>CM053789.1:175936536-176254115 GCA_028749045.1 Cupressus sempervirens | reverse complement strand
AGTCAAGATGATATTATGTGAATACTTGTGGATGGTTTTGAATTTAAAGAGATAGAAGAAACATAGCCACACTTTAAAGAAGAACCTTGTAATCTTAAGCTTGCATTGGCAACAGACGGTGTCAATCCATTCAGAGATATAAGATTTGTTTACTCAATGTGACCTATTTTTGTTATTGACAATAACATTCCTCCTTGAATTTCCATAAAGAGGGAGTACATAATGTTGTCAATGATTGTACTAGGTATTTTTTTCATTTAATAGTTATCTAAATTAA
Source organism: Cupressus sempervirens (assembly GCA_028749045.1). Taxonomy (NCBI): domain Eukaryota; kingdom Viridiplantae; phylum Streptophyta; class Pinopsida; order Cupressales; family Cupressaceae; genus Cupressus; species Cupressus sempervirens. Next base: position 176,253,838 of record CM053789.1, on the reverse strand, counting down.
TTTATAAACAATGCATCAAAATGGTCATAATAATTATGTAATATTTATGTTCATTCAATTACTAGGTAAGTACAAAGTTAAAGATATGAACATATATATTGAGCCCCTTATTGACTAGTTGTTAAAGTTGTGGAATGGGGTCACTATGTATGAAATCTCTAGACCAATAGGACAAAGAGAATTTCAATTCCATGCAATTCTTGTATGGACAATACATGATGCCCCTGGGCTAACTCATTTTTGCGGTATGTTATATTTTTAAGGTCACATATTTTTGGTCTATTATAGTTCTTACACATTATTGTTGTATACTTAAGTTTCCCATGATATTTGTACATGATTCAATAGGTCTTCAAATAAAGGAAAAATTTGCATGTTCGATTTGTGGTATGAAGATGAAATCTCATCATTCAAGAAGTTTAAGAAAGAAGATGTTCGATGAGTTTAATGACTTTCTCCACAATTATTATAATTATTGAAATACTGAAAAATATCTTTTCAATGGGAAAGAAGAGACAACATCAAAAACAAAAATAATGATACCTCATCTATGGAAGTTGGAATACCATCGATGAAATCACCAAGGTAATGTTCAATTTGTGGTTTGAAGTTTGAAATTTATATTTTGATATTTTATTTTATTTAGTAATAATGTACATGATGCTTGTGAAGGTCGTCAAGGCATCAATAACCAACTTCTTAGAGGAATAAAAAGTTATCCTACCCAATTTATTAGGTTACCATATTACAATGATCTCCCAATCATGCATTTGTTTGATGCTATGCATATTGAAAAGAATGTAATAGAGACACTATGAAAAATGTTGGATGGAAGGCGTGATAGAGAATTTTTTTCTAAAATTTGTAATGACATTCATGAATCCAATAATGAACTAAAATATTTCATTAAATCAAACAGAAATGGAGATTGCATAAGTAAAATTTCCCTTCCTTTATTGTTAGTGGAGCAACAAAGTAATGCATTAAAATAAATCATAAAAAAAAATTTCCACAGGATTTTCTACAAATGTAAGTAGTCTTGTAGCAAAGAAAGGTGATTTTGGGCTAGGGTTGAAAACACATGATTGCGATACCTTCGTCAAGGTAAGTCATGTTCTCTATTTACAATATATTTTTAAAATTACATATACTACTTATTGTATTATTTCATAACATATTGAAAAGATCATTTTTTAATGATTGCAGTACATCCTACCTCTATCTCTCTCGCACCAGTTTGACAATAATATTAAAAAAGTTATATATGATCTTGGAAAATACATGAGGTTAGAAGAGTCATTTATTAGATTTGTTGCACATATATTATATTTATGACTTTCTTTACTTTATATGTAATCTATTATATATTTTTATTTGAAATCTCATTTATATGTTCTTGCATGTTGAATCTCTTTTAGGTGGTTATCATCTAAAGAAATTGATAAAAATATATAAAATATTGGAAGAGAAAAATTTGATAGCTTATGTGTTAAATGCTAAAGTGTTTAACTTGAACTTTTTTGAATGCTTAAGAACACTACCTCATACATCAAGTTGAGGAGATTGAATTGTGTGGACTTGTACAAACTAGGTCAATGTGGATGGTGTAGAGATGCTTGAAATTTATGAAAGGATTAGTTCAACAAAGAGCACATCCTGAGGGATCTATGATAGAGGGATATATGGTATGCTAGACCATGGTGTACATTAGTGAATATCTTCCAAAGTTTGCAACAAATATCCATGTAGATCGCATTTGGGATCCCAACTCTATTAACAAATTCAAAGGGGAGTACCTGACGGGGGATATGAGACAATGTTGCGTCAATAATATTAAGAAAATGGCCGCTCATTAACATGGGATGGTGTTGCAACATTTCTTAAAGAAGCTCATCATAATGGAGATCCTATTGTTATGCCAATGGTAATTGATCTAGCATATGGCTTAATAGATAAAGAGATACATAGAAGATTACTAATCATGACCCATAAGTTTAATATCAAGTCACAAATCAATGTAAATCATCTTGATATGTTTGAATAATTGCAGATCAAACACCACAAGCTATGGACTACCATGGCCATAAATTTCTCATTAAAAAGTTAGAAGAAATGAAGAAAACTTGTGATTATGGGATAAGTGCAGTCTTCGAGGTCACTAATATTTTGTCTAGAAATGACATACATCTTCAACAATCTGAAAATCAATACTATGGCATTTTGGATGACATACTTGAGTGTGACTTTAATTCATTCAAATTAGTTCTATTTGTCATCAAATGGTATAGGCTACAACTAAATCAAAATGATCCTAATAGGACTATTCTTGAACATGATAGTGGATTTACAATGATTAATACAAGGTCATTTGAACTAGTTGGAGATGAGCCCTATGTTCTTCCAAGCCAATGTGAGAAAGTGTTTTACTTTGGCATTCCACATAAACTAGGTTGGTCATTTGTTGTTAGACATGATCCAAGAGGAAGGCTGGTAAAGTATAGTGTGATGGAAGAAGAAGATACTAAATAATTAGAAGATGAAGTAAATGATGATCATGAATAGCTGTTACAGAATGAAGAAGAAGAAGAAGATGATGATGATTTTGGTGATACTGATAATGATGGTGATGATGATGATGATGATGATGATGATGATGAAGATCATGATCATGCTAATGAAGATGATAATGATAAAGGTGATGATGGTCATGATGATGATAATGGTCATGATAATGGGGATGAAGATGATGATGATGATGGCGATGAAGATGGTGGTAGTGACAATGACAATCAAAGTGACAAGTACGATGATGGTGATGATGATGATAACATGGATGAAGATGATGATTGATGGCATGATCAATGTCAACTATGATGAGGTCATGATTTATTTATAGAAATTTGTTTGACTTGTATGTTTTTATAATTAAGTTATTATGTGTTTAACTCTACTATCCTAGAGTATATACAATGATATTGCATAGCTACCACACATAAAGTAAAGGTAAGGAATTAAAAAATATATAATGATTTTGATGAATGCATCATGTAATTTTTCTCTTCTACGTAATTTGTAGTATATTGATGAAGATTTTGTTTTTGTATGTGTGATAAAATCAATAAGTGGAGGGGAGAGCTTCTTACAATTTGAATCATGTAGATACAAAAAAAACCCTATCATGGGACTAGTAAGTATAACATTTAAACTAATTGTGTAATGCCTTGCCAAGGGATCCAAAATAAATAACTTAAATTTTTTACATAGTTTTCCAAACATTTTTTTTTGAAACAAGAAAGATAAAACATACACATCAAACACATAGTAGTGGAAGCAATAACATACAATCAACTACAACATACACAACAAGTTACATTTCTTAAGTATCCCAAGATGTGGAATCACATATAAATTTAATCTAATACTAAGTCTAACAACTACCACATCCACATGAAAGAATAGTGAAAAGTCTAATGTCCATAATATACATTTCTTTTGAATGCCTCTTGGTAAGTTAAATCTGCAATGCTCAATCATCCACTATACATGTCATAGGGTATGAAAGGCTAAAAGAATATACATATGTAGAAATAGAAATACATCATCCTCCTTGGATCCATGATCCAAAGTACAATAAAATAAATGAAAACCATCCAACATACATGATACATCCATCCATCATAAAATACAACTATCCATCATAAATCACAACTAATCTAAGTACATGGTTCCTCCCAATTGTCAATAACATCATAAGAACATTGTGGGCCCTAGCAATCTACCACGTGTAACATCCCAAGCTACCCATCAAATCATTGGTACTATCGTAATAGGGGTGTCACTACTAAAACATACCACAACATAAACATAAGGAAATCTAACATTCTAGAATATAGCATAAGATGATCCTACAAAGTAGATAACATCACCTATCACATGCCAATCATCAATATAATAAAATGTGTTAGTAAATAACATCATCTAAACATAATAAACAAGCATCCCAAGAAGCTCTAGCCACAGTGACTATGAACGGATCTCAATAATAAAAGTGAAAAAGAACTATCACATGACCGTGTGGAACCTAAATGGCCCACTCCCAATGTGTTGAGGAGATAGTCTCAAGTCCCAAACTAGATATTAAATCACATAGCACAAATACTCTCTAAGTCTAGGAGATCTTAAAAGTATACAAACTCAAATGTTCCAAAATAGGTCAACATATAGACCTAGAGGCACACAAGAAATATAGGAAACCTACTATGTAAGTAAGAAAGTGTCATCGCATGAATAATGCTTAGAGTTACCCAAGCAGTCCCTTAGGACTCCCAGGTCCCTAGTCATCCCACTATGGCAACTAGTATCCTCTCGTACTAATAAGGCATACTTCAAAATGCAAGGTCACAACCAAGCATTCTCTCTACTCTCATCCTAGTTTGTACTAGCACTCGAGGAATGGGAAAGAACATACAAAGACTCTTATTAGGTTCATTTTAATCCCCATTTAGTGTAATATTTTCACTTATTAAAAAAAATTACAATGGGTTAACCTCAGAGCCACTTAGGGCCCCCGACCCCCATTGCAATCCACTTCCCGACATTACATGCAGATAACCTACCCTAGGCTCATAACATCACAAATCAAGAATTATATAAATATCACCTCAGTCCTATACAAGCAACTAGAAAGCATCAAAAGATAATCATAATAATCACAACAGTCCTCTACGAGCAACTGAAAGGCATCAAATGATAAATCACAATATCCATCAGTTTTCAACGAGCAATCAAAAAGTATCCCAATAATACTAATAAATGACTCAAAATGATTAGTCAAACATGTCACAACATGACATCATCAAGATCAAAACAAACACTTCAGTCCCATCAAGGTGATTGGAACATAACCCAAGTATAATTGATTGAGGACTCAAAAATGGTCAAGTCAGATATTTCATAGCATAAAGCTCGCTATCCCATAAAGACACTAATAATAGTAATCAACAATATAAACACACTGAACATAGAACATACCATCACATACCATGGTTGAGTTAAAAATAATCAAGATCGAGATCAACATCAACATGACATCACAAACACATAACTCCCAAGCCTCTAGTAACAACCTAAGACTGGTCAATGCTAGGTCAACCCCAAAACCCGAAAGCATAGACAATATATAGAAAAGATAATAGTCTCACAGTTTGGTTTGATTTGAAAATACATAGTTTGAGTTAAATAATAAGATTTAAGTTTTTAGTGTTTGTGTTCAAGTAAATAGTCTCATAGTTCAATTTGATTGATAATATACTGTTGAGTTAATGTGAGGTTTCCATTTCCAGTTGAACGTATGTTTTAAATAGATAAAACCCATAGTTTACTATTACAAATTATCCCATTCCTATATCCAGTGAAATGCACAATTACCCCTAATTGATTTCAAGTCAATGTCCTAAAACAATCCAAGGGTAATAATTAAATTATTAATAATACTTGTTGATCTTTAAATATAATAATCTACGTTTTCATTAAAATTAGTATTATAATAATTTAATAAATTTTAGACTTAATTAAACAACTTCCCTTATTAATTAATCTTAATTAAATTACATTTTAATTAAATTAATTAATATATAAAAAATATTTATTACAATTCACAATATACGATTCTAAAATACTTTAATAATAACTTAATTAACAATATTAATTAAATATTATTGGATCTTATAATAATTGTTTATTTTAAAATAATTTACATTAAATTATCATTAATCAATTATTAATTTATTAATAAAAGAATAATTAATAATAATTTATTCAAATTTTATAATTTAAAACTTATTAATATTTTTATATATTAAATTACATTTAATATATTAAATAACCATTAATGAAATTAATACTAATTAATAAAAATATATTAATAAATAAATTTAATTTAAACTAAATTAAATATACAATTTTTTTAAAAAAAATTCTTTAATAAAAAAATAATGCTGCGTTTATAGCCCATGTGGCTGGCATCTGCTGGTCGCAGTAAGGTGCTACTACTGCAACAATACTTGCTACACTAGCAAACAGGTGAGAAGGGAGTGGGGTAAAACCCCCTCCCCATATATATATATATATATATATATATATATATATATATATATATATATATATATATATATATATATATATATATATATATATTCTCTTATGTAAATAGTTTAAGTTTTATTCCATAATTTAATACTTTATTATTATTTTTTATAAAGATTTAAAACAATTTCCCCTCCAATGAAATACCATATATATATAATTTATTATTATTATTATTTTTTAATAATTTTTCCAATACAGATTTGGTATGAAAATCTGGATCAACTAGTCAGATTCTACAGTAAAATTTTATTTTCCTATCAACCCAAATTCTCGATTTTCAACATTCGATTATGAAGAGGTTCTTAGACTTGTTTAATTTCTTATTCAATCCTATTCATAATAAAGATATAATTCCCTATAATAAACTCATCGAGGTTTTCTAATTGATCATTAAACCCTTTTATACAGATGAAAATGAACAACAAAAGATTCAGAATGAAGATTGATAGATTCGTATAAAGAAATTTGAGAAGACAAGTTTTTTTTAACAATCACGAAGTAGACAGGAATATCAAATTGCATTATATAATCAGTGATCAAAACGCAAGACCCTACCTGAGCCTGATGCTAATACACAACCACCCAAAAATTGTGAGAGAATTCGCTTCTATCCAAAAATTTCTTTCTGAAACTTTCCCCAAAATTTCCCTTCCAAAATTTGCTTCCAAAATTCACGTCCAAAATCATCTCTCTCGAAAATGAACCCTCCAAGTTGTGATATGGAGTTTTCTCCTAAAATTGGGGCACTAATTGTGCGTTCACCCCAGGAGAACTCTCCGCTCACTAGACTTCAACTGTAATTAAACTTTACTTAATCTTTCTTTTACCTCTTCCATGCATGTTAAATGAATTATTAAATAACTTTTTTCAATTTCCACTTAACTTCGCTTTCAATTAATTTATTAACTTTTAAATCTCATGTGCACTTTAATAAATATCTTTATTAATTTCACATGTTTTAACTTTTTAATTAATTTCTTATATTTTAATCTCATGTGCGCACCATGCGAACTTAATACTTTTAATTAAATTAATATATTTTCCACTTTTTAAATTTATTTTTGAAACTTAGTTGATAAAATATTTATTAACTTAAATAATAATAATATTTAGCATTTATTTAAAAATGAATTTTAAATATATTATTATTAAATTAAATAAATATTATCGCGTTCTAAATTTAACTTATAACTTTTATTTTCAAATTTGATTCTTTTTATTTAATAAATTTTCCAATTAATTAAATATAATTAAATATTGAAATACCATAATAATTTTCTATTACATTAAATCATTAATTTAATCTTTAAATTAGATTTAATTAACAGAAAATTTACCAAAGACTCATAAAACAACATACAAAAACCCATCAAAGAAAAACACATACAAAATCAAACTAAAGGGTTATAAATATGAATTACTATCATCCACTGCATTCAAAGGGTACTCAACTAAGATACTTGTCCTAATTTTCAATTTGGACAAATGGCTTAAGGGTTTAGGATTTGGATTTAAGAATTTATCTCCCCTCTCTTACCACTGAGATAATGCGATATGGTACGCTCATCCTAGCAATTAAGAAAAATCGATACTTGGCACCTGTAGCCTGCATAAAATCCACGCATGTACAAACACAATATTCTAAACTAACAGGCAATGACACGAAGTGGTGCATCATGTTGATACTGTCTAGTAGGTGGCTATGACTCCCTTCCTTAACCACATCAGAAATGCCATACATAAAGAAAATAAACACGCACACCATACACATGTAGTATGGGGTAAGCATCCATAAGAAAACACATATGATAATCCATCTAACTAAACATCATCAATAACTAAAAAAAACTATAATAATCATCATGCATACATGAAGTATAGAGTACCAAGTAATCTCATCATATAATCAACTCAATGTAAAACAATATCTGATAATCTCAAAAAAATGCTACTATTAATCAAGCATAAAACTGGCCTAAAAGAGTTTGGCAATGATAATAGAAATGCGAACTAGGGGTAGGCACTACATCCACCCCCTAGACTTAGGCTTACTCCTGGAAGCCTACACAAATGATAAAGCTAAAGGACTTATTGTGTAGGCCCCATTGGACCATTTCCCATGTATGAGGATATAGCTCCATTGAGACCACTCTCTAGGATCCACCCATATTACCAATCGTAGGTTTTGAAGCTTGTTGGTCTCTAGTTTGAGAACAGTGGTTTCCTTTGAGGGAAATGAGATGACTTGTGTCCACATTGTCCACTCTCCATCAAAGCTCCTCTGAACTCTAGGTGCACTAGACTGCTGACCTCTACCCCCACTGACATAAGAAGGAATACCGTGAGATGGCTGGTGAAACTAGTGGCACTTATTATGCCATGAATTGTGAGATTTATGATAGCTTGTACACTTAGGTCTATGCTCAGGTCCTACCCAATGTGCTCTATCTTGATCATGAACAGGAAGTAGGTGATCAATGATGGTCTACACCATTTGCCTCATATCAACCTCCTCAAAGATGACCTGCAGCTCTCTATGGATCTCTTTTTGATGCTCACTGACATGCTCTTCCCTATTTCCATCTTGGATATGTTCTTCATGGATAGACTCATGGACACTAATAGCTCTACCTCGTCTATGGACTCTACCACAACCTAGGCTATGACCCCTAACAGAAGATCTCGTCCCAAATACCATCCTACAATAATATCCAAGTGTAACGCCCCGCCAAGGGATCCAAAACAATTAACCTAAAATTTTACTAAGTTTGTGAAACAATTTTTTTTAAAAAAACATGAAAGATAAATCATTCATATCAAACACATAGTAGCAGAAGTAATAACATACATACAACTAAAAACATTCGTAACAAGTTACATTCCTTAAGGATCCCAAGACGTTGAGTCACATTTGATCTAATTAATACTAAGTCTAACAACTACCACATCTATATGAAAGAATAATGAAAAGTCCAATGTCCATAATACACATTTGTTCCAAATGCCTCTTGGCAATTAAATTCGGAATGGTCAATCATCCATTGTACATGACACAGGTTATGAAAGGCTTAAAAGAATATACATTTGTGAAAATGAAGTACATCATCCTATTCTAATCCATGATGCAAGTGCAATATAGTAAATAAAATCAAATTTCATACATGATACATCATCATAGAAGATATAAACATCCATCGTAAAAGATAGCCATAAATCATAAACACTACACATAATTATCTAAATGCACGGTTCCTCCCAACCGTAAATAGCATCATTAGACCATCGTGGGCCCTAGCCATCCCTCTGTCCATAACATCCCAAGTCACCGAAGAGATCATCAGTATTAACATAGTAGGGACATCACTCCTAAAACATACTACATCATATGTAGAAAGAAATTTGACATGCAAGATAAAGCATAAGACAAGTTAATAACACCATCTATCATATGCTAATCATCAATATAAGGATACGTGTCCACCATCATAATCCATGAACAAAATGAAGATAAATGCCAACAAAGAATGCATCAGCCATGGTGTCTCAGATGGATCGCAAATGATAAGAGTGGAAAAAGAGCTACCACCTGACCGCGTGGAACCTAAATGGTCCACTCCCACCATACTGAGGAGATAGTCTCAAGCCCCAAACAGGTTATCAAATCACATAGCACAAAAACTCTCTAAGTCCAGGAATCCTAAAAGTATACTAACTCAAAGGTTCCAATCACAAATTGACATCTAATTCCATAGGCACAACAAAGACATGTAGGAAACCTACTATGCAAGCGAGAAAGTGTCATCGCACGGATCACACTAGAGTTACCCTGGTAGTCTCTCTATAGACCCCGAGCTCCTAGTGATCCCTATGCAGCCACTAGTATCCTCTCGTACAGACGAGGCATACTACAGAATGCAAGGTCGAAACCAAGCATTCTCTCTACTCCCATCCTAGTCTATACTAGCACTCAAGGCATGGGCAAGAACATATAATTATCTTATTAAGCTCATTTAATCCCCATTTAGTGTAAATGTTTTCACTTATTAAAACAACTTACAATGAGTTACCCTGGCAGCCACTTAGGGCCCCGGCCCCCATTGCAAGCCACTCCCCGACACTACAAGTAGATAACCTACCCTAACTCATGGAATCATAAATCACAAAATCACCATAGTCTTATACAAGTGACTAGAAAAATAACAAAAGATAATCCACAAAAGAGCATCAAATCTCCATGAGCAATTGAAAAACATCCATTAATAATCATGACCACAATAGTTCTCTATTGGCAACTGAAGGTATCACTGATAATCACAATATCCATTGGTTCTCAACAAGCAACTAAAAAGCATCTCAAAGTAATACTGATTGAAGACTCCAAAAAAGGTTGAGTCAAAACATGTCACAACATGACAACATCAAGAAATAAATCAACACTTCAGTCCCATCACGGTCACTGGAAAGTAGTCCAAGGATAACTGATCGATGACTCAAAAATGGTTAGGTCAAGTGTCTCATATACATATAACTCAACTTCACTCAAGAAGACTGATGAGTAATAACAATCAATAAATACAAACATCTCATAGAGCATGCCATCACATTACCATTGTTGGGTTTTAAAAGAATCGAGACCAAATAACATCAACATGCCATCACATTCGCATAACTCCCAAGCCTCTGGTAGACATCCTAACTGGTCAACACTCTAGGACCACCCAAACCCAAAACATGGATAGCATAAAGAACAAGATACAAAAACATATTTTAGTTTACTTTCGCAATCACATGGTTAAGCCAAATATTAGGTTTCAGTTTTTGTTTTCAAGTACATTTCAAGAGTATAAGATTCTTCATTTAATCTACAACTCAACAATTTTTTTTTTTTTTTTTGAATAAAACATAGACTTATCCCTCCATTATTTTAAAATAATTCTCTAAAATAATCATAAGATAATTATTTACTTATTTAAATCATTGAACTAGTTCCCATTGACTTTTAGATAAAATCATTTTCATTATTTCACTAAAAATCAATGTTACTAATAATTCTAAGAAGCGTCTCCCATTATTCAAATAATAAAAATAATACTTATCAACTTTCAAATAATTAGTTTACAATTTCCTCAAAACACTTCAAGGACAATCATTTATTTAAAATAATCTTCATTGATTTTAAGTAAAATCAATCTTATTAATAGTTCAATTATTTAATTCCACTAAATACTTATTAATATCTCTTTTCTTTTAATTTTTCCTCATTTAAAAATCCATTTACTAAAATTGACTAATAATTAATTACACTTCTTCTACTATTAACTAATCTTAATTAAATTTATATTTTAAGTAAAATCAATCTTATTAATAGTTCAATTATTTAATTCCACTAAATACTTATTAATATCTCTTTTCTTTTAATTTTTCCTCATTTAAAAATCCATTTACTAAAATTGACTAATAATTAATTATACTTCTTCTACTATTAACTAATCTTAATTAAATTAAATTTAATTAGATTAGTTAATAAATCATATAAAACTAATGCATAATAATAAGATTCTATTTTAATTCGAACCCAAACCCGAATCAATTTTCAAATCTTGATTCTACTAAGGGAAGATTGCAATAATATTTTAATTTCCATAACTAGATGAAACAATATGCATGCCCGAATTCCAAATTACAAAATTAAAGATTCATTCACAGAGGATTATTTAGACACACATAACAGACATGATGAAGACAGAAAAAGAAAGAGCATAATAAAATATGCAAAATAATCACAAATGCCTACCTAGACACTGATGCTAATTTGTTACACCTCAAAAAATTGTAGAGAAGCTCCTCCTCTTAAAACCTTCTCCTTTCTGAAAATTCTTTCCTTCTCCAACATTCGCAATTCCTCCAAGAATCGAAACCCCCAAATGACTAGAAGTGCTTGTAGAAGCATATGAGTTTCTTGAATGTATGTAAGCTTGTCCAAACACACTAGGAGAGCCTCTATATAAAGGCCTCTAAGATGCATCTAGAATGTTTCTAGAAAGAACTAAGAGATAAGCATGACAACTAAGCACATAACTTCCACAACAAAAAGATAGACATGATGAAGTCTCTAGAATGTTGTAGACAACATGTGCTTAAATAACATGCTAACTCCTAAGTGTGGATAACACATGCATAATTAGAGTGAAAACTCTTGTGTTGTGTACATGACAACTCTTGAGAGTTCGCATACTCCTATGTGAATAAATATTAAAATAATGCATATTAATTTATTTAATATTCATTTTTCTCTTTTCAAATTAATTTATGAATTCTTAAATCTCATGCACTCACTTTAATAAATCCACTTGTTTTATCTTTATATATATATATATTAATCACATGCACACATCATGCAATCTATAATCTTTTAATAATTTTAATATCCTTTCCACTTTTTAAATTTATTTTTGAAACTTAATTGATAAAATATTTACTAACTTAAATAATAATATTATTTAGCATTTATTTAAAAATGAACTCTAAATATATTATTATTAAATTAAATAAATATTATCACTTTCCAAATTTAAACTTATAACTTTTATCTTCAAATTTAATTATTTTTATTTAATTAATTTCTCAATTAATTAAATAAAAATAAATATTAAAATATCATATTAATTTTCCATTTAATTACATCATTAATTAGGCTTAATTAATAGAAAATACCCCAAAGACTCATAAAGTAAAATACAAAAACTCATCATAGCAAAACACATACAAAAGTAAACTAAGGGGTTAATATCATGAATTACATCATCCAACGCATTCGGAGGGTACTCAACTCAAATACTTGTCCTAATTTTTAACTAAGATAAATGGCTTAAAGGGTTGGGATTTGGACTCGAGAATTTATCTCTTCTCTCTTACCATTGAGATACTGCGATAGGGTACGCTCATCCTAGCAATTCAGGGAAGTCGATACCCAGTACCTGCAACCTGCATAAAATTCATGCATGTACATACACAATATATACTAAGCTAAATAGGCAATGGTAGGAAGTGGTGCATCATGTAGATCCTGACTAGCAGGTGACTACGACTCCCTTCTTTAACCACATCAGAATCACCATATAGAAAGAAAACAAACACACACAGACCATACGCATGCAAGTATGGGGTAAGTATCCATAAGAAAACACATATGATAATAAATCATCTAACTAATCATTAATAACTGCAAACATTGTAATAATCATCATACACACATGAACTATAAAGTACTAAGTAATCTCATCATATAATAAACTAAATCTGAAACAATATTTGATAATCTCAAAATAATGTTACTAATAATCATCAACATAAAACTATCCCTAATGATAACAAAAATGCAACCTAGGGGTAGGCACTACACCAAGATAGAAGATGTTATAATAACCACAAAACATACTAATTTTATAATCTTAGAGCAATATGATTCTGGTTAAATAGTAAATCGAAAACCATATTGGTCCAACATTCATTCTTTTAACAAATACTGAAATAGATCCCCTACACACTCTAAACAAAGGATAACATAATGGTCGCAAAGACAATCAAAGGCATACTATCTTAAAGCATAGATAAAAGATACATGTTTTTGCAAATAGAACAGTTTCAGTTTTCAGTTTGTCTATATTTAAGTTTACATATAATTTTAGTTTCTAAGTTTAAGTGTTGAAGTATGAAAAATTATACAACTAAAAGTTTAAGTTCTATTTTAGTTCAACTAGTTCAAGTTTCAGTTTAAAAGGGATATACTTAACAGTTTAAAGTTTTCATTTTTGTTGAACTAGTTAACAACTAGTGGCATCCCAATATACCCAGAGCTCCCAATGTAGAAACATAGGCTTTGATACTAGATGTAATGCCCTGCCAAGGGATCCAAAAGAAATAACCTAAAGTTTTTACAAAGTTTGCCAAACATTTTTTTTTTTTTTTAAATAGGAAAGATAAATCATTCACATCAAACACATAGTAGCAGAAGTAATGACATACAATCAACTAAAAGATACATAACAGGTTACATTTCTTAAGGATCTGATGACGTTGAATCACATATAAATTTAATCTAATACTAATTCTAACAACTACAACATCCACATGAAAGAATAGCAAAAAGTCTAATGTCCATAATATACATTTGTTTTGAATGCCTCTTGGCAAATTAAAATTGGAATGCTCAATCATCCACTGTACATGTCATAGGGTATGAAAGGCTAAAAGAATGTACATATGTAGAAATTGAAGTACATCATCCTCCTTGGATCCATGATCTAAAGTACAATGAAATAAATGAAAATCATCCGCCATACATGATACATCTATCCATCACAAAATGCAACTATCCATCATAAATCATAACTAATCTAAGTACACGATTCCTTCCAACCATCAATAGCATCATAAGACCATCGTGGGCCCTAGCCATCCCCCATGTGTAACATCCAAAGCTACTGATCAGATCATCGGTGCTATCATAATAGGGACATCACTACTAAAACATACTACAACATAAACATAAGGAAATCTAACATGCTAGAATAAAGCATAAGATAATCCTACAAAGTAGATAACATCACCTATCACATCCTAATCATCAATATAAGGAAATGCGTTAGTGAATAACATCATCTAAACATGATAAAAAAGCATCCCAAGAAGCTCTAGCCATGGTGACTACAGATGGATCTCAATAATAAGAGTAAAAATGCACCACCACCCGATTGCGTAGAACCTAAATGGACCACTCCCACCGCGCTGAGGAGATAGTCTCAAGTCCCAAACAAGATATCAAATCACATAGCACAAATACTCTCTAAGTCCATGAGATCCTAAAAATATACTGACTCAAAGGTTGCAAAATAGATCGACATCTAGACCTAGAGGCACACAAGATATGTAGGAATCCTACTATGTAAGCGGGCAAGTGTCATTGCATGAAAAATGATCAGAGTTACTGAGCAGTCTCTTAGGACTCTCAGGTCCCTAGTGATCCCACTATGGCCACTAGTATCCTCTTGTACTGACAAGACATACTACGGAATGCAAGGTCGCAACCAAGCATTCTCTCTACTCCCATCCTAGTTTGTACTAGCACTCGAAGCATGGGCAAGAACATACAAAGACTCTTATTAGGTTCATTAATCCCCATTTAGTGTAATGTTTTCACTTATTAAAACAACTTACAATTGGTTACCCTCGGAGCCACTTAGGGCCCCCAACCTCCATTACAAGCCACTTCCCGACACCACATGTAAATAACCTACCCTAGGCTCATAACATTGCAAATCAAGAATCATATAAATATCACCTTAGTCCTATACAAGTGATTGGAAAGCATCAAAAGATAATCATAATAATCACAATAGTCCTCTACGAGCAACTGAAAGGCATCAAATGGTAAATCACAATATCAATCGGTTCTCAATGAGCAACCAGAAAGTATCTCAATAATACTGATCAATGACTCAAAATGATAAGTCAAACATGTCACAACATGACATCATTAAGATCAAAGTAAACACTTTAGTCCCATCAAGGTGACTAGAAAGTAACCCAAGTATAATTGATCGATGACTCAAAAATGGTCAAGTCTGATATTTCATAGCATAAATCTCACTATCCTATAAAGACACCAAAAATAGTAATCAACAATATAAACACACTCAACATAGAGCATACCATCACATACCATTGTTGAGTAAAAATAATCAAGATCGATATCAACATCAACATGACATCACAAACACATAACTCCCAAGCCTTTGGTAACAACCTAAGATTAGTTAATGCTAGGTCAACCCCAAAACCTGAAAGCATAGACAATAGATAGAAAACATAATAGTCTCATAATTTGGTTTGATTTGAAAACACATAGTTTGAGTTAAACAAAAAGGTTTCAGTTTTCAGTGTTTGTGTTAAAGTAAAAAGTCTCATAGTTCAATTTGATTGATAATATACTATTAAGTTAATGTGAGGTTTCCATTTCTAGTTGAACGTATGTTTTAAATAGATAAAACCCATAGTTTACCCTTACAAATTATCCCATTCCTATATCCAAATGAAACACACAATTACCCCTAATTGATTTCAAGTCAATGTCCTAAAACAATCCAAGGGTAATAATTAAATTATTAATAATACTTATTGATCTTTAAATATAATAATCTACGTTTTCATTAAAATTAGTATTATAATAATTTAATAAATTTTAGACTTAATTAAATAACTTCCCTTATTAATTAATCTTAATTACATGACATTTTAATTAAATTAATTAATATACAAAATATTCATTACAATTCACAATATATGATTCTAAAATACTTTAATAATAACTTAATTAAAAAAATTAATTAAATATTATTGGATCTCATAATAACTATTTATTTTAAAATAATTTATATTAAATTATCATTAAAAAATTATTAATTTATTAATAAAAGAATAATTAATAATAATTTATTCACATTTTATAATTTAAAACTTATTAATATTTTTATATATTAAATTACATTTAATATATTAAATAACCATTAATGAAATTAATACTAATTAATAAAAATATATTAATAAAAAAATTTAATATAAACTAAATTAAATATACAATTTTTTTAAAAAAAACTTTAATAAAAAAACATACTGCGTTTATAGCTTGCGCGGCTGGCATCTACTAGTCGTAGTAGGGTATTGCTGCATCAGTAGTACCTGTTGTTTGCAGTAGTATTGTGACTGTAGTAGTACTTGTTGTGGCAACGAATAGGTGAGAAAGGGGGGGGGGGGGGGGGGGGGGCGGGGGGGTCCTGGGGTAAAACCCCTTCCCCATATATATATAAAATAATTTAAAAAAAAAAAACTAATGTAAATAGTTTAAGTTTTTTTTATTTATTATTATTTTTTATAAAGATTTAAAATAACTTTACCTCTAATGAAATACCATATATATATATATATAATTATTTTTTAATAATTTTGCCAATATAGATCTGGTATGGAAATCTGAATCAACTAGTCAGATTCTACAATAAAAAATCATTTTCCTATCAACCCATGAAGAGTTTCTTATACTTGTTTAATTTCTTATTCAACCCTATTCGTAATAAATATATAATTCCCTAAAATAAACTCAACGAGGTTTTCTAATTGATCATTAAACCCTTTTATATAGATGAAAATGAATAACAAAAGATTTTGAACAAAGATTGACAGATTCGTATAAAGAAATTTGAGAAGAAAAGTTTTTAAAAAAATCATGAAGTAGACAGGAATATCAAATTGCATTATTCAATCAGTGATCAAAACACAAGACCTTACTTGAGCCTAATACTAATACACAACCACCCAAAAATTGTGAGAGAATTCGCTTCCATCCAAAAACTTCTCTCTAAAACTTTCCCCAAAAATTCCCTTCCAAAATTTGCTTCCAAAATTCACGTCCAAAATCATCTCTCTTGAAAATGAACCCTCCAAGTTGTGATATGGAGTTTTCTCCTAAAATTGGGGCACTAATTGTGCATTCACCCTGCGAGAACTCTTTGCTCACTAGACTTCAACTATAATTAAACATTTCTCAATCTTTTCTTTATCTCTTCCATATATGTTAAATGAATTATTAAATAACTTTATTTAATTTTCACTTAACTTCACTTTCAATTAATTTATTAACTTTTAAATCTCATGCGCACTTTAATAAATATCTTTATTTAGTTCACATGTTTTACCTTTTATAATTAATTTCTTATATTTTAATGTCATACATGCACCATGCAAAATTAATACTTTTAATTAAATTAATATATTTTCCACTTTTTAAATTTTCTTTGAAACTTAGTTGATAAAATATTTATTAACTTAAATAATAATAATAATTAGCATTTATTTAAAAATGAACTCTAAATATATTATTATTAAATTAAATAAATATTATCACGTTCTAAATTTAACTTATAACTTTTATCTTCAAATTTAATTCTTTTTATTTAATCAATTTCCCAATTAATTAAATATAATTAAATATTAAAATATCATAATAATTTTCCATTACATTAAATCATTAATTTAATCTTTTAATTAGACTTAATTAACAATTTTTTTACCAAAGACTCATAAAACAACATACAAAAACCCATCAAAGAAAAACACATATACAATCAAACTAAAGGGTTATAATCATGAATTAACATCATCCAACGCATTCAAAGGGTATTCAATTCAGATACTTGTCCTAATTTTCAATTAGGACAAATGGCTTA
Organism: Cupressus sempervirens; assembly: GCA_028749045.1. NCBI lineage: Eukaryota > Viridiplantae > Streptophyta > Pinopsida > Cupressales > Cupressaceae > Cupressus > Cupressus sempervirens. The sequence goes on along the minus strand of CM053789.1, from coordinate 176,235,410 downwards.
AGGGTTTAGGATTTGGACTTAAGAATTTATCTCCCCTCTCTTACCATTGAGATAATGTAATAGGGTACGATCATCTTGGCAATTTAGGGAAGTCGATACCCAGTACCTGCATAAAATCCATGCTTGTACAAAGACAATATTCTAAACTAAATAGGCATTGGTAGGAAGTGGTGCATCGTGTCCATCCCAACTACCAGGTGACTATGACTCCCTTACTTAACCACATCAGAAATACCATACATAAAAAAAATAAACACACACACCATACATATGCAGTATGGAGTAAGTATCTATAAGAAAACACATATGATAATACATCTAACCAAACATCATCAATAACTAAAAAACACTATAATAATCATCATGCATACATGAAGTATAGAGTACCAAGTAATCTAATCATATAATCAACTCAATGTAAAACAATATTTGATAATCTCAAAACAATGCTACTATTAATCAAGCATAAAACTACCTTAATAGAGTTTGGCAATGATAACAAAAATGCGAACTAGGGGCAAGTACTACAAATTGGCCCCAATTAATATTGACTACAATATACAATCTACTATTTCATTAATATTTTTTTTGATAAGTCTGTTACTTTCATTTCACTGCTGATTACTAAGAATTACTAATCTTTTTTGTAGGGCAACATGGATACACCATAAGGTAGAGGCAGGGATGTACCAACTCACACACTTTCTTTAACAAAGGTAAACTTTAATTATTTTAATTGTACAAATTATATAAAAATATATGTCATATTGTTATGTTATTTTCTTTATGGATTTTTAGTTATTTTGATGGAATTTTACTGATATTGATGTCACAACTTGAGACTTATTGATAGGGAAAAGCAAAAATGACAATAGATCAAATGCGATTTGAAACACATATGTCATTTCTAGATGGAATCACCTATAGTGTTGACCCTATATTTATGGTCCACCAACTCATAGAAAGATATAGTGATGAAATTCTTAACATTATCCTCAAGAGAAACCTAAAGGAGCAGACAGATGCATTGGAAGAAGAATTGATACTTAGAGTCAAATCTTTGAAGGTAAGCAATAATTAATCTTAAGAAATAATAGAAGTTCAATAGATGTTTATCTTTTATAGTATCTTATGGATCATGATCTAAAATAATGTGTTCTTCGACAAAATTTTGTGACACCTACAAGACTGTGTGGTCAACATGGTGAGGGTTGTAGTGAACAACCTTCATGTAAGTAAAACTTTCTCTTTACAACATTATAGTATTATTACACCATTGAGTTTATTTTAAAAAAATTCAGTTATGATTGAGTGTTATTCTATACTTGGGTCTCTGCTTGAACTAGTCAGATATATGCCAACTCGATATATATATATATATATATATATATATATATATATATATATATATATATATATATATATATATATATATATATATATATATATATATATATATGTAGCATTACTAAAAATTATAGTATTATTATAATCTCTCTTTAATTAATACTTTTTTTGTATTCCTATGAGAAGAAAGAATGTTAAATTGTACACATTGTAAAACAATATGAACAATAACATAAGATTGTGGCACTACTAGTGCAACATTGTTTGTTTTCATCAACATTATAATACTTAACATTTAATTTTGGATGCATTTAACTAGTATCCCATTTGATCTTTATCCATTGCAAATGTCTTGTCTAACAATTTACTATTCAACTCATGATGAAGTGCAGATGTCTGCTTTGGCTGCTGCTCTGATATTATTGAGTACATTGTCAAAAAAAAGGAGCTTGCAAAAATCTTTGACTATGCCAAGTATAACTACTAAAATCTTGTTTTTCTATATTTTGTAATATGTTAATCATGCATTATTTATTTTTTTGGGTGGATTTTATAGTCATGGACCTATTTTGTGCACTAATAGATAAACCTACAGTTGATACAAAAATAAAAAATAGTACTATTGAAGTTGAACCATTTCCTGGAATAGTTCGTGTGACTAGTACTTGTTCATTTGTACGGAAATTGTTGCTGAAAAAGAAAGCTATGTTTCTGTTAAAATTACAAAAGCTTCCAAGTGATTTAAAATTATTATTATTTATAGTGTAATTGTAGTTTATTTTTATATAACTCATTTTGGACTGATAATCCCATGATATTTTTGTAGGAAATGATGCATTCTTTGATCATCTTTTTCAAATGACATTGAAGCTATTTGGACCCACCATACGTAAAAGGTACATAATTTCATATCATTGCTACAATAATTTTTATTTTGTTCCATTTATTGTACTATATTAAATTTATTCATCTAACAATTTTTATTTAAAGAAAGTTGGGATTAACAGGGTCTTAAATTAAAAAATTAGCTCATTACATCTTTTGAGGACCTTTTTGGAAAAAAACATTTTTGACACTACCCTACTTCTCAAAAGAGCATCCAAACATATAAATACTGTGAGGGACCAATATAAAAGCGATCTAAAGGACAAGCCAAAGTATGACCATCCTCCTATGATTCCACCGATGGAGTGGAATGAAATAATAGAAGATGCAAAAGAGAAAAGGCTATGTGGTAAATCAAATGAACTAGAAAAGGACAAAAGAAGGTATGTCATGATAGTATGAAGTAGAATGTAATTATGCACTAATTAGTGATCTTTGTAAATATATAATCTAACATGTTTCAAATTGTTCATAGATCATAGGATACATCAGTGGCTACAAAAGAGAGACTAGAAAGGTTGGCCAACACAAACTTGGCTCTAGTGGCTATATGAATCTTTAGTCTCCACTAGTAAGTAGAAGCAATGGAATTTCATATAATTTTTTTTAATATAATGTTGCAAATAATTTTTTTTAATCAAATCATAAATGAAAAATTGACAATATTAAGAAACAAATACAGGGTATAGAATTGAATGTAGAGCCCACAGATGAAGATAAACATATTATCTTGAGGGAAGGCTATAAAGTCATGGTTGCACACCTACTCCAAGAATCTGAAAGCCATACCCAAGAATCTTGTGCACCAAATGAGACATAGGTAAATTGGTCTTGAATGAAAACTAAATCAAATTGAATAGCTAGGAAATTTCCTTTTTTAGTGTTAGTTTCCAACATAAATTGACAGCATAACAATGCACATAACATTTCACTATAACCTCCATATCCTATCATAGAACATGTGTATGATGAAGGCCATGATGTGCATCATAGTGGTGGAGGTATTAATTTTCTATTGGAAATTAATTATGCAATTATGAATACAATTTAATATCTTCAATTACAATTTGACATGTAACCTTTTTTGAATATTTAAGAGCATGTTGAACATCATGGTGAAGGAGTGGAGCATGTTCCAAGTGTTCAGCATGTTGAGGTGGTGGCAGATCAAAATGTTATTGTACATGATGTGGCATTGTTAGGTAAGAAAAGTGCATGTTATGTTCTACTGGTTAATTAAATACTAGTAACAGTTAAAAAAAGAAATAGAGTATGCCAATTTAACCCATTTACTTGTTATTGCAATAGAGCCCCCTTTAATGTAGTAGCTTCCTGCTTCTCAAAATAGGACAAGACATAATAATTTGACATTACATGTGCCACAAGAGGAGGAGAATGAGGAATATATTAATGCTCCTATCAAACTTTACCTTAAGAGAGCTAAGAAAAACAAAAAGAAGAACTGATCTTTTAAAAATGCGCTTTGATTGAATGTTATGTGATTGTATTGATTAAATGTTATAGTTCATAAATGGATGAATGAATTATGTAATTAGATGATAATGGGGAGTTTATGTTGATGTTAGGGGGAGGGGGAGGGGGGTGAGGCGAGATGAGCTTCCACCTTCACGTGGTTGGCCTTGTTAGGTGGAGAATATTAAAGTATTCTCAAAACCAAGTAAAGCTGAAACTAACACATTTTCATTAATTAATCAATTTCATTCAACAACTTTACCATTTGCCTAATTTTGGGTCTTGTAGATGGATCTAGGACTATCACAAAAACAACTATTTTGCATGCAGGATGTGGTTGTCATCAGTAATCAAATGACAATAGTGATGAGTAGATCAGTATAAATTTTACTTTATTTGATTGTTTTGATTAGGGTTTCATTTTATTTATAGTTGGTACAAATACAAGATCTAAATAAAAAAGTAAAAATATAGTACAATTCAACCACTACTTTAGGTTTTGATGAGCAAACCAATATGAATTTTACTCTGCTCAATTTTTTCATTTATTTATAGTTGGTACAAATACAAGATTCACATATAATAAGTACACATATAGTAGTTTCGTTCTTTCTTTGTAATAGTTTTGATTGTTTTCTCTAAAGAAGATTTCTCAATCCTTTTTATATCCCTTAGGTAAGAATCTATACCTCCCTATTAAAAAAAACTATTAGAATAAAATTACCATTGAGAAAAGTAGGGTTGTATTGAAAAATTTGTTTCATGATTTCCAATACTTAGAATATAGGACTATAAATAGTAATAGCATAAATGAAGTACATCTAGACTCAAATTTGATTTGGAAGTTACTCCAATAAGGTTCTTTAACTGAATCATTCAATGTTCACTGTATTCTTAGATTTACAAAGTTGAATACAACATATGATTGACAAAATTTGGATCGACTGTGAATAGCAAAAGATAGACTCTAGATCCTCACTCAACATCTTGGAAATCCTTATATAGAGGATTGCAACAAGCTTTAGATGGGAGGACATATGTCTAAAACTTCTATTACATGACAAAAATTCTTTGTACTTAATCAAAAATTTGGATGCACTTACAAAACTAGCAGGTGGAACTTTTAGCTGGTACCCTTGCAAATTATATTAGTCTTCATACTCCTATCACTTTACTTGCCTTTCTCTTGTTTCCTTGGCCTCTAACTATATTCCTGCATTGCCTAGTCATTATTAACTTATGGTATATCCTTTATATTAGCAATGACTTCCAAGATGACAATATTAGTATCCACATCTAGCCATGTGGCATCCCTAATTGCATCCGACTCTTCAAGGTATTTATTCCATTTAGTATTAGTTATTGCTTTCAATTCTCTAGTAACCTTGCTTATGTCTAACTCAATTATAAGCATAAAATCAATCATGTCATAAATAACTATTAGGTTTTTCTCATTATTGCAATAGGCCGCAAATCATGGATGTCTCAAAATATTCTCAAAAGAGAAAGACCACTCGTGTCATTACTTTATAACACCATTAGCATCTAGAATAGTAGGAATAAAATTTGGAATCCACATGGAAATTGTCTTCATCTTACTTTGTATTAATTGCATTTTTCTTGAGAAAAACCCATGCAATTCTTTCACCCTATTAATAATATTTCTTACATTAATAATTACTACATTAGGTAATTCCTTCTTTTGGGGCAATAGGGGAACCAAGGTATCAAAAAATTGTGTATATGGTCCCCATGTTGTGAATAAAGGAGATAGAAGGGCTAATGCTTTTGAGCATTGGAATTCAATTCCTTGTAGAGAAATGTAGCTGCTATGCACATTTTGTGATACAATTTGTAGGGCACCTATCTTGTGCATCATCAAGTTCTTAATTATCTTGATCTCTACCTCCTTCACACCATCCCATTCTTCTATATCCATTTGTTGACCCTCTTCTGCATTTGCTACATTAGCCTCTATTTGGGCTTCTTGGTCTCTCACCTCTATGATGAGCCTAGGAATAGTTCTAAGGATTCTTGTCTCTTCTTCTAAGGCAACCATCCTCTATTCTAGGACATAAGTCCTCTTTAGTTCCTCCTAATACTTCTTCCTAGCATCAATGGATATGTTGCATGTTTGATACAACTATTCTTGTATCATATCTATTTTTCTCTTCCCCATCAATGATGCTTATTTCTCTCAAGAACCATGCTCTATACAACCATTGTCTTACTATCAATTTTGAATCTAGGCCCCTGCAACTCACCAGCATTATTGATCTCTTCAAAAGAGACTAACTTATTAATGTAGCACCATCCTAGGTGTAAGAGCAATCTTGCATCATCCAATTTTTTTTAGTCTTATCTATTTTAATAAGGACTAGTAGATAGGGTGGTTTTTATTTATGGGAACTTGCTATTTTTAGTAAGTTTGTCATATGAGCTTATAACATTCTCATTTTCTACTGGAAGGTTAATTTTAAAGTTGTAAGCCTACCATAAAAATCTCATTACTCAAGCATAAGTATTAGAGAAGTTATTGCAGATTTTTGGTGGAAAATTTTGTAGAAAAATCTTCAGGCTCACTGTTGGAGGCCTTAGAGTTCCCGGATGAGTTCTAAAAACTTGTTAGAAGGGCACTAATACAATTCCAAGCATGTAGATCATGAGTTGGTGTTTTCAAAATGTGGTTATAATAGCCAATTGGAGCAACAGTTTGTAAGTTATGGCCTTCCAAAGTTGGGCTACCCAAAATATATAGAATAATTGTCAAAGATGTATTTGGTCAACTCTATAAGTATTGTCAGGATCTGTTAGCCCTAGGTATTAAGTTTCATTATCTAGAACCTTCCTAGGTAGCATAAAATTGCCTATTTAAGAAAGGCCCAAACATTGTCTAAGATAGCTCAGGGTGATAGTTTGTAGCTTGTCTTGCAATTTATTGTAATGAAGGCACCCATGTGGGTTAGTATATTGTACTTGTGAATTCTATAATTCTGCATTTGCAGTGCAAATAAGAAGTCTATATTTTTTTCTCACATTTTTTGTTATTTCTTTGTTTCTGTTATGAGTTAATGGTATTAAGGGGAGCACCCTTCATCAAGTGGTATCAAAGCTAGAGTTCATGAGTGTGTGGACAAATCATTGATTGTGAGGTAGTTTGCACCAGGACTGTAGTTTGGGTTGAGTGTGTAGATAGATCGTTGATTGTAAGGTAGTTTGCACTAGGGTTTAAATGGAAGCACGAAAATGCCTCCACAAAGAGAGCATGTCAAAACAACTATAGGTGTTACACCTGAGGGTTTTTGAGCCCTCTAAAGAAAAATGTAAGCATTGAAAGATCAAATGCATAGAGGAACGAATCTTCTCGTAAGAGATAAAAGCAAGGATGAGGATGAAGTAAAAGAAAATGCCAAAGTAGAGGTAGTTCCAAACCCAAAGGAAGAGAGGCTTTTAGGGCCATCTCCAAGATTGGAAAAAGACCTAACTTTGAGGTTCCCACATTTTTAGGAAATCTTGGCCTAGAGGAGTTGATTCATTGGATCAATGAACTAGAGGAGTACTTTGAGTATAAATATATTGATGATCTTGATAGGGTCAAGTTTGTGAAGGAAAAACTGAAGGGACATGTGAAGATCTTGTGGTAGGAGGTTCAATTGGAGCAAAATAGAAAAGGAAAGGACAAAATCACCAGATGAGATTAGATGATAGCTAAACTGAAGTGACAATTCAATCATGTAGATTATGAGATTGATCTATTAAAAAAATGCAAGAGTTGAAGTAGCAGGAAAATATGTTTAAGAGTACACAGAAGAGTTCTACTGAGTTCTCATGAGAACCGGCCATGTAGAAGCTGATAAGGAGAAAATTGCCTATTATCTTAATGGGTTAAGACCAAGAATTTAGGATGATATGAGTCTAGTTTGAATGAACAATATTGAGGAGGCATACCATTTTTCCCTAAGAGTTGATGAGAAATTGAGCAAGAAGTTTGACAATAAGAATAGTGGAAGAGGTCGTGGTGGAAGATCTTATGGAGTCATAATGATGATTAGAAAAACAAGGATGAAGCTAGAAATAGTAGTCAAAACTAGAGGGGGAACAATTCCAATTGTTCTTATGATTAAAACAATAGAGATTAGAGAGGAAGAGGCAGAGGACAAGGATTTGGAAGAAGAAGATAAATTTTGTTATTGGATGGATTTTGGGATTCCTAGATTTGAGAAAATTAGAGGAAGAAATCAAGAGGCATTGCGAGTTGCATTCTTTGATTTATAGAAGCAAGTGAATGAATTAAAAATAGAGTTGCAAAAGAGAAGAACATGTGACGAGAAAAGAGATGATGATAATTCTTTGGATGCAGAAGGGAAAGAAGATCCAGTGGAGTATCACATATGTGATACAAAAGAAGAGCAAGAAGATGAAGATGAAAATATTTGTGAACCTAAAGTTGACGATGATGAAAGAGAGAAGGAAGCGCATGAAGATGAAAAGATTTGTGAATTTGAAGTAGATCAAGATGATTTGAAGATTGCAAAAATGGAGGAAGAGTATAGTAGCTTAGTTTGAGATCAAGGAAGATAAGCAATTACATGCATTGTTGATGACATGAAAGAGGCAAGTGAAGATGAATATGTCAAAGAGGTAAATTTATATGAATCATGGGATGCTGAATTTGAAAGATAATGATGATGGTTTATATGAGAGTCTTTTTAGTGATGTGTGGTATGGGAAGGAAGATTGGTATGGCATTGTTGAGTTTATTACATGTGTATTTAATTCAACAAGATTGGAGGAGGATGAAAGTTATACTTGGAAAAAGTTCATTATGGAGGAGTATTTTTATTAGTGGACATTTGTTCTAGTTGGGTGTTAGAAAAGAAGAAAGAAGGAAATATATTGGCAATGGATACTTGTTCCAACTATGTGTTGGAAGAAGAGAAAAAAAAAAAAATCGACAGTGGCTACTTCATTTGGTAAATTTATATCCACAATTTTTTTCCTACCATGGGTGTTTGATGTAGGAGCATCTTGCATCATGAAAAAAGGAGGTATGATCAAAATTATTATTAAAAAAAAAATTGGAAGAGAAAGAAAGTGACAAAAATTAGAGGAAAAATAATTTTAAAAAATTTTTTTAAAAAAAAAGGGAAAAAGAGGGGAAAGAGGAATTTCTACTTTCAAGGTGCATAGGTGGTGTAAATAGAAAAATAAGAAAAATGGTTGTCATATCATTTATCAAGGTGTGTAGGTGGCATTTTAGAAGTTTGTGGAAAGTTCCTTAAATCATGCATTTAATATTTGTTGTGATCCACAAAGGAAATGTAATTTTCTAATTGGCCACATGGTGGTGCTTAGTTGTATTTGGGTGAGAATTTAATATCTATTTGAAGGTAGTTGTATTTACCTTTTATCCCACATTGGTTGTGTTTGAAATATCTTAGGTGTTAAGTGCCTATATAAGGAAGGCATATGAGCATTTGTAATCAAGATCTTAGAGTGGAAGCTCTTCAAGTGTAAGCTCTTGTAGTGAAGATCTCAAGGTGTGATCTCTTCTTGTATAGAAGCTTTGGAGGTAAAGGATCTTAATGCCTAAGATCTTAGTTGGGAAGTTCTTCTTGTAGAAGCTCTTGGTGCTCAAGCTAGTTGGAAGCTCTTGGTTTGGAAGCTCTCATATTGTAAGAATTTGGAGTTCTCTCGTTTGGAGAAAATTGTAATGAATATCAAGTATTTATGGATGCTTTATGAAGCATTTTATGTTATCTTTATCTCCATATTCTTGTGTTTTTGGTTGTGAGTTAGTAAGGGTGGTGTGGCCCTTCATCAAGTGGTATCAGAGAAGGAGATGAAAGGAAGACTTCTTTCAAGACAAAAGAAGGACTATACAAGTGGTTAGTCATTCCTTTTGGGCTAACCAATGCACCAAGCATTTTCATGAGGCTCATGAATGAGGTACTGAAGGAGTTTCTAGATAAGTTTTTCATTGTTTACCTAGATGATATTTTTATCTTTAGAAAGAAATTAGAGGAGCATTTGATCCATATTCACAAGGTGTTTGATAAATTGAGGGAAGAAAAGTTGTTGATAAACATAAAGTACAATTTTTTAAAGAAGTAGTTGGTGTACCTAGGATTTTTAGTCTCAATAGAAGGTCTAAAAATGGACCCATAGAAAGTGAAGGCTATCCATGAATGATCTACTCCAAGGAGTGCGATAGAGGTAAGATATTTTCATGGACTGGCTACTTTTTATAGAAAGTCCATAAGAGGTTTTAGCAGTATCTGTGGACCCCTGACTCAAACAATGAGAGGGGATAGGAAAGAATTTGAGTGGATTGTAGGAGTAGATAATAGTTTTAATATGTTGAAACAGAAAGAAACTAAGCAGCCTGTTTTAGCACTTTCAGATTTTAACAAGGTGTTTCAAGTAGACTGTAATGCTAGTGGCACTACAATAGGAACTATTTTGAGCCAAGAAGGTAGACCTGTTGCTTATTTTAGTGAGAAATTGAATAATGCAAAAAGAAAATATTATGTTTATGATCAAGAATTTTATGTTATAGATCAAGCATTGAAGAAGTGGAGACACTATCTTCTTGCTAAGGAGTTTGTTTTGTATGCTGATCATCAAGCTTTGCAATATTTGAATAGTCAAGGAAAATTGAACCAAAGGCATTTGAAGTGGGTTGAGTTTTTGTAGAGTTATACATTTGTTTTGAAACACGGGAGTGGGAAGCCTAATAGAGTTGTAGATGCTCCTAGTAGAAGACAATTTTTGCTGACAGAAATGTAGATAGATGTGGTTGGGTTCAAGGAACTCAATACTTTGTATCCAGATGATCCTAATTTTGGTGAAGCATGGAAGGCTTGTACAGAACCTATTACACTTGATAGGAAAAAGTGGTTGGATTTCATGATCTATGATAGTACGTTGTTCAAAGGAAGCTAGCTGTGCATTCCAAGAGTTTCAATGAGGGAGAATCTCATCAAGGAGGAGCATGGTGGAGGATTGGCAGAGATAAAACCATAGCTTTGGTTGCTAAGAATTATTACTGGCCATAGTTGTAGCAAGATGTGAAGAAGTTTGTATAGAGTTGTAGAGTATTTTAGATGGTGAAAGGAGTGAAGCATAATATGGATTTGTATCACCCATTACTTGTACTAGCCAAGCCATGGGAGGATGCTAGCATGGATTTTGTTCTTGGATTACCGAGGACATAGCATGGGTATGGTTCTATTTTTGTGGTGGTTGATAGGTTTTCAATGATGACACATTTTATTCCTTGCAAGAAGACTAGTGACACTATTCATGTGGTAGAATTGTTTTTCAAAGAAGTGGTGAGACTACATGGTTTTCCCAAGAGTATAGTTTCAGATCGAGATACCAAATTTGTTGGCTATTTTTGGCATACATTATGGAAGGAGTTGAAGAAAAATTTGAAGTTTAGTTCATCACATCATCCACAGACTGATGGACAGGCAAAAGCTGTGAATTTTAGTTTGGGAAACTTGCTGAGATGCTTGTTTGAAGATAAACCAAAAGGATGGGATATGATTTTACCAAAACTAGAATTTGCATATAATAATTATGTCAATAGGAGTACTTGTAAATCACCATTCTAGATTGTATATGGGAGTAGTCCTAGAGATGCTTCTAAATTATGATAGTTGGATAAAGGAAAGATAAGTAGTGTTGAAGTGGAAGATTTTTCTAAAAATTTGAAGAACATCCATAAAGAGGTGAGGAAGCACATCATAAAGATGAATACATAGTATAAGGCTAAGGAAGATGTGAAAAGGAGGTATAAGGAATTTTAGATTGGAGATGAAGTCATGGTTAATTTGAGAAAGGAGTATTTTCTAATGGGTACATATAATAAGCTGAAGATGAAGAAGTTTGGACTGTGCAAGATAGTGAAAGGGCATGATTATGGAAATGCGTATGAAGTGGAGTTGCCTATATTCCACCAATATTTAATATTTTGAATTTGACAGAGTATTATGAAGGAGGTGATGAAGATGAAGTTGTAGAAGCATAGTGGAGTATTCCAACAGCTAGTTTGGCTACAAAGGAGATTGAGGAGATACTAGACAGTCATGTTGGAAAAAGTACAAGGAAGAAAACTTATGAGGAATACCTAGTCAAATGGAAAGGGAGGAAAGTAGAGGATTCATCATGGCTAGCAAAAGAGGAGGTTAAGTGTCTTGGTTTTCCTTTGAACACTCGAGACGTGACGAGATCACTTCTCAAGTTACCCCAATTGTTTGATGTAGAAGCATCCTAGGTGTAAGAGTAATCTTGCATTGCCCAACCTTTTTTTTTAGTCTTTTCTATTTTAATAAGGACTAGTAGATAGGGTGGTTATTATTTATGGGAACTTGCTATTTTTAGTAAGTTTTTCATATCAGCTCGAAACATTCTCATTTTCTACTAGAAGGTTTATTTTAGAGTTGCACTCCTACTATAAAAATCTCATTGCTCAACCATAAGTATTAGAGAAGTTATTACAAATTTTTAGTGGAAACATTTGTATACAAATCTTCACATTCACTGTTGGAGGCCTTAGAGTGCCCAAAGGAGGTCCAAAAACTTGAAGAAAGGGTGCTAGCACAGTCTTGAGTGTATAGATCATGAGCTAGTGTTTATGAAAAGTGGTTATAATAGCCAATTAGAGCAACGGTTTGTGAGTTATGGCCTTTCAAAATTGGGCTACCCAAAATATCTAAAATAATTGTCAAAGATGTATTTAGCGGAATCTATATGTATTGTTAGGGTCTGTTAGCCCTAGGTATTAAGTTTCATTGTCTAGAACCTTTTCGGGCAGCATAAAATTACCTATTTAAGAAAGGCCCAAATATTGTGTAGGACAACTCGGGGTGATAGTTTGTAGCTTGTCTTGCAATTTACTATAATGAAGGCACCCATGTGGGTTAGTATATTGTATTTGTGAATTTTGTAATTCCACATCTATGACACAAATAAGAAGTCCATATTTTATTATCTCATTTGTTGTTGTTTCTTTGTTTCTGTTATGACTTTATGGTAATAAGAGGAGCACCCTTCATCACTTTTCCCATCTTCTAATCTTGTCTAGTATGAAAGATGAACTTAGCTCCCATCCTAGAAAGAGAAGCATCCAACTTCTTGTTACAAGATCTTTGGCTTCTTCTACTATGAGGACCTCACTGCTAGGATCATATTCATGCAACCTTTATACCAACTCTACAATCTTCTTAAGGTAATCTCCTGGTTGTAGTTGTAAGGTAAGCTCACTTTTCTTTACCTTGTATAAAAATGTCTTTAATTCATTTGAATTGATGAATTCATCATCCTTCATGAACTCTTAAGCTTGAATGATTCACTCATCTAGCATCTAAATCTACAATTCAATTTTATTGGGGATCTTGTCATTCTCCCCTGCCTGCTTCAACAAGAAATTGTGTCTCATGGTATCAAAAAACTTGGATCCCTTAGGAAAAGTTTGAAGTGCCTTTCCTCTGACTTTGTCAAGGATCTCAACCATTTTATATTTCTTCCTCTCTTGTTCCCATGAGGAAATTTTTGGCTGATCATCATAAACCTCAATGGTTATGACATCCTCCTATTGAGGAGATTGAGGCTCTACCTATCTTTGATTTTAGCAGGTCCCTGTGTCATTATTTGATCAAAATTGTCAAGGCACCTATTATATCTATCTAGGTATGCCACCTCATGGTAGAAACTTTAAAATGATGGATCAGTTTCCTTCATGACTTCTTCAATTTTCATTATCTTACTCCATCTTTGGGTTCTATCCCTACAAACCTCTTTTTTTGAATAGTTCATTATGTAGTCCTCTTTCCAATTTGGTTTACTGCTAGGGAGGGTGTATTTTCTCATTTATTTAAGAGCATGTCTCACCAAATCATTTGGATCATAGGCCCTAGCAGGGGCTAAGGGAAGCTTGATATCTCCGATGCATTGATCTATCTCTTCTATAGCATATTTTCCTATTATAAAATGACCTACCTTTGTATTCCTTGCTACAAAAGAGCCTTTCTTAATAGTAGGACCTAAATATTCTTTATTCATCATCAATAAATTCCAAAAGGATTATAATTGGCCTAACCTTTTAGGGATATATTTTTGTAATACATGAGGGGGCTGTGGACATCCAAAAACCCTTGTAATTGAAAATTTTTCAAATAGAAACAAACTATCCCAATCATGAGTTGCTACCCTATCCCCATTTGGGAAAGCACCAAACTAACTATCAGCTAACATGTTTCTAATAGGAAAAAAAAATCATTGTAAAAAGAAATAACACTCGCATATGGATAAAATCTTTTCCAAAAGTGAGTCTACATCTGCACGGGCAAGTTCTCTCCATTCTCTTCAGTAGCTTCAATGAAGTTTGTTTTGATATGCCCTATGTTCTTGTACATAATGATGTGCATCAACAATGAGTAATGGAAGAATCTACAGTTCCCAAGTTCTCCATTATGAGCGACAACAATCTCATCATGCATCCTATTGATGATATACTCCACAAAATCATATCCAACATTATGATTTCAATCTTGAATATCTAGAGAAATGATATATATGTAGCCTGGGGCATTGTTTGTGCCATCAATTCCTATCACCTTGTTTATCCAAAAAATGGTGTACCTAAAATATTTGCAGAAAACTCAAGTGGCATCAGGTCTCCTACCTTCTTTGGCATCTCACCCTTCTCTAGCTTTGATTTGGGAATCTGTCTCTTCATGACTCTTCCAATAAAGAATCTCTTAGAAATTTTTGAAAGTTTTATTTATCTTATCCTTTTCAATTGCCTTTGTCATAGGTTCTCCTAGATCAAGGACCTCAATGAAAGTCTCCCTATCTAGTCTACATATAAGGATACTCATATCCTTCCTATGGAAAGCTTTAGTTATTGGATTGTAGGATTTGATCAATGCCTTTATTAGATCAACATCCACTATTACTTTTGGCATTATCAATCTTTCCATATTCCTAATCCATGGGTTGCAAATTGGTGACTTTACAAACCTTTTCATTACTCTTGGGCATTGGGTAGTGAATTCATTCTAATCTCAGGTCCTTCGCAAGTTTCATTTCCCAGGGCAATATAGATCATATCATTCCTTTTCTTTCCTTGCAATATGACACAAATGAGAGATCAAATGGTAAAGTAGAAAAAATTAAAAATCCTAAGCGCCTAATCCAAAACACAAATACCCTAACCTCACAAAGGGAAAAGAGCTAATGAAAATACCTTAATAAGAATTGTATCACCACAGAACAATTACAACTTTTCCATAGTTTCTGGGTGTAGGAAAACCACTGAATTATCATTGTTTATGGCTTCATCCACAATGAGGTGATTTGTTGCCTTCTTCCACACTAAAATTGTTGTGCTAAAATCCCTTTTAGTTTGTTTCTTGTTACCAACAAAAACATCCTTCTTTTTAGCAATCAAACAAAAAATGAAATAGAAATAAATTAAAGAGCATGAACCTCGCTCATTGTATTTATAGGGGAAATTGATTTTCCTAGAAGATAAATTTACTTGTGGGGCCATCAGATTAGGGGTGTTTTGGATATTTTAAATTTATAAGAATTGTTTGTTAAACTAAATGAAAAGAAACTGTCTTGGCCAACAAGGAATAGCAAGAAAAAGAATAAACTAATCTTATATAGGAAGACAGAATAACCTAGCTCTTCTTCAGATGCTTGCTACTTTGGGATTGAGTGAGCAAAGATCATGCTATTTAATGTAGCTTAGATAGGTTGTATGTCAATTTATTATTGCTTTCAACATTTAGTTCTGCTACCTTCTCATTTGGAGTATCCTCTACTCTTTTGACAATCAAGTTCCCCATTGATTTAGAATTATTAGTTTGAGAATAACTAGCTCTAGATCCTCTTTTTAAGGACCAAATAACTATGTCAACATGCTCTTCACTGTATTTAGCACCACTAAATACCCTTTTTGTTTTCCCGTCAGTGCTCAACTTCTTTGTGATAGTATTAAACACCATTGCATCTACAATGTCCCAATTTGGAAGAAGTAAAACTCCAGCTAATCAGATAATTTTTCTTCCCTCTTCAGGAGTCACACTAGTAAATTCTTGCATCATTTCTTCATTGATCTCATGTTGTATGATTGAATCTTCTTTGTCTAGCTTCTCAACTTTCCTTTTACAACATCTATCCTCAAAGTTTTCAATATTAATTCTCCATGCAAATTGGTAAAAGGACCTTGTCTTTATAAAACTATCATCAGATAAGAATTCATGGCTAGCCTATTTTATTACAAGATCTATCTCTTTTCCTTTGAAATTAGCCACAGTCAATTCTAGGCTAGGCATCGGAGGTTCTATTAGATTTCCTTCTTCCAATTCTACATTGGTGATGAACACTCCACCCTAAGATCCAAGCTAGTCAATTTTTTGTTGGAATTCTTTAGAATAACTAGGGGGGATGAATCAGTTATCCAAGGTCTAGATGTACAAATAAAAAATTTCATAGCTTAGTAAACCCATGAAACATTTATCATAATGTATGCATCCATAAGATTATGTAATCACTTAAAACTTCTAAGTTACTCTCAAATCAATTTGTAAAAATGTAAACATGAAACTTAATAGATTCAATAACATACTTCACACAATGATTTATGTGGAACCCAATTTGGGAAAAACCACTAGTAACATGCTACTCTTTCTCACTCTTCTGAAGTAATGCCTTGTGAAAGGTCAACCCTGTTAAAGGTTAGAATACACACTGCTAAATGTGGTCCTATTAAAGGATTTTAATCACCTTGTTAGGAGTGAGCTTTTCTAGAGGGCTTTAGACCATTCAATTCAAATGTCACCAGATTAAAGGATTTACAAATGACTGTTAGGTCAATCTTAATTCAAAGGATTTACCCTAGACTAATATAATTATTATATTGTAACAGTATAGCTTGATCTGATAACAACTTACGACTCCATTTATAGATTAAAAATCTCTATTTCAGTCCTTCATTTTTCTTAGCTTTCACACATTGCATCTCTAATAGCTTTTTCACCCTTCAAGTATCCATACCATTAAGCCTTCTTACTTAACTTGCCAAATGCAAACTCTTTACTTAGGTCACTAAATGAAGAAATACCCTAGACTCCTTATCTTCCTTAGGTTCTCGCACATGACAACCTTTTCTTCCAACTAGGCATCCCTATAAATAGAGAATTAAGATATTTTGTGATTCATTCTCCATCGTCCAATTTAGGGTTAGGATAGATTTAGTAGGATTCAATGAATCTACGCCTAATTTTATTTCACTTCTAGAAACTTCTCCTTCAATCCTCTTTGAATTTTCCTCAAAATGGTTTACCATGAATTCTGTGCCACCATCTCATCAATCTTATCTTCCACATGATTCACACAATCCAAGAAAACAAACTTGTTAGCTCAGATCCATCAAATTCATGATCTTTCTAATAATGCTGACACTTGACATTAACTTTCTTTTGATGCTTGACACATATTGTGTTGCTCAACATCCTTTATAAAATCACTCGGTACGAACTAAAGCTTACTAGTGCTTGGCATCAACTAAACTTTACTTAGGATCAACTGTTTCACTCAGCTTACACTAAAATAGACTTTTGCTTGGCTTTAAGGGATTTTTTGCTCGACTTGCACTAACTTTTCTCGACACCTACGGTCCACGCGGTCAAGCTTGGCATACAAACTTTGTTTCACTTGTTCTTCTGAACTTGCTTAGTGTAACCAACCTTTGCAACCTTAAGTAGATTATCAATGTACTATGATATCACTATCTTAGTTGATTCTTGTACTCCTTTTCATATCATAACTCAACCTTTCCTCTGGGTGCTATTGTTACATCATTTGATAAAATCATCTTCATCAATCAAATAAGTGATAGTATTTAAATCATATTAGTTGTCTTACAAAAAAAAATAGGTTTGATATTAGTTAAAAAATAATGATTGAAACATATTTATCATACTTGTATCAATCTTTTTTCAATAATCTCCCTCTTTGGTATTGATGGTAAACCAAATTTATCAACCAAACTGACTAGGTTTAAATTGTAGGACCAACAAAATACTAAAGAGAAAATAATTCATTGTATTGAAATCTCTCCCTTTATCAACAACTTTCATCTTTTGAATAGGTTACAAAATTCTATTCTCTTCTAATCAATAGATAATCAACTCATCCTTATGATTCCCTTTGAATTACTTCTTATATCTCCCTGTACATTATCTTCCTCTTACTAGGTCACTGTAATTAGCAGATACACTTTCTCTCTCAGGAATTAGAATTTCTCCCTCATACTATGTATTAGGATTTCTCCCTCTTTATTCAATTCTTTTATGTGCTGATAACAATGTCTATCTTATATCTCTTCTGATCAGTTACTATCTCACTTATCCTATATATACCTCCCTTTAGTTATATCTCCCTTTTTGACAATAATGCCAAAGACTTTTCATATTAATATGTAAATATGAACTTCTTCAATTTCTCCCTTTGTAACCTTACTTGAGACTTATTTAGAGTTTTAATTCTTTGATGACTTTAGGTAGCCCCTAAAGTAAGATCCACTACATCAATGTGTAACATATATCGATCAACTTTTTTGATGCAGGGCACTCCTCTTGTTTCTTAGATAGCCTTTGATAGGGGTATCACCCCTAGTTTACCTCTTAGATACTCATGAGCATCCTTAGGTAATGCTTTTGTGAAGATATCAACAATTTTCTCTTTGTTAACATATTCCATCTTTACCTCTTTATCTTGAACTAATTCTCTCAAGTAATGATACTTGGTTGCAATATGTTTAGTCTTTATGTGCATCAAAAAATTCTTTAATATATTTATAGCACTTGTATTAGCACAATAAAAATATCATTGGTTTAGTGGTCTCTTCCTTCACACCTTTGAGTAGCTTTTTGATCCATATAATGTTTGTAAAATTTACAGTAGCAACAACATATTCAACTTCAACAGTAGATTGAGAAGTGCAGTTCTATTTCTTGCTAGTCCATGTAACTAGCCTCTTGCCTAAGGAAAATGCTCCTCCACTGGTGCTCTTTCTATCACCAATATTTCAAACCCAATCAACCTCAGTATAGGCTCTTATTTCAAATTTCTCATTTTTCTTGTAGTATAGACCATATTCTTCTATTCCTTTCAAATATCTCATTATTCTCTTTACAACCATCAAATGATTCTCCCTAGGATTAGTAGAGAATCTTGCAACTATCCCTATAGGTAATGTAATATCAGGTCTTCTATGTACTACATATTGTAATTTTCCAATCATAGAACTGTATAATGTTCAGTTCACCTCAACTGAATCATCATTATATGATAATTTATGTCTTGTCACCATAGGTGTAATTACTATCTTGGAATCCTCCAATCCAAAAGTTTTCAATATCTCCTTGGCATACTTTGACTGAGTTATGTATATCCCATATTTCATCTGGTGTACTTGCAAACCCACAAAGAACTTGATCTCTGAAAACATAGACGTCTCAAATTCTTACTTTATTTCATTTGCAAAAGCCTTACATAAAGCGTCCTGACCTCCAAATATGATATCATTAACAAAAATTTCAGATAACAAAATACATTTTCCTTTCTTTGTCTTCAAGTACAAATTGTTGTTATCATCAGTCCTTTCAAGTCCAATCTTCTCAAGATAATTATGAAGTCTCTCATACCATGCTCTTAGTGCTTGCTTCAAACCATATATAAAGCTTTGTGTAATCTACATACCATATTTTTATTGTTAACATAAAAAAATCCTTTTGGATGTTCTATATAAACTTCTTGCTCTAATATACCATTTAGAAATGTAGATTTAATATCCATTTGATAAACTTTGAAACACTTGTATGTAGAATAAGCAAGCAGAGTTTTTACTCATTACAATCTAGCAATAGGGGCAAATGTTTCTCCATAGTCAATTCCTTCTTCTTGTGCATATCTTTTGTAGAATAATCTTGCCTTCTTTCTTGTAACTTCACCATTTTCATCTAGGTTGCTTCTATATACCCACTTGGTTCCAATCACATTTTTGTCTTCTGGTCTAGGAACTAAAGTCCATGTCTTATTTTTCTCAATTTTTTCAATCTCTTCTTTCATGGATTTACTCCAGTCCACATCTTCTAAGGCATCTTTCACTATTTTGGGTTCTTTCATGCTCTAAAAACATGTATAATTTCTCAATTTGTTCCTTGTCATTTGTCTAGCATCTTTATCTCCAATGATTTGTGTAGTAGGATGGTGTCTTTGAACATATTTAGACAATCTTGGTTCAACTCTACTTTCTTCATTTGGTCTTTCAATATCTAAGTCACTATGTACATCTCTATCACGTAGTTTAGCATCTCTCACATGTACACTAATCTCAAAATTAGAATGCGCTTCAACATAATTTTGTAACTCAACACCTGAATGTAGCTTAGTTCTTGAATGCAACTCGACATTCATAGTATGTAACTCGGTAGTCACTGAAAGTTGCTATTGTTTTGTAACTTGATTTGCAACATCTTCTTCAGTAGGCATACCTTCATAAAAGTATACACATGATTTGTATTCTTTTGATTCCTTCATATGTTCAATTTCATATACTTCTATATATTCATCAAATTTCACATTTACACTTTTCACAACTTTGTTAGTGCTAGTATTTAAACACTTATAAGATTTTCTTCTTATGGAATAACCTAGGGATATGCCTTCTTCACTTTTTGCATCTAGTTTACCGTATAAGAAATATTTGAGAATATAGCATTTGCTTCCAAATACTTTAAAATATTTTACATTGGGTGAATATCCATACCATAGTTCAGAAGGTGTTGAATGAGTACATTTCTTGACTTGTACATGGTTGAAGGTATAGGCAGTTGTTCTTACAGCTTCTCTCTATTATTTCAAAGCAACATTTTTCTCCATCATGAGTGTCCTAGCACAATCCATTATAGACTTGTTCCTCCTTTTAGCAATTCTATTTTGTGGAGAAGTTCTAGGAGCATATGTCTATCTTTTGATTCCTTTGTCATTACAAAACATCTCAAACTCATTTGATGTAAATTCTCCTTTTTTGTCAAATCTTAAGTGTTTCAAACTTTTACCTATTTCCTTCTCAACTCTTGCCAAGTACCACTTAAAAATTTGGAAAGCATCAGATTTCCATTTCAAAAACATAATTGTCATCATTCTAGAATAATCATCAACAAGCAACATAATGCACTTATCTCCTTTGTCACTTTGTACTTCAATTGGTCCACACAAGTCAGTATGAACAATCTCTAGAATATCTTTAGAGATATGCATTTTATTCTTAAAGATTGACTTTTTCATCTTGCCTAACTGACATTGTTTGTACATCATATTGTCAGGCTTCTTCAACTTAGGCAAACCTCTAACTTTTCTCATGTTATTGATACTAACCAAGTTATCAAAATTAACATGACATAACCTCTTTTTCCATAGCCACACATCATCAAATTCTACAACTAAATAAGTAGCATCCTCTATATCAAGATATAATAGATTACTCCTAGTTTGATCACCTTTTGCAATCATTTTTACATCAATATCATATATCTTAGCAATCTTGTTTTCAAACTCAACCTTACATCCTAAATTATTCAATTGTGACACACTCAACAAGTTATAGTTAAGTCCTTCAACATGGTAAGCATTGTCACATAAAATATTTTCTCTAAGTTTGATAGAACCTTTTCCTTTTATCAAACATGTTGCATCATTACCAAATTTTACACTATTTCTATCATAACAATTCAAGGTAATGAACTTACTTTTGTCTCTAGTCATGTGATGTGAACACCCACTATCAATGATCTATCTATCATTCTTGTCCCCACAAGACACAAGTGTAGTTGCTTGATCTTCATTAGATTCATCCTTCATTGCAACATACATGGTACCACTTTATCATCATGTTCATCAGATTCATCTCTTATTTTCTCTTAAGCAATGTAGTAAGACTTCTTGCCTTTGTCTTTGTAATCTTTGATGTCTTCATCTCTTCTACTTTTGTACTCATCACCACCTTTGTAGTTCTTCTTTTTTGGACATCTAGCAACAATATGACCAACCTCATTGCAATTGAAACAAATGATAGGTAGTTTACCTTTAAACTTGGCTTTACCTCTGTGAAATATCCTTGCTAGTAGTGCTTCAAGTTGATCTACATCATCCTCATCTATCACATTGTCACTGGACACATATTTTGTCTTTTTCTTCTTCACATTAGGTTCTTTCAATGATAGCTTAGCTTTGAAAGAAAATTTAATATTTTCAAGTTTGTAATTATCAAAGTTACATAGCTCAAAAGCAATGAGTCTTCATACCAAACCTTCAAGAGTTAGAGTATTCCCTAGTATACATCTTAGTTCTTGTATTATAGAAACTCTAATAGCATATATAGGTAGTAATGTTCTCAAAAATTTACTTAGTACTGCATCATCATCTATTGTACTAGTAGATCCTCATCTATCGCATTGTCACTAGACACATATTTTGTCTTTTTCTTCTTGACATTATATTCTTTCAATGATAGCTTAGCTTTGAAAGCAAATTCGATATTTTCAAGCTTGTAATTATCAAAGTTACATAGCTCAAAAGCAATGAGTCTTCATACCAAACCTTCAAGAGTTAGAGTATTCCCTAGTATACATCCTAGTTCTTGTATTATAGAAACTCTAATAGCATATATAGGTAGTAATGTTCTCAAAACTTTACTTAGTACTGCATCATCATCTATTGTACTAGTAGATCCTCTTATTGCATTAACAAAATATTTTATCCTTGAGTAATATTGAGCAATATTTTCACCTTCTTTCATTCTCATATCATCAAATTTACCTTTGAGACTCTCAGATTTGGCTCTTAGAACATTTTTTTCTCCTCTATAGATAGTGTGTAAAGAACCCCACATTTTCTTTGCACTATCAAGACTGTTCATATAATCAAACTTAGCATAGCTTAGGGTAGAGGTAACCTCCAATATCGCCTAGTTGTGTTCTTTCTTCTTTTTTAGATCCTCAGTAGCTAGGGTTCCAACAAGATAAGCATGGTCAATAGTAATGGTAGATTGTGCATGATCTCTAAGTTCTCCAAGATATAGCTTCATCAGGCTTTTCCATGAAGGAAAGTGATATCTATTAAGCCTTGGTACCTCTCTTTTTGACATCTTGATCTTTGTGCTTCTAGTACCTTAAAACTAGCCCTTTTAAGAAGATGGCTCTAATTCCAATTACTAGAATTATTTAGAATAAATGAGAGGCAGGGGGGGGGGGGAGTGAATCGATTATCTAAGGTCTAGATGTACAAATAAAACATTTCATAGCTTAGTGATCCCATAAAAAATTTATCATCATGCATGCATCCATAAGGTCATGCAATGAATTAAAACTTGTAGGTTACGATCAAATCAATTTGTAGAAATGTAAACATAAAACATAATAGATTCAATAAAACACTCGACATAATGATTTATGTGGAATCTCAATTTGAGGAAATTCACTAATAACATGCTACTCTTTCTCACTCTTCTAAAGTGATGCCCTGTGAAAGGCCAACCCTATTAAAGGTTGCAATACACACTATTAAATGTGACCTTGTTAAATGATTTCAATCACCCTATTAAGAGTGAGCCTTGTTAGAGGACTTTAGACCATTTGCTTGGAATGTCACCCAGTTAAAATTTTTACAAATGATTGTTAGGTCAACCTTATTCCAAAGGATTTACCCTAGACTAATATAACTAATAGAGAGTAATAGTAAGGCTTGATCTAATAATGACTTACAACTCCATTTATAGATTATAGATCTCTATTTCAATCCTCCATTCTACTTGGCTTTCACACACTTCAACTCTGATAGCTTTTTCACCCTTCAAGCATCCATACCATTAAGCCTTCTTGCTTAACTTACCAAATGTAGACTCTTCACTTAGGTCACTAAATGAAGCAATATCCTAGACTCCTTGTCTTCCTTAGGTTCTCGCACATGAAAACCTTTTCTTATGACTAGTCATCCCTATAAATAGAGAATTAAGATATATTATCATTCATTCTCTTTTTTCCAATTTAGGGTTAGGAAAGATTAGGTAGGATTCAATAAATCTACCCCTCATTTTATTTCATTTCTAGAAACTTCTGCTTCAATACTCTTTAAATTCACCTCAAAGTGGTTTACTGTGAATTCTATGCCACCATCTCATCAATCTTATCTTCCACATGGTTCACACAATCTAAGAAAAAAAACTTGTTAGCTCACATCCATAAAATTCATGATCTTTCTAATAATTTTGACACTTGGCATTAATTTGCTTTTGATGCTCAACATATACTATTTTTCTCGACATCCTCTATAAAATCACTCGGCACGAACTAAAGCTTAGTAGTGCTTGGCATCAGTTAAACTTTACTCAGTATCAACTATTTCACTCAACTTACACTAAAATATACTTTTACTCATATCCAATTGATTTTCTACTTGACTTGCCCTAACTTTTCTCGACACCTATTTTCCACTCGGTCAAGCTTGGCAGACAAACTTTTTTTCACTTGTTCTTTTGAACTTTCTTAGTGTAACCAACCTTTGCATCCTTAAGTATATTATCAATGCACTATGATATTATTGTCTTAGTTGATGCTTTCACTCCTTTTCATATCATAACTCATTCTCTGTTTGGGTGCTAATGTTACATCATTTGATCAAATTCTCTTCATCAATCAAATAAGTGATAATACTTAAATCATATAAGAAGATGTCTTACCAACAAAATAAGAGGTTTGACATCAATGAAAAAATAATGATTGAAACACATTTATCATACTTGTATCAATCTATTTTCAACATTTTCCCTTTAGTTAGTTGTTAAAATCTCCTAACCATTTAGTCACCCCTACGACTATGCGAATAAAGTTCTTTATGTGCTTTTAACTGGTTTCGTGCAATCATGATTATCTTTCATTCTTTGTCTTCTAAGGCCCCAACCATGCGAACACAATAGTTCACCTAGTCGCTATGAAGGTTCATTATACTTCTCGCATTTGAGTGACCATGTGACTAAGGCTTTACTAACTTTTTCTCTTAGTCAAAGTCTAAAAGGAAGTTGAGCACTTAATTGATGTGACTCAATGACCAAGGAAACTTCACTGCTTTGTCAAGTCATAGTATAAAATGCTATTATCTTTTAATAAGCTTCAATTGTGCAATCAACTTGATTGCTAGGTCACACACTAAAAATATTTATGAGCTCATATCAAAACTCTTAACCCTTGTAGAGTTTATTTCATTCACTGTTGATCATGTTAAGATCAATAATGGGTGTTTCCTTGTATTCTAAAGTTGTGCAAGGTTTAAAAAAAGCAAGGATGTGAGGTTGTGACATGTGGACATGCGAGCCCCCTTTTTTAATTTTAAAGTGGTGTATATCATGCAAGTTCCTGATTGTCAATCAAATGATGATCAACAATCGTCACTTCTATGGATTCTAAAGATGTGTGGAGTTTAACAAAAGTGGGAAAGTGAGAAGTTTCCATGTGGACAAAGTGGGACTAGGTTCAGTATGTTGGTTGCAAAAGGAAAATTGTCAGAGTAAGTGACAGATTTGTGTCTTCTTATTGGTTGAAGGTTGCTAACTAGGATAGTGGAGTGTTAATTTTGTAGAATAATTGATCAAATGATGATCGACCATTATAACTTCCCAACATTTTGAAAGTGCACACAGTTTAACCAAAGTGGGGAAGCGAGGTTGTGATACATGGACTTGGTAGGGTGAGCTATGTCATGAGTTGCCAGACAATGTTGAGTTGGATAATATGCAAAATATTTTGTTCTGATTTGCCAAAGGTACAACATGTAAGAAAAGGTGGATGCTAAGTTGGATCAGTGGGCCTGATGTCTTTTAAGTGAATGTAATAATAGTTGGAATCACTTAGGATCATTGATCAAATGATGATCAACGATCATCACTTCCATAGAATTTGAAGATGATCAAACTTTAACCAAACTGGGGAAGCGACACATTGACACATATCCAACTTTTGAACAATGTAATGCAACTTTTTAAAGTTTTAAAATGAATCATTTGACTTGGTGTAAATTGATGGTTAGGTTTCTAATTTTGTGGTGCAGCTTGAAATATGACTGTTATAACATTAATTTTGATCAATGCAAGTTCATGTGAAGCCAATTACCATAAAATTTATGAGTCCTCTCATTATTGAGTACCAAGCAGTAAAGAATTTTTAGAGTGCAAAAATATTCATAATTTCAAATTGCATTTCCTCAAAGCCACGAATTATTAGAAATGGAATTCTCAGTGATGCAAACAAGTTTACTTGGGTGAGTACTGAAAATATTTGGTTAGTCAAGAATTGTGATATTTTTATCAAGATTTAACTGTGTGATTTTTGAGTCAAACTCATTGATCCATGTTTCATGAGTAGTGATTCAACATGAATCCATCTCTCATGAGAATAAATGGAACACTTAGCACTAATTGGATCTAGGTGATGCTCACAGGGGTGAACCACCAAGACTTCTCAGGAGGTCACCCATCCCAGTACTATTCCAGTCTAAGCACGCTTAACTACAGAGTTTCCTCCATGGTTAAACCCAAAGCTTGCAACCCTATTTGCAAAACCTAGATCCAATGAGTGTTAACTGTTCCATTTATTTTCATGAGATATGGATTCATGTTGAATGACTACTCATGAAACATGGGTCAATAAGTTTGACTCAAAAATCACACAGTTAAATCCTGATAGCTTGGTGGCTAGATTTGAAAGCTTGGTAGAGTGGTGGCAGGAGGTTGGGTCACTTGATAGCTGGAAAGAACATTGGTAGTAGCTGGTGGGGTTTGATAGCTTTGTGGAGTGAGGGTAGTAGCTTGTGGATTTGTGGTTGATGGCACTAAGCTCCAAGGACCTAGTGGAAATGATGGAATTGTGTTCTGAGCTGAGGTAAATAAGATGGGGGTGATGAAGGGTTGATTACTTGGCCCCATGGGTGGCATCCCTGTTGTATATTGTTGAGGTTGGCCAAAGATGCTAGCACTAATTTGGGAGATGGGTGGATTTGGAAGGTTGGGTTGGAGAGCAGTAGCAACAATAGTGAAGGGAGTGAATGGTGAGGTGTTTTGGGCAAAGGGGGTTTGGGATGGAGTGGTATGGACCAATGCTAGAGTGGTGGTGGCTGGATTGACTTATGGAAGGGAGATTTCAACTTGAGTGGAGGCTGGTATGTTTGGGTCTGTTGGATCATATGGGGTAGGTTGAGGCTCTTCTTTTGGCATATATTGAGGATAATTTGAATCATAAGAGCCTATGGTTGGTGGGAGTTGCTCAAACAAGGGGTGCGATGGATCTGATAAGGGGGGAGGTCTTCCAAAGTCGAAGGCTCCAATGTTGTCCCTTTGAAAGTTAGCCATGATGGTTTTCTTATTTTTTTCTATAATGGCATTCACCAATACTACATTTCCTAGTTGGTTCATGAAGGCTTCAATGTTAGTAGGTGATGGTATAGCATTCTCTGGGTTGAAGGATGGTTGAGTGCTCAAAGGGAGTGATCCTATTGGATCCAAATGATAGGGCTCCATTGTTTCCTTCTTCTTCTTGCCTAAGCGAGTGACGGGTGGCATGAAAAATGCAGAATGTTTCATAGGTATGAGATGCAATAATGCTGATGGAGGCAAAAGAGGAAGGCTTTTCTATGCAAATGATTTCCTAGGTTGAGGCAAAGTTATATGAAAAAACCTAAGGAGGATTGGGTTGGGGATGCTAACTTCAAAGATATGTTGCCAAAGCACGAAAGGTCTGCTTTCCTATGTGCAAGCTTGGTGGTGATTGTGTCAACTTAAGGATAGACTGATGATCCTTTAGGAAGAACACGAGATTGACCACTTGTGGATCCCAATCTTTAGCTCAAGGTGATGAGGGATGAAAAGTGACAAAGATAGATTACCCTAGACAAAGCTCTGTCAAAGGGATAACCTTGGTGAGATTGATGGATTTGGAAGATGTTAGGAATGACAAACTTTTGGCAAAAGTGACAACAATTTTGAAGGCTTGGATGTGAAGATTTTGGATTGCTGGCTAGATGGTTTGATTATAAATGAGATGGATGAGATAAAATGCTTAAGGGAAAGACTAAAGATGGCTGGCTTTTCTACAAAGATGACTCTAATGCAAAAGTGAAGCTTATGCAAGAAGATGTGGAGAAACAAGGGGGTCTAATCATAGAAATCATGCCTAGTTGGTAAGGCATAAGCATTGTTAACTCCTGGATGTTGGTTAAATTGGATGGTGTGATCTAACCAGGTGTCTTGAAGGGCTTCGTCAGTAGTTTTTTCCTCTCCTTTGTGGAGTTTGGCAATTCGAGGACTTGGTGTTAGTTCCTTTCTCTTGGCTGAAAGTTCTTGGTATGCCTGAGATGGTTTGAGTTTAACTTTGTGGAACTTTTGTTTGGGTTTGGGTTATTCTGACATGAATTCTTGAATCTTCTTGGCTTTGAGAGACCTTGGTTATTTTGCTTCAACTTGTTCAACTTCTGGAATAGGCAGTGACTATGCTAAGTGTGCCCTAAGCTAGGATTGACCAAGTTTGGCAAACATGCATTCAATAAGTAAAAGACCAAGGAATAGATAGAAACAACTAGATAGAAGTTTTGATTCCCAGAATGTGATACTTGTGTCAAGGAGTGTGTATGTTTTAAAAATGTTTTGATTAGTCACTTCAAACACATTAACATCTTAGATGGTTGTCGACAAGGCTGACAGTTGGTTTAGCTAGGGAGTTCTTGATATACCCAAGGTACGTGAGGCCCAAATCTGTAGATGAAACCAAAAAGATGTCACACAGCCGAGAGGAGCGGTAACCCACTTCTCCTCTTTCACTTCTCAAGGGTATAAAGTTCCTTAAGGCTTAGCCCGAGTGAAAAAATCTTGATCCCAAGAGAGGTGTCTTTCGATTCACCTCCTGGTTCTTATACTCTGTCAGAACGTTGGAGTTGAGGTCATCCAAGGGGTGATGAAATCCCCAAGTAGGCCTGCTAAAAAGAAACAAGGTTTTGGATCCTAATCTTATGCACCCAAGATGGCCTCGAAAGAAGACAAGGGAAGAGAAGACTTGGATGACCTTGGGCTAAAAAACACGCTTGTTCTTTTTACCAACTGACTCTTATGTGTGCTGATCTAGACTTTGCAAGCACTCACGTTTAAGAGAAAATGTTCAATTCCAACTTTGAAATGCGCCAACAAAGTAAAATCGAGCAAAGAATGAATACAAGAAGAAGAGTTAGGGTCAACAAAAAAGTAAACTCGAGCGCCCGGAGGCCCTCCACGTCAAATATCAATTAATTTTCTTTAAGGCATTCAAAAGTTGGTGTGATTTTGTTTTTAAGCCCAAAAAAAAGATGTGTGAGATTTGATTTTAAGCGCGCGCTCGGAGGCCCTCCACGTCAATAGTTGTTCAATTTTAGTGCCCAAACTTGAAGTGTGATTGACTTAGTCTAGAGTTTTGGTCATTTAATAATTTTGATAAAGTTAAAGCAAACGTTCAAAGACCAAGTGAGTAAGTTAGATTGTGGAACATTTAACACCTTTTTCAAGTAGACCCATCCCCATAGATGGCCCTAAGATTGCAACCAATGGTTGAATTGATGGGTGATTAGAAAAGAGGTGAGTCCAAGGAACTACTCAAATTGATTTTTGCAAATTTGTATTTAACTTAACGAAGTTTCTTAAATGTCCAAAAATCAAACTTTGCCTAAATTGCATGTTGAAAAGAGATTTGTTTTGTTCAATTTTAAAAGCTCCAAATGAAGTGTTTGATATTGCAATGGTTAATTGATCCTTGGCATTCAAGATTGGATTTGTTTTTTTAATCATGCATTCAAGGAAAATTTGATTTTAATCCATGGCATTCAAGAGTGTGTTTAGCAACATGCATTCAAAGACAAGTGATTAAACATTCAAGTTTTTTCCTTTGAGCATTCAAGATTGAGATTTTGTGTGTTGTTTTAAGAACTTTGAAGTGCTTTGTTTTAACCTTATATCATTCAAGATTGTTTTGGACTCAAAAGTGAAAATGACTCTTTGGAATTTGGTTTTCATTCAAGATTTTGTGTTCTAGTTTGCATAGTTTAAGCCCAAAAATGATATTCCTAGATTGTTTTGATGCATGAAAAACCTAAGAAACATTCAAGATTTTGCAACAAGACATTTGTTTGGAACAAATAACAAAGCTTTTAGGACAATTTTTGGCAACCATTTAGGACTCTTAGTTTTCATGAGACTTTTAAAATAACTTTAAAATATTTGCAAATGAGGTTCATTTTATCCTTGATTGATGCTTTGAGTTTGATTTAGATTTTAGTGTGCACTTAGTGTTGATTTTGAACCTTTTGAAATGGAAACTTGAAGTTCTTTTTAAATTCTCAAAAATGAAGTGTTCCTAACTTTGCATGAATGCATCTAAAACCTTGATGTTGCAAGGATGCAAATGATTGGATTGGTTTAGTTTCACTTGTTAAAAGATTTTTTCTTTTTTGCAAATTTTTAATTTTTTAATGGATTTAAGTATGATTTGGGGGTTCATTTTAAGCACTAAAAAGAAGTGTGTATTATTTTGCTTCCTTAAAAAAAATAGCCAAGATCTCCCACAAGAAGAAGAAGAAGAAGTAGATGGAATAAGAAGAATATAGACAAGAAGAGGAAGAAGAATTCCAAGTGCTTTGTCCACCTGTAAGCTTGAAAAATCTGAAAATACTATGAGATAGACTATGAGTTCCTTTGTCTTCTTCATGCTCATGTGGACGTCCAAAACAAATTTATACAATCCTACCAATCACAAAAACAAGCAAAATTAGCCAAAATTAGCAAATGACATACAAAACTTGACTAAAAAAGCTAATGAAGATGACCCATGCGGGGTCCCACCGGCCATGCCAAAATGTATATGAGCAATGTTAGTATGCTAATAGAAACCAAATTTAAATAAAGCTTCTACAAACTAAACAAAATTTATAAACTTCAAGATAGACTAAGATGAGCTCTTAATTGAGAATATGAGCCATTAATGGGCTCTCTCAATGAGAAGCTCTCTTATTGAGTAGCTTTGTCTAAATAGATAGGATGTATGCTCAAGCTTATGCTTCAAAAAGGGCATCAAATGGAGTTGGAATTTGGGTGTGAGTGTATGGTTTTGATGTAAAATGGCTTCTTAAAATGACATTATGACTTTACTTCATAGATTGTGTTGTTTTGCAAAGGGGAAGGATCCAATTTATAGGCAAGAGGCTTGAGGGATTGAGGGCTAAGATGCAAGGATGGGAAAAAGCTAATGGAGGGCTCAGATTGCATGAGAGGAGAGCACATGGATTGTGCTTCCTTACAGCCACTCAGGGAGTGACACATGTCACAGGGTGAGAGGATGGAGAAAAGGGGAAGGATGAGTCAACAAAGGAGGCTCAAGGGATAAAATCTTCATATAATGGCTTGTAAGAGCAATAAAAGGGCTTGGAAGAGTCATTTATGGCCTAGTGGGCTTCATAAAGTTTTATGGTTGGGATATTTTGAAGGAGATGAGAGGAATTTCGACTTGGGCTTGATTAGGAAGGTTTTAAGCTTGCTTAGGATTGTGCAAATGATTAGAGGATGGATTATGATGGTTTAGGATTAGCTTAGGGATAGGCAAGTGGATGGCATTTAAGGAGGGTGGGTGAAGGAGGAGATATTTGTTAACTTTGGCTTGGGTTAGTAAGTCTTAACCCATGTTTAGAGAATGTGACAAGGTTAGGAGGGGATTAGGATTAGGTTTTAAGACATCTTCTAGAAGAGTCTAGACTTTGGATGAGGATAAAGACTTTCTAGAATAGTCTAGAACTTCCTAAGATGAGGATGAAGACTTTCTAGAAGAGTCTAGAACTTCTTAGGATGAGGATAAATTAGATTTTTAGGAAATAAATAAAGTTTTATTTATTTCAAGGGTTTGGGTTGAGGAGATATTTATTAAAACTTTTTTAATAAACATGAGGATTAATATTTAATCTTAATTAAATATTTTGAGTTGGGATTAGGGGTAGGAAATGATGGGATTAGTCTTTAATCAAATTTAAAAAAGGATTAGAAGATTTTGGAAGAGGTTAGTGGTTTTAAGGAAATTGGCCAAGTTTTGGGCAAAAAATAATTTTTTAATTTATTTTGGGTTTTTTGGTCAATTTATTAATTAAATAATTAATAAATAAGGAAATAATGTTTAAATAAGATTTAAACATTTTTGGTAGGGATTCCTTAATTAAATATTTTTAATTAAGATAAAGGGATTTAATGGCATAAAAATAAATAAATAAATTAAATAATTAATTAATTAATAAATGATGATGTCATTAGGAATTTTTCAAAAAATAAAAATACTTTATTTTCTAAAGGTTTTTAGGTGTCTACAGAAGCAGCTAAGAGAAGAGAGGGACAAAAAATTTACAATAATTGCGAATGCCAAAAACATAATTACTAAAGCTATAGGTGTTTATGTTGATCCATCTCAACACATTTTGCTACAATTAGAAGAGGTTGTAAATAAGTTCAATGAGGACACTTCTGGCGAAGAAAGCTCATTGAAAAGGTAGAGAAGAAATTTGATAATAAGGTGCTTGAGCACATTGCTTAGCACATTGCAATAAAGTAGGTAGAATTATCCACAATTTTGAGCAACCTTGAACAATCTTTTACAAATGTAACATTACTTTTTCGAAAGCTTTGTGATGTTACTAAGTATACCAAGGATATTAAAGAAAAATTAAATAAGATTGATGTGGACATGAAGGCTAGTGCTCAAAAGTTATAGCTTGACCCTAGTTCAAGCTCATCACATCACATGAAGGTAAATTTTTTATCAAAAATGTAGGCAGAGCTACTCAGAGAGGAAGCCAGGATCAGGTCTACACTAATTGACATTCAGAATATGATCCTTCCAGTTATGGACCAAATGTAGAAACATATTGCTTATTCAAAAGCATTGGTCCAAGACAACAATTTTTCAATAGCAGATCATATGATTGAACTTTCTGCAGAAGTTCAAGTGGCACCCTCCACCTGCAAAATTTTGCAAGATAATTGGGATAAGACATTGGCTCTTATTATCAAGGTACACTTTGAGTTTCTCTCACATTTTTGTGTCTCTATTTGAATTTATTATATATACTCTTTGGCATTATTGTCAAAAAGGGGGAGTATGAGATGAACAAGGGAAGAGAACAGGGGGAGTAAAGAGACTTGTGGAGAAATAAGGAAGAAAATAAATTGATATATGTACAGATAAAAGCTATGTATATATTATGCCATATGTATGGGGTAGATATGTAAGATATGTATATACAACAACTTTACAAAGATCAATTTTGAAAAATCAAAATTAGAATGTCAGTGAACATAAGTTTTGGGTCATAATTGTTTTTGTCACTAATGCCAAAGGGGGAGATTGTTGGCATTATGTTGTAGTTGTCATTAGTGACAACACTTATTTGATTCTCAATGCTTACCAAGCTCATCACTCAGTGTACAGTTTATACCAAGCATTTAGTGGTTACCTTGTAAGTTTAGCAGTTACATAGTTCACATCGAGTATTTATGAAGCTACCGAGTGAATATGCAGTTCAACAGTGTTTACCGAGCTTACAGTATTCACCAAAAAGATAATTGTAACCGAGCTTCAAAATATCTATCGAGTTATCATTTTGCATGACATGAAGTCAGTTTCAACCGAGTGATGGATGTGTAGTGTTTACCGAGTGACAGCAACGTAAACAAAGATTTTAGTATTCACCAAGTGACACTATATCTACCGAGTCTCCAATGGTTACCGAGTTCCAAGCTACATTGTGTGATTACTATGGACTGTGCTTCTACTTCTACTGAGTGCATGATGATGTTGAGTAATGTAGTGGATGCCAAGTATCAGAAGGTCACCGAGTCAGCTTGAAGAGCTCAAGTTTTCTACTGTTTGGCCGACTCAGTAATGTTTTGTTTACTTGTGTTTCAGCCAACCTTGCAATTTTTATTATTGGAATGGTATATATGTAGTGTATTGCATCATTTACAATGTATCATCATCAATACTATTATCATGGAATGTCAAGGAATGGACATGTAATGTTTTGAGAAGAGTGAATGCAAATCAGTAGTAGAGCAAAGTATTCAGCAAGGTCAACAAGGAGCAATAAAGACATATCAGTCACAAGAGATGATCTGGAATTCAAGATTTATTTAGAAATTAAGTTG
Organism: Cupressus sempervirens; assembly: GCA_028749045.1. Classification (NCBI taxonomy): domain Eukaryota; kingdom Viridiplantae; phylum Streptophyta; class Pinopsida; order Cupressales; family Cupressaceae; genus Cupressus; species Cupressus sempervirens. The sequence goes on along the minus strand of CM053789.1, from coordinate 176,201,380 downwards.
TAAGTTAGATCTATTGTTTCATCCTAATAGGCGATTCAGTTTTCCAAATCTTTTAACAGGGTAGACTTAACAGTCTTTGTATAAATCTCCTAACAGAGTGCATACTTCATTGTATGTTTGTAAAACCTCTAACAAGATGGACTTAGCAGTCCAAATTTCTCTTAACAAAGAAGATCACCAAAAGTGGTCAATGTAAGCCCTAACAGGCCAACTTTATACTATAGTAGTGAAGTTTTGTGGGTATCATCCCAACCCCAGTTTTACTTTCTATTTGGAAGGTTTCTGGGTCACCAAATATCGCGTTCATGTGTTATGTATGTTTATCTTTTCTCATGCATGCAGTAGATTAGAAGAATGAATAGTGGATGATTTATATGGTTAAAGTGTTAATTTAATTGAAAAGTTTTGAGGTTACTGATTCACCCCTCCCCTCTCAGTAACCTAGCTAGTCTTGATTATTTCCAACAAAAGACATGGTCATTGCCTGTGGAATTGAGCATCAAGCATGAAGATAGAATCATAGATACAATTTTGTATCTGGTGGATAGAGTTGGTTGACCTTCATTTTCTTTAGAATTGTAAAAATTAGTAGAGATATGGAATGAGTTAATAAATAATGAGGCAACTATAAGGCCAATTTTGAAAAAAAAGGATTAGTAGGGATGACATCATCACAACCCTTTGTTGTTATGTGATTGATTTTTCTAATGAATGAGTTGAAAGAACTTTTGACTAGGCTTCTGATCTCTTAGATTTTGATTGTAAGCGAAATTTGTTATAGAATAAAATAAATAATTGTTTCCTCAAATACCTTGGTAAAAATTTTGATCTCTTTCTTCATGTACTTAAAGGTATAGGCCAGATAAGAGAAAAGGAGGAATGGGCTAAAGAATTAAATGAATTAATGAGCATGATGCTTAATACAATTATAAATGATAAAAATTATATTTGGTTTTCCATAACTACAAAGGAAGTGGTACCAGTACAATTTTTTTTTGATTCTTTTAAACAAGTTTTTGAAGAAATAAGGACAATTGGAGGAAATGTATTGAGAAAGGAACAAGAAATATTGAATTTGAATTAGCCCGATGATACACTCCTAGACAAGTGGGTAGCTAATTATGTTCCAACATCTACATAGTTATTAAAAGAGGTAGTTGAAGGAGAAAACATGGACAAGTTTGTTGCTATAGAAAAGGTGTAGTTAATTGAAGTATCGGTGCAAATAGAGAGATTCAATGAAGAACAACCAATTGCAACTATGGAAATGGCAGTTCAAACTGATGATATGGTAGGGGGTCAACCAATCATGATAAATATCTAGATCATTGAACCTGATACATCAAGTATAAGCCAAGTGGTTGCACAGTCGGAAGAGAAATAGATGCAACCGACCCAATCACCAGATGTAGCAGATCAACAAGCAGTTGCTACAACAGAATTGGTCCCACCACAAGAAGATTAGTGATAATTGTATGATGTATTCAATTTTGCAAGTCAAAGAATATTGAATAACAAGTATGTCATATCTAGAATTTTTATTGATTTTATACTAGTTTTGTATTAGTTACAAATAATATTAATACAAGGAGGTAGTTCTAAATATCTGTGTCTCTAAATTCTATCTCCATTTTCATATGCTTGTTACTTTGGGATTGAGTGAGTAAAGTCCATGCAATTTAATGTAGCTTAGATAGGTTTTATGTCAATTTATTATTTCTTTTAATTAAATGAATTAAGTAATTGATTCAATAAATAGGGTTTCAAAGCATTTGAGAAGGATATCATAAGAATGGGGTTTAGGGTTAACAACTGATAATTTTAATTGTAAGGCAATTATATAGGTCAAGTATTTACTAGTGTGACTTTTTATAGCAAATGGATAAGGCACTAATCATAAGTTGTGATGCAAATTGATGTAATTTTTTGGTTACACAATGTACATATAAATCAAATTAATTGTACTTTTGTGTAATGAAGAATCAAACTAATGTCTTGAACTATTTGTAATAATATTTCTTTGAATTGCAGGTAGCTACTATAATTAATGAGTTATTACAAATCTAAGAATAATGACAACCATTATCTACTGTAGGGGATAGATTTGGAGAGAAGAGTGTGAATGAATGAACTGTGAAAAATAATATCAAAAAAATCTAGTTATGCTCATCTCTAAGGTGCACCCACCTTGGCCCTGTAGAGCCTAAAGTGTAGAGAGTCCTTGTGATACTATGGAAGTTGGTTAGATCTGAAGAGAATTTAGTTGAATATAGGAAGTAGCTAATCCTAAGATTGAGTCTTGTGTTTTGCATCTAGTCTTTATTTATTGCCATGCAAAATTGATAGGGATACATAAAAACCTTATTCATTCCTTATATCCCTAAGTCCTTTTCCTTTGCATCGAATGAAGATTTTGAAGTTGCAATGATGTGATTACCTTTTTTCGCTTTGTCACCCCAATCCATTACTTAACTTTGAGAGTGGTTGCAAAGGCATGACATAGTCATCTCAATAGTCAACACAACTTCACAGCTTAGAAGGATATCATCCTATTTTAAGTTGCAAAGTCACGACTAACCATACATCTCACGGTCGTAGGTCAAGTTCTACCTTAAGAATACCTTGTTGAGAATTGGTTGATTAAGATATGTAATTATTTTCATTTATGGAAACAAATGATGTAATTTCTTGTAAATAACCTAAAAAAAAAGATATTTAGCTTTTGGTACCCATAAAATTGTCTAATTATGAAATTGGTTTACAATAGTGTATTGTTTTGTCTGTAACTTGTTACTAACATCATATTATGAATATAAAAGTTAGATGGAGACAATATACATGTTGATGATGATGTGTATAACCTAAATTAGTATGGATTGTACAGAAAAGAGATATTGGTATTTTACCAGTAAAACAAAACAATGAGATTAAAGGTAAAGGAATTATTTTGTTTACAAAAACATTATTTGACCAATTAGGACCCACATCCTAGATGTCTAGTCTAAGTTGGAAAAGTATATTATGGTCTTAGCCAACCTAGTAGCAATTTGTGAAAAGACATGATATTTATGCAAAGGACATCTTGAGATATGCGAACTTTTGTGAAAGCAATATATGCAAAGCTTTGTGAACCTAATTTTGTGATCCAACATCAAGTTGTGATCAGAGATCAGTCAAGAAAGAAGTTACAACAGCTATATATCTGGAAGACTAAATAGTTGTTTGGGTAGTGAGCTCTTCTTGTAATTGGATGTGCATGTTTAGGTAGTGAGCTCTTTTTGCATCTACTATACTACAACTCCTAATAGGGATTCAAAGTCTCCTAACAGGGACTCTCTATATTGAATTTTCTCATTGACTCATAATAGGGTCCATCCTCTAACAAGGAACATATATATTATTATATTATCTAGGGGGTATCATCCCCACCAGGGTTTTCCCTTGGCCAAGGTTTCCCTAGTTAACAAAATAAGGTGTTATGAGCTATCTTTGTGCATGGTTATTGTTACTATCTAGCATTACTTGTTTACTTTCTTATGTATGGTTCAAAGTAATAAATAATATCCAATTGGAAACTAAAGTTTGTAGATTATTGATTCACCCCCCTCTCAGTAATTTCTATTTCTAACAATTGGTATCAGAGCACAATTACTTAGAAGAGGCTTAACAACTTGAGTAAGATCCCTATGGATATGGAAAAGTTGATAAAGAATCTTGAAGAAGCACTTGAAAAAATTGATCTCCTGACTGAAGAAGAGATAAGTTGAAAGATAGATATGAAGACTCTAAAGTATCTATTGGAAAATTGAAGGACAAGATTTAACATCTCAAATCCAAGCTCAAATCTACTAAATCTGAAACTAGTGATGATGATTATTCAAAAATGAAAACATAGTACACGATCTTGAAGCATGAATTTAAGACTACCAATCTTTAAAAAAAGTTTGAAGAGTGATCCTAGCAAAGTTGAATTTGATTTGAAGATTAAAAATTTAGATCTTAGAGCAAGTCTAGCAAAGAAGACATTTGAGTTTGAAACATTGAAAGAAGATCATGAAGAACTTCATAAGTACAACACTATTGTGAAAGGTGAACTAACTCAGTACAAGCAACAACTTGAAAAGGTTTATTCTAGCAGAGAAAAGCTTGATGATTCAATGTCAATAAGAGACCTACTTATGATAAGACTCGTCTTCATTATTTATTTAACATGTCTACAAAGAAACTTGAAAACCAAAAGATAAATCTAATGATAAGATTGGATCTAGTCAATCTTCTAATAAACCTAAAAGAGTTGGACAAGATAAGAATGTTGAGATATTGGATGAGACAAAGAAAGTGGAATCTCCCAAGGAAACCAAGTATGAATTTAGAAGTAAGTTTTTTTCATGTAATGAAATAGGTCATATAAAAAGAGATTGTACAAATAAGTAATTTAATCATGTTACAAATTTTTATTGTCATAATTATCATGATATGGGTCATAAAGAAATGAATTTTAGGAAACCTAAATATGATAATTATAGAAGGAATAGTATAATGTTTGGAAATACTAATCCTACAAATAGAAAAAAATCTAATGAGAGGACATCAAGAGAAGGAAGACCTTATGAAGAAAGAAGGCCGATCGTGTGTTACAAGTGTAACAACTTTGGACACATAGCTTAGGATTGTCATGCACCTATTGATTAGTAGAATCCTAGAAGTCAAACCCTAATATGTCATTTATGTAACAACTTTGAACATACAACAAAGTATTATAGAATGGACAAAATTTTTGGGATAGAAGGAAGAATGGAAGAAACTTCAAAATCATAAGGAACGATGGAAGAAACATTACAAATGATATAAGGAATCATGAAAGGAACTCCAAGACTAAGAAAGATAATGAGGAACAAATTAATGTAGTCAGTGGACTTCGAGAAGAATTTAATGAGGCATTTTTCAAAGGATTTAATATTTCTGAAGAAAAATTAGATGATGTAGAGACATGAAGACCAAAGTCAATTCAACTAAGTTGAATTAAGCTTGTTCATAGAACCATAATTTTAAAATTTATTTAGAGATCAAACTAGAGGTAGCAAAGTTGGAAAAAGGTGTATCGAGGTAAGTTTACATTGTACCTAAGCTCACTTGCAATTTGGAGCTTATTGGAACTTGTTACAAAGGAATTTAGAGTTACTATTATTACATAGAAAGATAATTCTATACTAGATAAAAACTATGTTTTTATAGAGAATTTTGTGGAGTGAAGATTCTTGGAGCATTATCATAATGGAAGGAAGCTACAGTAAACTTCAGGTAGCATTTGAAGATTGAACAAAGTTTTTGAGCAGATATTTGATTTCAAAATGTAATTGACAACTTTTTCATGTTTACAAAGTACACAATTAATGCAAGTTTGAATTGAATGATTAAAATAGAGTGCAAACTTTATTACCACTTCCTTGTGATCACATCAAAATCATAGGGTACTCATAAGCTACTTGATAGGGCAATTTTGAATTAAACCCTATTTTGAAAAGAGGTATTGTATCGTTTCTCCACATAATTTCTTCGATAAAGTTTATATTTGATAAAATCATGGATAAGTCAGTATTTCATAATGTTGAGAATGAGGAGAGACCAAAATTGAAGATTTTTTCTGTGAAACTCATAGAAGGGAACCCTAATTCAACATTATCTATCACTCCGAACAACATAGTTTATTTGGAAGATGTAGGAAATTATCTTAATAGAAAGTTTGACACTACTAGGAGCAAGTATATGAAAAAAGATATGGAAGTTGTATTTAACCATGATATGTCAGTTTAGCTCAAATTTGAACATTTGAAATATCTAAACCTTTTCAAATATCATTTCTACTATGAACTTGATACTAAAGAATGGACACAGATTATACTAAGTAGAATTCATGACATAAAATTGTGGATGGAAGATAATGTAGTTGACAATTCAGCCAATCTTATTCATTAGGTAATTGGTCTTAGCAAACAAGGCAGTGTACATAAAGGTGAGAAACTAGTTAAGAAGAGGGTTGAGAGATACACTGAAATAATTTATAATGGAAAGTCCATGGTGATCATCACCATTGAACATAATGATGTAAGATTCTTAAGTAGAATCATTGCTTATTCTATTTGTGCAAGTTTTAAGATTGATGAATTATTAGTAGGATTCATCTATGCAACTTATAATATTTGTGTTGAGAAATAACAAGTTAACCTAAGTGAAATTCTAAGAGTATAGCTCCTTGAAAACTTATAGAAGATCAAGATGATCACAAATGGTGTGTTTAGATTTTAGTCATTGATCAATCATATATTCTTTCATGTACTTAAGAAATTTCCATACTTATCAGTTATGAGGATTATGAGTGGTGAGACATGTACCATGGAAAAGATTACAGAGGTATGTAGAAGACATCCAACAGAAAAAATCTTGGATAGTAGAAATTTGATCATGAAAACATTTCAGAATGGGATGACAAAAAGATTCAGAATTGCACTTGCAATTGTAGAAAGATTCAAAGATGATATATGTGTTATGGTTGATATAGATTTAACTCATATACAAGTAGTAGAACCTCAAGAAACATTCCTTGATCCCTTAGGTTATGATTTAAGTAATGATGTAGAAATTGGATATATTAATCTATTTTTGAACTTTGAGAAGGACCAAGTTCGGTACATATTTGGGATATTTGAAGAAATTACTCAGTCAACTCATCAAGCATTTTTAGAGAAAGCATCTCACAAAAAGATTAAGACAATAATGAAGAAAATTCTAATTGAGGTTGGTATGACAGAAAGTGACTCACAAGAAGTTAGACAGACAATGAAACAAGGAATAATGTATGTGCAACCACTATTAGTTGGCCAACCATCTGGTGTGTCTATTGTAGAGATACCTTCAATATAGAGCATTCCATATGTTGTAGTATTAGCTAAACAACCATGTGAGCCAACGTGAAAATTAGAAAGATTAGTGAAAGCTACAACTACCAAAACTAAAAGAGTCAAGCAACATTCTATTGGACTAGGTAAAAGATAGAAGTCATATTTGACAAATGTAGAATACAGTGAAGAAGAAGAAGTTAAATAGGTAGAGAAAGTTATTGTCTCAAAATAGTCAGCAAGAAAGAAAGACAACCTTCAAAGCCAAAGATCAAGAAGATCAACTCAGCCATTGCAAATGATAGAAACTTTGTTCAAATGAACAAATTTTATGATTTATATAATGATATTGAGAAACATTAGAGTGATACCTCTATTGTGAGATATATAATTGCTAAAAATTTGAAACTTAAGGTTATTGAAGGCACAATAAATTAGAAAGTCTATGAAAGACTTATAGAGAAGAAAGCACCAGCTTAGGAAGAGGATATAAAACTTCAAAGTCTATGATAAGGACAATATGCAAAATCAATGATGACAAAGAAGTCAAGAAATTGTAGAACAATCTAGCACCTTACTTGAGGAACAAGATGCGACAATTTCTATTTATAGTGGGTGAGAAGGATAAAATAAGGAGTGAAACAACCATAGCTATTAGTCAGATGATGATAGAATCAAAGGTAGCACCTTCACCTACACCTAAAACTTCAGTAGTAAGTGGTGATACTATGCAAATTGACCATGCCAATGTTACTATTAACATTGATGACACTAGCCCTTTTGAAAGTTTTGAACAACCTAAATCTCAAGCCGAGGTTATTCAAGATCAATTGAAACTTATTGAAGAGGAAAAGAGGCAATTAGAGGTAGAAAAGAGAAAAATTGAAGAAGCCAATAGAATTTTCTTGAAGAAGAAATGAAAAGAATAGAGGAGGAAGAAAACAAAGAGAAGAAAATAAAAGAAAAGGAAGAGAAAGAGAAATAAGAGAGAAGAACTAAGGAGGTAGAGAGAAGAAGCAAAGGGAAGATGAAACTAAACCATCTAGTTCATCTACTGCACTTTTGCTTGCTAGCCTAATAAGTGATGATGATGATCAAAATGACTTGATCTTATCTCTGACAAAACTCATTAAGAAGAAAAAAAAAGTAAAGATCTTACAAAGAACCTTACTGAAGATGACTAACATATTACATAGTACTCTGATAGTCAAGCATAGAGAGGGAAATCTTGAATAGAGAGCACAAGTAGAGCTAAAGTCTTTTGATGAGGAATTTACAAATTTGTTGAATGTTGTAGAATCCAAGGGCCAAATTTCTCATGATGCTAAACTATTTAGCACTTTTTTTTAGAACATCAAGAATGATTTGCTAAGCCTTGATACAACTTTGGAGATGTCAAAAAGATGGGAAGGTATTGTACATTAAGTTTACTTTATCTCATAAGTTGACCAAGGATTTTGATAGTAAGATTGAAGGAAAGATGAATGAGCTAGAAGCTCTATCAAGCCAGATACGACAACCTTCTAACAAAGTTGATGACTTTGAAGGAAAAGTGGTCGATGTTCATAGTGATATTAGAAAACTAGAATTTTAGAAAGAACAAATTTTGAAGAAATTATTTGAATTCAGAGAGTCTATTGCTTTTAAGATATCATCTATTGAGAGACAGTTTAAGAAATGTGTCAAAGCCAAGGACACCTATTCAAATTTATTATACTCTTATCATAATACAGTTGAGATTGCATCATATGCCCTATGTGAAATTCTCACTTCTATTGAAACAACCATGGATACATGGGTAAAACTGTTAAACAATCTCAAGAAAAGTTTTGACAATTGCATGAAGATGTTATCAACTTAAGGAAAATGAATAGAGTTTCGATAGTTTTTGACATTCTAACCTTTGTCATTTTTGTCAAAGGGGGAGAAGATTCATAAGAAAATTGTAAAAAAGGTAAGGTATAAAATCATATCAAAAGACAGAGCATGTGTAAGATGGATAATTTGTAAAAGATGATTAATGTATTGTTACTATAATATTTTGGACAAGTTTTTTTTACTTAGCCAATTTTCCCTATTTTGTTTCCATAAATGCCAAAGGGGGAGATCATTGAAAATTGGATAATGAAGATATGTAATTGTTGTCATTGATCATAACTTAGGAAGTACATGCTTGTAGAGAACCTTGAAAATAAATATACTTAGCTTTCGGTACCTAGAAAATTGTTGAAGTATGAATTTGGTTTATAGGAGTGTATTGCTTTATATGTAACTCGTTACAAACATCATATTATGATTAGTGAAGTTAGATGGAGATAGTGTACATGTTGATGATGATGTATATAACCTCAAAAATTAGTATATACTATATGGAAAAGAGATATTCATATTTTACTAGTGAAACAAAACAATGGAATTAAAGGTAAATGAATTATTTTGAAACAAAATGATTACTTGACCAATTAGGTCCAACATCCTAGATGTTTACTCTAAGTTGGAAAAGTATATTATGGTTTTAGCTGACCTAGCAACAATTTGTGAAAAGGCATGGTATTTATGCAAAGGATATCTTGCAAATTCAAATGTGAAGAAGTGTGCATTTGTATTGTGATAAATGATATGTGAACTTTTGTGATTTAAGCGATATATGCAAAGTTTTGTGAACTTGATTTTGTGATTCGACATCGAGTTGTGATAGGAGATTAGTCAAGAAAGAAGTTACAACACCTATATATCTAGAAGACTAATTACTTGTTTGGGTAGTGAACTCTTCTTGCATCTACTGTACTACAACTCCTAATAGGGTTTCAAAGTCTCTTAATAGGGACTCTCTATACTAAATTTTCTCATTGATTCCTAATAGGGTCCATCCTCTAACAAGGAACATATATATCAATGTATTATCTAGAGGGTATCATCCCCACTAGGGTTTTCCCTTGGCCAGGGTATCCCTAGTTAACAAAATATGGTGTTATGAGTTATCTTTGTGCATGGTTATTGTTACCATTCAATATTACTTGTTTACTTTCTTATGTATGGTTCAAAGTAATAAATAATTTATTCAGTTGGTGACTAAAGTTTATAGGTTAATGATTCAACCCCCTCTCAATAATTCCTATTTCTAACATACCTCAAGGGGCTCACAATTTTCATAATCGTTAAATTGTATTAGATCAATGGTTAGTGTAGTCACACTTTCTGAAGATGCACAAAGTTTAGTCAATGTGAGAATATGAGCTTTTGAAATGTGTCTTGGTGGGCTAGGTGGATATGAGGTCCTCTTTGCATCATTGCAAGGGTTAATAATAAGTTAGGACTTTAAAAAATTAAGTGGGAAAACCTTAAAATTAAGCAGGAAAACTCCCACACATTCTTAAAAATGCAAACAATGTAAACCCACTTTTAGGAATCTAGGGAAAAAAGTCATTAGGGTAACATAATCAAGTAGAGATTTCAAATGGATATGGATGAGATTTGAATGCACCTTGCATCCATATTTTCTTCCATGATGACCATTGTACCTGCTATCAAATCTCCTTGAAATCAGCAACCTTTGAACTCACCTTCAATTCAATCTATACATATACATATATAAAAAATATTTTCATATAGCTAGCTAAATTTTATATCTAAATAATGTAGGAAGCCATGATAGGATTTGTTGGATTCAAGCCTTGTAAAGAAAGTTGCAATGCTTAGTCATATTGCTTATCTAGATCATGTTACTTCTCCCCTATCAAGAACTGCAACAACAATCAACCTTGATTAGGTACTTTTTTCTAATTTTTTACTAACTACATTTCTATACTTTAATTCATATGTATACCAAATTTCTTTAATGCTCACCATTTTCACTGATAGGTATACTTGGCTCTAGGAATCTACGAATACAATACATCAACCTAAGTTGCATAATCATCTATTGAATATCAATACAAATTTATGAATACAATACAGTAAAATTTTATGAATATCAATATTGCATTTTACATTCTCTCTTTGATGCCGATTTAATAATTCTTTAAATCACATTTGGGAATTTCCATTTATTTTAGGGGAAGTAGTAGCTAGGGACTTGAGGCTATGGATCTATAAATTCTTCTAGGAGTTCAAAAGATGTTGATCTTTAATTACTGGTGAGCATATAATAAGTTTTGATATATATATTTCTTTTGTCTTGTAGACTACATCTATCTAAGCTTATGATTATAGTCAACATATTTTGGTCAGAAGTTAAGCTTATGTACACTACTTCACAAGTTGGGGAGCTAATTAGTGGGAGCCAAAGGGAGGAGTGTTTGCAATGAGTTGTCTTATTCTAGTTTTTGTAAAAAAAATTGTTTGAAAAATACTTTTTTTTTTCTGCATAACTTGTTTTTGATGTATGGTTGTAGCACTATTGAAGAGGCACCATAAGTTAGCAATCATTGATAGTATCTTAATTTTGGATAGCTACATTTATTTGTTTATTAGAAAAAGCTTTCATATTCAATTTTTGAAGGAGTATCCCTTCAATAGATGTAGACTAGTTTTGATTGATACATTCCATCGAAATGGGCTTCAAAGTTTAAGTTGCAACAACGCAAAAGATAACTAGAGTAGTTCATTTCACACTATCACATTTGATCAAGGTTAACATGGGATCAAGATGGCGATGATGTGGAATGCATTGTTTGCACTATCAGAAAGAGTTAAATGCAAACCTTGGTTAAGGCTACATAGTTGCGTAGTCATTGTTTGCACCATCGCAGGGTTATTTTCTCAGTTAAGAACCTGAGTTGTGATGGTGTGATGGTAGTTAGTATAGTGGTTATCATCTTTTTCTAGTAGTTATTGGAAAGAAACAACAATTAATCATGATGGAGCAATCAATGGTTGAAATTTTTCTTGGTAGCTTTGCAGGTCTACATGGTCAATGAAGAAATGAAGTCACAAAGTTGTGATGACATAAAATAGTTGGATGGAAGATAGTTATCTATGCATTTTCATTGCTTCAGAATTGCTAAACATTTCATGTTTGGCAGTTTCGGAGCAACGATTTTTTTTAAAACAAAACAATTTGGTTGAAATTTCTACGAATGCATTGATCAACATTAGTGGAACTTTTGACTAATCTTGGTGGCAATTTTGACCAAATATTTGTTGAGAATTCAACTAGTGCATCGATCAATAGTGGTGGAACTTTCAACCAATCTTGGTGGCAATTTTGACCAAAGATTTGTCAAGAATTCAACCAATGCATTGATCAACATTGGTGGAACTTTTGACCAATCTTGATGGTAATTTTGACCAAAGGTTTGTCAATATTTTGACCAATGCATCGACCAACACTGGTAGAAATTTTGACCAATCTTGGTGGCAATTTTGACTAATGTGTTCACTAGGATGTAATGAAAAAATAGTTCAATTTTGACCAAATAAATCATCAACATTTCAACTAATACAAGCTTTGGTCAAAATTTTGATGATGAAAATATCGACAAACCAATTGGTCGAATATTAGACCAACATGAGTCAAAATTTTGACCAATTTTCATCGAAAAATGAGTCAAATTTTACTAGTAAGAGAGAGAGATTTGGGGAAAGGATAGAAAGAGTGAAAGAGAGGGGGGATAGGAGAAAGAGGGAGGGGTATAGGGGAGAGAGAGAGAGGATAGAGAGAGATATTAGTGGATATGATATAAAGAGTGAGAGAGAAGGGGATAGGAGAAAGAGAGACAGGGATAGGATAAAGAGTGAAAATCAGAGATAGGGAGTGAGAGTGAGAGAGAGAGAGAGAGAGAGAGAGAGAGAGAGAGACAATGGGATGGAGATAAGGATTGGCAGATATGACACACTTTTTTAGTATAATACATAACTCTCTCTCTCTCTCTCTCTCTCTCTCTCTCTCTCAATCTAACCTTGTGAGTTAGTAATACAGAACCTGATTGGGTTTTGTAGAACCCGATTGGATTTTGTAGAACCTGATCAAGTTTTATAAAACTTGATTAGGTTCTAAATGTATTTTTTATTTTCATAACTTGATCGGGTTATGGCTTGGTGATAGGCTAGGAAAACAACCCAAAGGCTTGGGAGATTATTTTCCCTCCTCTCTTTTTTCCCTTTAGACATTTTTTCATCTTCTAAGATGAATTATCATTTTTGTCTTCATTAGGGTCACTAATGGTGAAGTGGGTATCTCTAAAATCACCACCATAATCTTACACGTCTTCTTAGCTTTCTAACCATATATTTTTTTCTTTTTTTGGACAACATTAACATTGTAAACTTTAATTACTTTTACCAATGCCTTGACATTCCTCATAGACATATGTCTACCATTTTAAAAATAAATTTTGATATACTTAACCAAATTCAAAAATAAATTATATATTATTGTTCTACACTTGACTATATACACATTTAAAAAAAAGTTTCCATTTTCAATTATTTTGATGCAAGTTATGATTAGCACATGAACAGGTACCAAAATTTTAGGATGTAGTCTATTCAATAATTCATAACAAAAAAAATACCCACCATAAAATTACAAAAATTTACACAACTTCTAGATATGACTCTTAACTACCATCCTATGAAGTGGATATGAAAATACTAAATATAAATATGTCTTTTGTGCTGCACATGAAAACAACTATGTTATGTTTCCTAAATTATTTAGGAACTATCTTTCATGTGCACAAGGTTTGACCCACCTAATCTTATCTAGTTTTTAAAAGCTCTAGTAGTTTAGAAAGTAGATTCAGAGTACTACAATTTGTATGTTTTACACATCTTGTCATTTTTAGTTGATGACCCTCAAATGTCTTGTCCCAATTCAAGTTTACTTAATTTTTTTTAAAAAAAGGTGTCCAATTATACCCCCCTTTTGTACACCATCTTGGTGCACTCATCCAATGCTTGGGTGGTGAATCCACATCATAGAGGAAGTTGAATACTAGGGAAGTATCATGTGTGTGTGTGTGTGTGTGTGTGTGTGTGTGTGTGTGAGAGAGAGAGAGAGAGAGAGAGAGAGAGAGAGAGAGAGAGAGAGAGAGAGAGTTGTATTTCTCCTTGAAAGGACGTATATAAAAGAGTCTTGAAATCTAATAGAATCAATATTTGTGTCCATATTTTATGTGTGGAGCATTCTACATTTGTGATATCCATCTATTCTATTTAACGTCAATAATCTTTGTGTGTAGAGCAATTATTTTGTCTTGTCTTTTCTTATTTTTTAAAACTTGCATGTGTCAGCTTGTTTTAGGTTTTGGCTCCAAAACTTCTCTACCTAATAGGACTTGGGGAAATTCTTAGCCATTGGAGTTTCCTCTTCCTCTTCAAATTTAGAGAAGGTCCTTAGACTCAGTGTGATCTCCATCCTCAGAGCTATAAATAAGGAGCTTGTGGGTTTCAATACAATACAATGTTATTATTTATAATTTATTTTTCAATATTTTCAAATAATAGTTATTGAAATAAGAGCATCAATAAACAAGACAAACTATTTAATCTTCCATGTACATCAAACATTAACATTTATGTCTACTAAAAGAAATATGTTTAGTAGAAAATAAAATATACACATAATTTTTTAATTCTTATGTTGAAAGATGCAACATTTATAAAATGACATGTCATTACAACTCTTCTTCTTATAATCCAATTTTCCCTTTGAAACATAACTTCTCATAATAATCAAGTGTTCATAGAAAGATGAGGGCAACATAAAGGAATTCATTTTAATGTACAATACTTATGATTCTATGACAAATTATAGAGCATTTATGAATGGGAATAATAGAGAACTCATCTTCAAGAAGTGACATGTTTATTATAAGTTATGACAAATAAACTAAAAATAATATCTTGACTTCTTGTAGTTAAAGTCATTGGAATTTAGAACATTGGTTTTAGACATCTTTTTGGGTCATAAGATTGGTTCATCATCTTTGAAATTTGACATCCTTAATTTATTGTTTAAATTCTAGTCAATTCAGTTAATTGGTGCTCAAAATTGAGATTCCTATTGTGAATTCTTACAAGTTATTCTCAAAATCATTGTGAATCTAAAAATTGCCATAATTTCTTTTGAAGGGTTGAGCCCAGATTTGTATTATAATTCTATTGTTTTGTGAAAATAAAGTTGATTCAACTTTTGGAAGTTCAATTATTCTTTAAAAATAATTTTAAAATTATTATAATGAATATTTGTTCTTAATATTTTTGAACAATTTTATTATATTTATTATCATTTTATCTTCTTTTTAATTAGTAATTGCATCTTGGTGTACAATGAGTATGCCAAAATGGTTTGGAAGGTTAATGAGGAAAAATATTGGTCTACTTTTTGTATAAATTTCTTTAGGTAACAAGATCAATTGAAAAGCTATTTAATCAATTCAATATTATTTGTACAACAAAGATATCAATGAAGAAGTGATAGGTTCAATACAAATATGCATCCACTTACACAAGTATAAGCAAAAATTAAGAAATATTTGAATGTGTGTGTGTGTGTGTGAGAGAGAGAGAGAGAGAGAGAGAGAGAGAGAGAGAGAGAGAGAGAGAGAGTCAATAGAAGAGGTATGCAGAGACAATGAGATATAAATTAAGAGGGGAGGGAGATATAGGGAACTAGAGATAAGGGGGACAAGTGAAAGAAAGAACTCAACAAGAAATAGAGAAAGATAGAGATGGAGATAGATAAGAAGGGAATGTGTATATGTGAATGGGTGGGAGAGAGAGAGAGAGAGAGAGAGAGAGAGGGGGGGGGGGGGGGATATGAATGTAAAAATAAATAGAGATGGAGGGAGAGAAATTGAGGGGAGAAAAAAGTAGATAAATATAGAGAAAGGGGGATATATGGGGGAGAGGGAGATGTAGGGACATAAAGGAAGTACATAGAGAGATAGATATGACATCAAAAAATGTGTGTGTGTGTGTGTGTGTGTGTGTGTGTGTGTGTGTGAGAGAGAGAGAGAGAGAGAGAGAGAGAGCGGACAGGGGGGGGCATGCGGTGGGAGGGTAGTTTTTGAAGATTGCATTGCAAGTTATTTCAATCAACAAAGTTTAATTACAAACCTAATATTAGCTAACCAAACTCTATTAGTCTTTCAATTTCATACCTAACTTTTTTGAATATCAACAATGTTGTGTTATTTAATTTAGCATGTAGTTGGCATTAACCTTTGATATTTTTTGTTGCTAAAGTGGCTCAAATTTAAAAACATGTAAAGGGCAAATTTATTGATTTATACAAATATTTAAGAAAATTAAATCTTGAAAGAGTAAATTTAGTTTGACTAAATATATATAAATGATAAATTTGTAATTGTTGTTGACATTATATTTTATCCCAAAAAAAACCTTTTTTTTTTTGTTATATTGTGCCATGTGATTTCTACATACCATTTCTTTCCACTTATAATTTTAAAAAAAGTTAACAATTTTTTATAGATTTTAACAAATTGTTGTACTAGATTACTATTATATATTATATTTAGGCAATATAAAATTATTTGTCAAATAATACTATAATTATATTTATTCTATTTATTTCACATCTAATTAATGCTATATTATATTTAATATTCCAAAGTTTAAGATGTTATTTATTTAATCTAATATCATGTCCTTTAGGGATGACAAAGCACCACAATTTAAAATAAAAAAAAGAAAAAAGAAAAGACCAAATATATAAAAGACTTTAATTAGCCAATATGCTATTATAAGAGGGGACTTCAGTAGAAACCTGTCCATTCCTAGAAACCGGATATCAGATACCATTGATGTAATCTTCTTTTATTGAAAACTGGAATATGAGAAATCAAGGTATTTGAGCAATCAATGAGAATATCCAATGAATCTTTCAACACTGACCATATTTATTGCCATATTTGAAATGTGTAGATTTTATATATCTATATAGATTTTTCATGATCCATAAAATCTTAGATTTTTAATTTATTTATGGCTTTGATATTGTTGTTTATTTACCTCAGCTTCTGCTAGACTAAATTATAAGAAAATAAAATGTGTTAGATGTGAAAAAACATCCATAGAGCAGCATGAGGGCAATAAAGCTTCACATTCTTTTAAAACAGTAGAAATTGGGTAGCATTGATTAGGTTCTTCCATGTGTCTAATCTATAACATTGATTGATTGGAAATCATAAATAATAAACATCATGTAAGATTAAACAGTAGCAGGAAAACCTCTAGTACATATATTCGCAAAGAAACTTGGCAAAAGGAAGAAGGGTATTGAATGGAGAGGAGAACATGAATTTTGTCAAGCTCCAATGACTGTTATGGGCCGTGAGTTCCCTCTGACTATTTTTCTATAGAATGTGAAGTAGTTGCAAGGATGACATTTGAATATGACCTTGGTTTTTAGAAGCACCAAAATTTCCATCCTCTAACACAAATGTCTTACTTTTCTGCTTTTTCTCGGACTCTCTTAGCAAGTTGATGTGCTAACGGTTTCACAAATTATTCAATGGTCGTCTCTCTACTTGGGACAAAATGATACCCTTAGATTGCCTTGTAGAAATATTTCTGGCCTTAATTGCAAAAGATTGCAATTAGATCAAAAATTTGATTTTGCTGGATACTACATTTACAATTTGTCTCTTGCCCAGTCCCGCTTGTTTTCCACATACATGCTTGATACATGCTCTGATTCCATATGTTAATGCTTGGGTTTATGTTTGCTTGAGCTTCATTTTTTTTTGGATCCATCTTGGTTTTGAATTGTACATTTGAGTATCTTTGCTTGAAATATTCTATTTGATAGTGGCACGCGTTGATCAGAAAAACAGTGGTTAACTTTCATCTGTAGTTGACCTAGATTTTGGGAGGTGTTGATTATAATCATTAGTTGAGCCAGATCTGGAGACGGGGGATATAATCATGCTTGTCATTATTTTTTAAAGGTCTATAAATGTAACTAACATGGATATACCTGATTTAAATAACTACGTATTGTCATTATAGTGGTAAAGTAACTTCCAATCTGCATTATAAGTTTTCAACCTATTGGATCAATCTAATTGTTAAAGGTATTGTTGATAGCTATCTTTTTTCTTTGGCAGATGTTTTAGTGTTTGCTTGCATTTTTCAATTACAAAAATGGTAATTAGGTAATTATTGTTTTATTGGAAAAAAAAATACAAGAATACAATTAGATATTTTAGTATTGTTATTATTATGTTTATTGGGATGGTTTAAATATAATATAATTATAGTGAGGACAAAAAAACTAAGTATTATTATTATTATTAACGAATTTATTAATAATATTTTAATAAATATTGTTATTTTGATATTAATGATAATGTAAAAGCAATAAGAGAAAGGAAATGATCAAACTTCGAGATTCATAAATCCCCCCAATCAAACTATTAGAAAATTTAAGTAATTTGATTGGTGATTTTTTTGCTTATAATTACATGAGAGTTTTAACTTCAAGAATGACTATATTCATATGCTCCAACGTATTTGTTATTGTGATGGGGACACAACCCAAGCACATAATGGACACAACAGGAAAGGGAAAATTTTATTAACTATAAAAATATGCTAATACACTTAGTGTAGAGAAACGGACTCCAAAACATGCCCTATGGGCTTACAATAGCATAAATTTGGAGATAAATTCTTCTCTCAGTACCTTCTCTCAAACTCCACTCCGAACTGCCTTTTACAATGCCATAAATGTTCTTAAATAGACCCCGAAGGGTTAAGGATTAGGAATATATTCTAGAAAGTGCTAGTTGGCATCCACCGACCAAATAGAAGGCTCTAGAAGTCGCATTAGAAGTCAGCACAAAATTAGAAGAATCTAGAGATGGTAACCGAACTTTCGAAAGGCATAACTTTTGAACCATAGCTCCGATTGACGAACCGTTTACATTTTTGGAAAGCTCTCGAAGTGCTCTATAGCCTTATGGACTAGCTTCGCTCATCTCCCATGTATCGGCCTTGTTCGAGGTAATTTAATGCCCCTAACCTGACTTTGAAGCATTCTTAGGATGTCTCCAAAAATTGAAAAAATTGCAATAACTTTCAAACCTTGCAGCCTTTTGACCTGATTTTTTTTCGGAATACTCTAAATTACAATGACAATATTCTGACCAATTTACACCTTCTAGTTCACCAAAATGATGGCTCAATTACATACTCCTATTTTTTTGGCATTTACATGTATCCCAAGGTGATTAAAAACTCTAACCCAGAACACTAATAGTGGAATTGTGAGAGTTGGAACCTTTATTTGACCCAAAAGGGTATCCAGAAATGAAAACACATGAAATAGAAACTAAGTCTAAGTATATTTTTTGGATGACACAAGATTATCTTTATACCTCTGGATGCTCCTGCATCAGACACCTAGGGTAGATTAAAAAGTGACCCTGTCACTTTATGAATGGTAGAGGAA
Source organism: Cupressus sempervirens (assembly GCA_028749045.1). NCBI lineage: Eukaryota > Viridiplantae > Streptophyta > Pinopsida > Cupressales > Cupressaceae > Cupressus > Cupressus sempervirens. The sequence continues at coordinate 176,182,063 of CM053789.1, read as the reverse complement.
ATCCCAAATGGGAAACCTTAGCTGCTGAAATCCAATTTGAGTCCTCTATCGGCCATCCTTTCCACTTGACCAAATACTCTTCATACTGCCTATTTTTGATACTCCTACCCACACGATGATCTAGAATGTCTTCTATCTCCTCCTTAGAAGCAAGAATTAGACATGTCTCTAACATCGGCTCCTCATCTACACCATCATCATGATACTTTGTTAAGTCTAGAATGTTGAAAATAGGAGAAATGTGAATACCATCTGGAAACTCCACCTCATATGCATTTCCTGAGTCATGTTTCTTCAGAATTTTGTAGGGACCAAATTTCTTCATTTTCAAGTTGTTGTAAGTACTGGCTTGAAATCTTTCTTTTCTTAAGTGGACCATGACTAGATCCCCTACTTGGAACTCCTTATGTCTTCTCCTTTGATCAGCCCTAGCTTTATACTCTTGATTCATCTTGGTAATGTGTGCCTGGACCTCCTCATGCAGACGCTTGATATGTTCAGCAAATTCTTCAGCTTCAGCACTTGTCCTCTCCCCTTGCTCTATCTTCTCAATTTTGGTGCAGTCCTTGGGCTACTTCCATATACAATTTGGAATGGTGATCTACCAATACTCCTATTTACAGAGTTATTATAAGAAAACTCCGCTTGTGGTAGAATCAAATCCCATCCTTTGGGCTTATCCGCAATTAAACATCTCAGCAAATTGTCTAGACTTCTATTTACCACTTCTATTTGGTTGTCAGTCTACGGGTGATGTGTGGAACTAAATTTCAAGTCTATTCTCAATTTCTTTCACAATGTTCTCTAGAAATACCCCACAAATTTAGTGTCTCTGTCAGAAACTATACTCCTTGGGAGACCATGTAGTCTAACCACCTCTTTAAAAAACAAGTCTACAATATGGATAACATCATGAGTTTTGTGGCATGGAATGAAATGTGCCATTTTGGAGAACCTATCAACCACCACAAATATTGAGTCATTACCCCTTTGTGTCCTCGACAATCCAAGAACAAAATCCATACTTATGTCCTCCCATGGCTTTGATGGAAAATTCAATGGCTGATATAGTCTAGTATTTTGACTAAATCCCTTGGCAACTTGACAAATTTGGCAATTCTGTACAAACTTCTTCACATCTTGTGACATTTGAGGCCAAAAATAATGTTCTTTGAGAATGGAAATGGTCTTATCTCAACCAACATGTCATGCCATCCCTCCACTGTGTTTCTCCTTAATCAAATTTTTCCTCATGGAACCCCTTGGAATGCATAATTGACTGCCCTTGAATAACATACCATCCTGAATCAGATAGTCTAACCACTTAGTTCTGTCTACAGCAACAGGCTCTTTACAAGAGCTCTTTCCACACTTCAGCAAAATCAGGATCCTCAGAGTACAGATTCTTGAGTTCATCAAACCCAACTACTTCAACCTGCATTACTATAAGCAAAAACTATCTCCTACTTAGTGCATTTGCAACTCTGTTAGATTTTTCACTTCTATGCTTCAACACAAATGTATAGCTCTACAAGAACTCTACCCACTTCATATGCCTCTGATTCAATTTACGTTGGCTATTTAGGTACTGTAATGCCTGATGATCAGTATACAAAACAAATTCCTTTGGCAATAAATAATGCCTCCATTTCTTTAAGGCCTGTACTATTGCATAGAACTCTTGATCATAAACAAAATACTTCTTTTTCACATCATTCAATTTTTCACTAAAATATGCAATAGGCTTACCTTCTTGGCTTAATACAGCCCCAATAGCACTGCCACTAGCATCACAATCCACCTTGAACACCTTTCTAAAATTTGGAAGTGCCAACACAGGTAATTCTATCACCTTCTTCTTCAGCAATTCAAAACTTCTCGCAGCTGTTGCAATCCATTTGAACTCTTTTCTATCCCCTCTTATTGTGTCAGTCAGGGGTGCACATATGCCACTAAAATTTTTAATGAACTTTCTGTAAAAACTAACCAGACCATGGAACGATCTTACGTCAGTAGTAGACCTTGGAGTAGGCCATTCCAAGATGGCTTTTACCTTCTCTGGAACCATTTTGAGACCTTCAGGTGATATAACAAACCCCAAGTAGACTAACTCCCTTTTTGCAAAGATACACTTCTTCAGATTAATTAACAGTTTCTCTTCCCTTAACCTTTCAAGGACACTACGAATATGCAATAAATGTTCTTCCAAAGTATTGCTGAAAATTAAAATATCATCCAAATAAACAATAACAAAAATTTTCAAGAACTTCTTAAGTACCTCATTCATAAGCCGCATGAAGGTGCTTGGGGCATTCGTCAATCCAAAGGGAAGGACTAACCACTCATAAAGACCTGCCTTGGCCTTCAAGGCTATTTTCCACTCATCTCCTTCTCATATTCATATCTGATGATAGCCACTCTTGAGATCTATCTTTGTGAAGTATTGAGCTCCACTCAAGCAATCCATAAGATCATCCATTCTTGGTAAAAAAAACCGATACTTGATCGTAATCCTATTTATAGCTCGAGAGTCTGTACACATCCTCCACTCTCCATCCTTCTTTGGTGCTAGTACTGTAGTTATTGCACATGGACTCAAGCTCTCTCAAATCAAGCCCTTCCTCAATAGCTCTTGAACTTGTCTATTTAGCTCTTCAGTTTCAGTAGGAGTCATCCTGTGAGCAACCTTGTTAGGCAAACTAGCTCCTGGAATTAAATCTATTTGATGACTGATTTGCCTTACCAATGGCAATCCTTCTGGAACATTATCAGAGATGATATCTCCAAACTCACCTAGTAAATTTGAAACTTCAAGTGGTATTTCACTACTACCTTCTTTATCTTTCCTAGGGATCAAAGCATAGCACATACACTGATGTTTCATGCCATCTAAAAACTTCCTTCCATCAAGAAGACAAATCCTAGCACTGCTACATACCTTTTCGCCTTCCTTTTTCATGGGCTTCAGTTTGTGGTGAATTCCATCCTTTGTTAGAGAGTATGTGTTTGCATGACCATCATGTACTGCATGCCTATCAAACTGCCATGGTCTACCCAACAATAGATGGCAGACATCCATTGGAATAACATCATAGAGAACTTCATCATGGTAACTCCCAATTTTGAATTTCACTAAACATTGTTCACTTACCAGGACCTTATGATCATCTTTCATCCAAGCAATCTGATAGGGCTGGGGGTGTTTCTCCCTCTTGAGCTTCATCTTAGAGACTATCTCCTCTTATACCAAGTTATCAGTGCTACCACCATCAATGATTACATCACAACATTTATCCTCACACTTGCACCTAGTACAGAATAAAATCCTCCTTTGTCTTGGTTCAATCTCACCACTTAGTAGGACCCTTTCATTTACTAAAGTCTCTCCTCTTTCTGTGTCCTCTGAATGTGATGATTGTGCATCCTCATCCACATGAGCAACCCTAGCTTGACCCTCAACTCTCCTATCTGTCCTTCCTTTTCATTGAGGGCATTCAAAGGCACGATGACCTTCTTCATTGCAATGGAAAAAGGTACCACGGAAGCCTCCTATTCCTTGTCCACTTCCTCTACCTCTTCCTCTTTGATTTCCAAAGTCTTGATCATGGGGGCGGTTGAAACCCTCGTTCCTCTGGTTCCTGCTAGTACCCACATCTTCATTTTTTTTTGGGTTTCATTTCAGCCTCCAGATGATCTACCACTACCCCTTCCTCCTTGACCGCGCCCTCTTTATCTCCCTTAAAACCTTTTATTTAGCTTTTCTTCAAATCGTAGGGAAAACTGGTATGCCTCCTCAACGCTGGTCATTCTTACCAGACTTAATTCCTCCTGGATGCTAGGTCGCAACCCACTGATATAACGAGCAACCTTCTTCTTATTTTCTTCTGCATGCCCCACTCTAGTCAGAAGTTGATAAAACTCCTCTGTATATTCTTGGAATGATTTTCCTGCTTGCTTTAACCCATGCATCTTCTTAAACAAATCAAGCTCGTAGTCAACAGGAATGAATTGTTTTTTTAGTTTGTCCACCATACGATCCCACTTTGTGATCTTATCCTTGCCTCTTCTATTTCTTTCCAATTGAACCTCTTGCCACCAGATTTTGGCATGTCCTTTTAGTTTGGCCTTTGCAAACTTAACCCTATCTAGATCCCTGATATCCTAATACTCAAAGTATTCTTCCAGTTCATTAATCTAGTTGATCAACTCATCTGGTTTCAGATTTCCTAAAAATGCACCCACATCAATTGTAGGTCTTTTCCCAAACTTAGTAATGGCCATAAAAATCCTTTTCTCTACCTAATTTAGAACTTCCTCGTCAAATTCCCCTTTTGGTCCAATTTCTTCTTCTTCATTGTCATCCTCACTTTCATCACCTGTAGTAACATTTTTTCCTCTACGGAGCTCCTCTTGCAATGCCTGAATCTGCCTTTGGAGGGCTCTAACCTCCTCAGGATTAATAGCTTTGGTCCTTTCACCACACTCTCTTCATGGAGGCATCTTCTTAATTCAAACCCACAACCACACAGTCCTGGTGCAAACTGCCTCATAGTCGGGGCTCTGTCTACACACTCAGGAAAATCAGCTCTGATCCCACTTGATTGGGACACAACCCAAGCACAAAATAGACACAACAAGAAAGGGAAAATTTTATTAACTGTAAAAATATGCTAATACACTTAGTGTAGAGAAAAAAACTCCAAAACATGCCCTATGGGCTTACAATAGCATAAATCTGGAGATAAATTCTTCTCCCAGTACCTTCTCTCAAACTCCACTTCGAACTACCTTTTACAATGCCAAAAATGTTCTTAAATAGATCCTGAAGGGTTAAGGATTAGGAATACATTCTAGAAAGTGCTATTTGGCATCCACCGACCAAATAGAAGGCTCTAGAAGTCAGATTAGAAGTCAGCACAAAATTAGAAGAATCTAGAGATGGTAACCGAACTTTCGGAAGGCATAACTTTTGAACTGTAGCTCCGATTGACGAACCGTTTACATTTTTAGAAAGCTCTCAAAGCGCTCTATAGCCTTGTGGACCAGCTTCACTCATCCCCCATTTATTGGCCCTGTTCGAGGTCATTTAATGCCCCTAACCTGATTCTGAAGCATTCTTAAGATGTCTCCAGAAATCAAAAAATTGCAATAACTTTCAAACCGTGCGGCCTTTTGACCTGATTCTTTTTTTAAAATGCTCTAAATTACAATGAAAATCTTCTGACCAATTTACACCCTCTATTTCACCAAAATGATGGCTCAATTACATACTCCTATTTTTTTAGCATTTACATGTATCCCAAGGTGATTAAAAACTCTAACCCAGAACACTAATAGTGGAACTGTGAGAGTTGGAACCTTTTATTTGACCCAAATGGGTATCCATAAATGAAAACACATGAAATAGAAACTAAGTCTAAGTACATTTTTTGGATGACACAGGATTGCCCTTATACCTCTGGATGCTCCTACATCATATTTAGAGTTGTGATTATTATTTCATTTCTTTCAAGTGAAAAAACATCATTTATATTCTTTCCATGTATTGAAATCATTGTTTTTTACTAAGTTAGCTTTTATATTTCATATTCTCAGGTGCCTTTCAAATAAGAATAAATCTTCAGAAGAGAAGAAGCACATTAAGGTATTCCCCACGCTGAAAGAGCATATTCTATTGCATTTAAATTTTTTTTGTCTAAACTAACTTTTATATTTTGCATGGTCTAGTGCCTTCCAAATAAAAATAAGTGTTGTTAAGTATATCTATACTCTCATTGACCCACCCATAAAAAGCTTTGGTATTCATAATGAGATATTGACACGTATATGTAGAGTGCATTTATGAACGCAATGATAAATACAGTATCATCTATACTATTTACGTTGTATGGTACAAAGTAATATTGTACATTTGCAAGAAGAAAAATTTAATGCATGTGATTTATCATATATAGAGCTAAATTACATCCTATGACTAAAAAGGTCTCGCTTAACTAAATCTACAATTACAATGATTAATGATGGAAACTTATAATTGCAACCACACCTCCAAGTGGTAGACATTGTTGAGTTGGGTTTGAATCGCAAGGCAACACCTCGATATAGAATGGACCTCTCCGATGCAGTTTTTAAACAAAGAGCAACCATCTGAAAGAAGTATAATGATTATGTTGGGTCTGGTGAAATTTTAAAGGGGTCTATGGTGTTACTTAAAGGGTACAGTTACCCTACTATTTGTAAATCTAGGTATGCAATTCTAGAAAGTTATCTAGTAATTTCTAGCTATGAATACAAAAACATTTGTACTTCCAACCTAATTTTTAAATCCAATCTTTTTTGGTATGTTACAATGTATAATTTACTTGGACATAATGTGCTCATGCAAGTGGATTTTTTGTTTTTGAAATCAACATCACTTGTTTGAATCATGGCCTCAAATTACATGCACGGGACTTGGGTTTTGCATTGGCAAGTGTACTTGAAAAAAGTGATGTCTCACAACTACCTTCCCAAAAATTAGTGCTTGGGGTATCATCTCCATTAAAGAATAAAGAAATCAACCCTACTATTACTTCAATTAAAAACTTGAACCCATATTAGAGAAGGTGGCTAATAAAGGGTTGTGTTACATCCAAAAAAGAGATTCACCCATTCAAGACCCGAAATGGAGAAGGTAAAGTCTTCTCCTTTGATATTATAGATTGTGATAAAATCAAGGTACGTATCACTTGCTTCAACAAAATTATAGATCTTCATTATGTAAATATCTAGGTAGGATCTACATATACAATAGCAGGTGGTACTATCAAGACAAAAAATAAGTTGTACAATAAACTTAATTGCCAACTTGAAATTTGTTTGGAAGACAACTCAAGGGTTTCACTCTTGGGTGAACCCACAATAATGGGTTTCACTTTAGTGGGACGAAAAAAAATGAAAAAAATTGCAAAATGAGAAATTGAGTTTACCACATGTTCGCGCGAACACACTTATCGTGTTCGCGTGAACTTTTTTTTAAAATTATGTTCATGCGAACATATTTCGTATGTTCGCGCAAACATTTGTGATATATATGTTTGCGCAAACATGATTTGCATGTTCGCGCGAACATACGTTCACGCGAACATGGTAAACGTGTTCGCGCGAACGCCATGTTCGCACGAACATGCAAAATGACAAAAATTTTAACTTTTTTTCTTTTTTCTTTTTTTTGCTCTTTTGACTGCCATAATTGCAGGAGAATGATCTCCTATTGTAAAATAAAAAATTTTAAAATGTGCTGCTCGGAGCAAGCTTTCCAATGACTATAATTTTATTACATAATTTAGTCATTAAGACTTTCAAATATGAGTTTAACTCATTATAGGTTCATTACCGATTGAACATCAACCGACTTTGACACCTCGGGAAAATTAGTAAATTAGGTTAATTTTTTTTTGAAAAATATGGAGGCACTAGCTTATTGAGATACCTTTCTATTCAAAAAAAAAAAATGGTTTATGATAAATTGACTTCAAATTATCTGTGTCAAACAGAACGTATGTCTGAATTACGGTTCATGCCACTTCAAAACTTCATAAACTATACAATATTCAACAAAAATAAATCAAACCAAATGCAGACATTAGATATTGATGTTACAAATCTAGCGCCAAAAGAATTACTTCATTATCATTTCTAGAAAAAAAGTTATGTGTGTCAAACGGACTGTCACTTTTTAAAATATTAAATTTTATTATGTACCACTTTTTGGAGGAGATAAAAAAAATTGACATAATTTTTTTTTTTTTAAGATTAAAAAATATGGTTACAAAGTAGGAACAAAGTACTCAAAATCACTAGTTTATGTCATCTTGAAATTATTTATAGTTTTGGAGATATAGTCACTTAAACGTGACGTTTGTTGCAAAAATATTGATTTCAGTGTCAAAATTGGTCAAAAAGTGGAACCCATTATTGTGGGATCACCCTCTTCGATGATGACTTGTCAATTCCAAAACATCAATTTTCATTCACCCCTCTTGATAAAATTTTGCACGTGACCAATGATTGCCTTGTTGATGTTATCAACATAGTTGTTTGTGTGGATCCATGTACCAAAATAAGGAGGTTCGATGAGAGAGGAGTTCTTAGGAGAAGTTGCCAATTGATGGATATGTCTTCGTGTACTATAAATGTAACTTAATGGGGACCAACCACTCAAAAGGAGGGGACACACCTATAAGAAATGTACCATTTACATAATGTAGTTGTTCTTGCAATTAAAACTAGAAATGCCATGAAATACAATGGAAAGTTCATAAGCACATTGACTAGTACTCAACTCTTCATAAACCTAGACATAGAGGAGGCAAAAAAACTCAAGTTATGGTTTGCTGATAATGGGAAGGATATATTACCATCATCAACACAAGTTATAGATGTGCCCTTAGAAATTCCAAGGAAAACAATTATTGAGATTGAGGGAGTAACTATGAATGTCTCCCAATATTTTCTTTACATTGTAAAGGCAACAATTCAATTCATTAAAACTAATTCAGTTTACTATCCATCTTGCCCCCCTCACTTGAATGGAAAACAAGGTAAGAAAAAACTTATTAGAAATTTTGATGAAACATGGACTTGTGAAAAATGCAAAGACACATTCGTAGATTGCATTTATAGGTACATACTTCAGGTAAAGCTAGCAAATCATACATGCACACTCTGTGCTATTGCTTTTGATGAACTGTGAGGCCTCGCTCCAACCCTTCATAGTCTTAGTTGTTACTTTATCATTTTGAGACTCACGACTCGAGATGTTGAGACATTATCTGACACTTGAACATATTATATTATTTCATGCTGTGTGATGTTACTTTCAGATATATTTGATGTTTGTCATTTAATGTTTCATGTATATGTATGTTGATGAAATTAGTAAATGTAGGATTGATACTTTGATTTAAGAGATTTTAAATGGTTAAGAATTAATTAGGATGAAAGAAACCCTTATTGATGTATGTTTCTATTCATGTGAATTTCTGATACGTATACATATATGTACATGTGTTTTTACGGGACTACTGATGTATGCAATGAGTGTGCAAATATTTTAGCCAAGAAAATCGACGGAGGAACATAACTGATCCCTATGTGCTAATTTTGGAAACCTTGTTATTCGTAATTAAATTGAGAGATGTATGTATGTATCTTTATGTGATCAGTAAATGTTAATGTTCGTAACTATGTTCTTTTAGTGTCGCTTGACACTCGTGAATTGTATATGTTCTTCAGTGTGCTGATTAGGGTTAGCTGTGTAACTTTTGGACCTAAGTTGGTTTAAGTTAGTGTCAGTTTGCTAATTGGGTTCTTAATCAAGTTTAGTCATCCTTAATTTGGATTAGTGCTTAATCTACATTTTAGAGTTGTTAGTTCGTCCTAATTAATTCCTAGCTTTGTTTGGCTCTAAACCTATTTATAAGACTTTAAAACATGAAATAATTATACCCAAGGGTATGGGTATGGGTTGGGGGTCTTTTCCAACCCCTAAGCCCCTTTTATTGACTTTTGAGATCACTCAAAAAGTCTTTTTTTGCCTTTGTGCAAAAATTGACTATGGCTACCATGAATTTCATCATCCCACCTCCACTTAGTGGTTAACCATAGTATGGGTTGAGTTAGGAGCTTCTAGAATTGTAAGTGGGTGGGAGAAGTTATTGATCCCTTTGGTGGTTGAGCTTGAGGCTTATTTAGAGGCCCTTCTTGGACTAGGTTAGGTTGTTACCCAATCTCTACATTTAGAGAGGAGTCTTGAAAGATTGGAGGAAGGAAGGGAAAAGCTCTACTCAAACGTGTTCATTGCTATTACCTCTTTGTGAAGGTATGAAATTCCATCTCCCTTGTATAGATTTTCATGTTTGTTTCATGCTTATGCTACCTTGTTGTTGGTTGAATGCTTGTATGATTGTGGGTATGTTGGGAAGATTTGAAAAGCATGTTATTTTGAATGATTTCCTTTCATGTTTATGTTTGAATTTTTTTGAGATGTTCTTGCATGGGTGTTTTGGCATTACTCACCCTTGGAGAGGGCAGAAGTGGCCAATTTCAGGAAAGGGCATTTTAGTTGGATTCCAATAGTGTAGAGTCTTTTCTCAAGACTAGAAGAGGGAGAGAGGGTAGGGTGTTATGGGCCACTACTTGTCAGCACAAACCACATATGAGTTTTGGCATGTAAGAATGGAAGAACGAAAGTTCTTGATTTATAGCCCCAATTGGGCACCTGGTTTGGTGTTGTGTCTGACATCTCCTGTTGGAAAAATCCACCCTTCCCTAGTTTTGATTCATTGTGAATCTTATTGTGAAAGCCTTGTATGAATATGCATGTTTGATTTGTTCTTGGTCATGCTTGTGGTCACCTGATCATATTTTGTTCCCTTCATGGTTCTAGAAATGTGTTGCAAAAATTGTTATGAATCCCTTAATGAGGGTCATGAAGAAAATTCAATTAAATTGTTGTAATTTGGGATTGATATACTATGTAATTTGTATTTCAAACTTTGTTGTAATGGAAACGAAGCCGGGTTTTCTTCCTAGTTCTTTTCCGGCTGAGCCTTTGAATCAGTTTTGCAAATAAAAATGGAGATTTAGTATGTTTTTTTATCATGAGATTTAATTGGAAAATCTTCAATTAGATGAATGCACATCAAAAATAGGATGGAAATGATGTTGATTCAATTAGGCAAAATCTTCATGTTTCATTATATGTTGAAAACAAGAAAATCATATTTTGAATGAAAAATTTAGTTTCGTGATTATTGAAATTAAATCAATTCTTGCATTGTGGCTCAAATGGATAATTAAATCTATTGGTTTATTAATTTGCAAGTGGTCCTATTAGATTTACTTTTTAAAAAAAATAATTCCCCCCCCTTGGTTATTAAATCAACTGAAAAATATAGACTTAAAAAAAAAATAAGACAAAAAAAAAAGAATGTGCCAAGAGAGCAAAAACTCTCTAGTTTTTGTATGGGGAGCAATTTAAATTCTCCCCTTGAGATAAAGAATATTCCTGAAGATATTCCAAAATTTAAAAGTTAGATATAAAAAAAGTAATATACTTATAATAACATGAAAATGTATAAATTAATAATTATCTAACTTACTATCCTAAATATCCATTCTCACCAACCTTTCTTTATACATTTAAACCTATGCATCCCATGCGCCAGTTTGTAAGGGAATGCATTGTGTTTAAAACTTAGAGGTTGAATTTAATGCCAAGACTTTTGGCCACCTCATGACATCACATCCACCCCTCTCTTTTCAAATTTTAGGCACAGTAAGTAAATCAATATTGTATTAAATGGAAAGTGGGTTGCAAATATTCTAATATAAATTTAGTTGCTAACCACCATCTCTCAATCGCTGGATGTAAAAAGCTGCCCGCTCGTACTTTGGTCAGACCTGCGTAAGGACTCACTTGGAATAGACATTGGTCCACGTGAAGTGTGTTGGGAGGTGCCCAAAGACCATGGGAATTTGCAGCATTAGCAAATGTTTGATTGGTCATACTTTGGGTTTGTAGTTGAGATAGGGGAGTGGTCTTAGTTAATGCCTTTAAGAGGCCTGCGCTTGCATATGGGAACCCGACCTGATAGCGGGTACGCTTGGTCAGTGGTCCCATCTTCCTCTAGCGCTAGGTCAGTGTTGGAGGTGACGTTAGGTGGTGGTGGAAGAGAGTGTATAGGTGGCATGGGGGTTGGTAGGAATTTTTGGTTAGAGGTAGAAAGTTTAGGTTTTATTTTAGTTGAGGGTTGAGGTATGTTGAGTTGAGTAGGGGGTTTAGTTATTAGGATAGCCTAGGGTTTAGTTAATGTTAGTTAAGGTTTTAGTAAATGTAAAAATTGTTTATTTATTTATTTTAGTTTTGGATTAAGATAGTTAGTGAGTAATTCATGTTCAATATTAGTTAGTATGTTTTAGGAAAAAGTAGCATTAGTTAGTTTAAATGTTTTATGAGTAAATAATTATATTGTTTTAATGAGCATTTATCTTTAGATTTGGTCAAGTAGAGTTAGTAAAACGTTTAGACATTAATTATCATAGATTATTATTTAAGTTAGTGATGTTAATTTTCTTAATTAAATATTTAGTTAAGTTAAAAATTTCTTTTGTGATGTCGATAATTTTACTTTAGTTTTGCTTTAATTAAGTAGTTGTATAATTAATTTAATTTATATGTTTTGCTTTAGTTCATTGTTATCATGTGATTAATAGTTAGTTTTAGTTATATAAGTTATTTAGGATAGTTTAGCATTAGCTTTAATTATGATTAGTTTAGAATTTGTGATAGTTAAATTTTGATAGTTTAGTGTTATTTTTATTTAAAGTTTTTTTTAAAAATTTAATGAAGATTAATGTTTAAATGATTAAATGGTTTTATAGTTGAATATGGATTGATAGTTAAGAGTTTATTGAGTAAATATTAGAATTTTAAAATCTTAGTAAATTTGATGTTGGATTAATAGATTATGATATTTGATTTATTTCCTAGTCATATTTAATTTATTTTGTTATTCAAAACAATTTCAAAATATCGTTGTAACCTTAAGGGAAATAATGAAATCTAAAGTTGAGACCAATTTAATATCGAATAAGTAACTTTAGAAATGGATTTTTTTCTCACGATTATAAACTTAAGATGAGTATAGTAAAACTATTCTTGCACTTGCGAATTTAACTCTCAAACTTAGTGACTTTTAATTGTTAATTTAAAATAAAATAAAAATTGTGTGAGTGTTTTTGCCCACGTATTTTTGGGCATGACATGAACCTACGACCTACCTTTTGGGTATGTCAACTCATGAACTATAAATGCTCCAATTCAGTCAAGATTGAAATATTGATGCAGATACAATAATGTAAAAAAGATGTTTCAAACAATTCTTCTTCATTTTCTTAGTTCTATATGACTCAAGTGCTGGTCAAGGTCATTTGAGGTCAACAATCACCAAAGTTGACTCTTGAAATCTTGAAGAAGAAAATGCTTCCTTGATTGATAAAATCGATGCTATGGAAGACATGAGTGTTTAAATATATTTATATTGCTTCTTCTTAGATCCTCTTCACTATCTCAGTTCTATATGACTCAATTGATGGTCAAGGTCGTTTGAAGACTGCAATCGCCAAAGTTGACACTCTAAATCTTGCAGAAGAAAATGTTTCCCTAATCGATACAATTGATGCTATGGAAGGTAAACACGCTTAAATATATTTGTATTGCTTCTTCTCTCATAATACACATACATAAGTGTACTCTCAACATTGATGTTATGTGTCAACATATTAAATTTACAATGTATTTGGTGAATTAAAATGTTTATGGTTTTATTTAGTACTCCCAACGTTCATTTATGTTTATGTTTTTATCTTAGTGACTAAATGCTAATGAATGGTTACCTCAACAATAATATTTCTCAAAGTTAGAAAACTCTTTTTATCCTTAGCCAAAGAAAATATTTGGTGGTCAATTTTAAATGTTTATGATTGTATCTAGTTCAATCCAATGAGGATCTTTAGCACCAACAAAATTATTTATGATATACTTTTCATGAATCAAATATTTGGTGCTTGAATTTAAAAATGGTGATTCTAGTACTTTTCAAAATCCATTGTTTACACTACATATTTGAATATGCAAGTATTTTTTTGTTTAACAATAATATTATTTGCATCTTATTTCATACGTCATTCTAAATATGATATTTATTGTGAAGTGTGTAATGTTGTTTGCAGAAAATGAACTCTTCCTCTGGAAATTGTGAAACACTACTACCATTAGATGAAAATAAAACGTATCAACATTGTAAAAGAGATTGCGAGTACTATGCTCACCACAAAGAAGAAATTAGTATTCTCCGTCGTATGCAACACAAAAAAAAAAGTAAAATATGTGGCATATATACAGGGATGAGTACTCAGATACCAACTATTAATTCAAGCAATCTCATACCCCAAAGTGATGTAGACTTTGCAATAGCCTCTAAAAATTTCTGCACTAGGATAGATGCATTGGCAAAAACACAAAAATTTGGAGTGTACAATGAATGTTACCCTGGCATGCACACCTCTTTAGCAATTTATGTTGTAATTTGTAGAAGATGTTCTCATGAAAAGGGGAGACATCTCTTTGCAACATCAAATAACATGGACCTAGGAAAAAAACCAGATGAATTAAAACATCTAACCCAAGTTGAAGAGATGCTCATAGCATGTGTAAATCTACTAGTGCAAGTAACCCATGCTCGTGGTGGGAAATACAAATAGTACGGTCATACAATTAGCTTCCCACAAGACATTAGATTAATAACAAAGCACCTCCCACATAGAATTTCTAATTTGGATGTCTTAATAGTTCACAGGCTCCAGACCCATGGAACGTACTATGATTGCTATGTAAGTAAAGCTTGAGTTTGGGCTGCATTAAAATATAAGATCAAATATGATCCATACTATAAGGATGTTCTAATTTCTAATGAATGTCTACACGAACTCCCAGATACAAGTATGGACATTTCAAGCTTGCATCATACTATTGATGTAGACAATGAACATGATCTCTCAATTGAATTTGAACATCCATGTGGTGAGGATGAAAATGAAAGTTGTCAACATACACATCATTTTTTGTGGCTAACTTCCCAAATAGATGACATGAGATAGATATCATCAAAGAAACAATGCAAATTTCAAATGCAAATGATGCTCTTATTCATTGGCCAGAGCTCGATCCTTCTCCAGTAAATGAATACAATAGTGAAGGGCTACTCAATATGGCTTTCCCCACACTTTTCCAAAATGGTGTTGCATTACCAATGCAACCTTGCTATCAACAAGTTAAGATGCACAAATATGTGTTGCACTTAATGAGATACCATGATAGTAGATTTGGGAGCCACCCAAGGTTCTGCTAATTTGTACTCAATCTAATGATGCGACATTGAACTCAAGGCCTCTCTTCTATGTTTGTGAAGAAAAATATAGAGGACTCCATCCCAACCACCATTGAAAACCTTCAATTGCACATACAATAAATGCCCAACACTCAAATGGCTCAAGAATTGATGCACTTTGGATCTTCCTTGAGGGGAACTCGTGCATATTGGAATAAACATCATGGTGAACTTACAAATATGATCAACCAGATAGGAACCCCTACTCTTTTCTTCACGTTTAGTGTTGCAGATACTAAATGGCCTGAATTACAATGACTTTTTCCAAATGGCCTTCCATTGTTGCTTCAGACCAACAAAGAATGCACAAACAATGTTATCAATAAGCCACATACGACTTCGCTATTCTTGCATGAAAGGTTCACAATATTTCATGGAGAAGTAATAGAAAAACTCTTTTGTGTGATAGATTATTGGTATAGGTATGAATGGAAACATCAAGGATTAGGACATATACATGGATTCATCTGGATTCTAGGTGCACTTGACATGGAGAAGCTTGAATGGAATAATCATGCAGAGGTGGAATGAGTGAGATCATTGTTTGACAAATATGTGAGTGCATAGAATCCTCGCACTCTATCTTGTAGATGCAAAACACAACATCAATCCTTGCAAGAATATCCTTGTATGTTGGAAAAAAATACTATCTTCTCTAGAGATATGCATGTCGACTATGAGGAATTGATCAACCGTGTTCAATGACACACACAATGTACTAAAGCAACATTCTTACAAAAATGAGGTAATATTTTAGAGTGTCACTACAAAGCCCCTTGGTTAGAAAGTGTTAATTCATCCTTGGCTTGTGATGTGTCTGGAAAAAAACCTATGCTCCAGCTCAAAATGATGATAGGTTGAATATACACAGCCTAAATATGATTTCAATATGGAGGGCCAATATGGATTGCCAACCAGTTGTATCAAAGATACTTGTTCTTAAATATATAACAAAACACGCATCAGAGGTAGAGAGGAAATTAGAGAGTTGTATTGATAGGCTAATGCACATATGCAAGCAACAAGTGGGTGAAGACCATGCACTATTAGCATATCTTAGATTTCTATCTTAGATAATTACAGATCGTGATATTGGTGCATAGGAGACATGCCATATGCTACAAAAATTACCACTTTTTGTTAGTAGTCACTCTTTTATAACACTGAATGTTGGACATAAATTTTTGCATTGGATTAACAAAAAACCAGGTGATAATACAATACTAGTGAGTTATTTACACTCCTACATAGAACGACTCACAGGTATGGAACTAATGTCATTGATTGAAACTGTTAGATCGTTCTCATTTTCACCTACTCACAAGGGGTGCAAGTGGATGGTTAGGAAACAAATGGCAATTGTCAATGTTTTTCCTCATTTCTATAGTACCCTTGATGAGGAATCTAAACAATTGAAGTTGTTTTGTTGAAGTGAGCTACTTTTGTCCAAGCATTACCGCAATATCACTATAGATATTGGTCTCACTAAAGATGTGATTGTTACAAATTGGAAACAATTAAAATTAAATAACTACCATGTATGGCATCTGGACCACCTGATAGTTATAGAAGATGACCATGAAGATGATTCCAATGATACAAGTGAGGTGGATCCAATAAAGACAAGTGACCTAGATGAATGGGAGATGTTATCATGGATGGGAGTTGGTGGTGGTAAGAACTTGAATGCCCTTGAAATGCTATGATGACATGACTTTGATAATATCAACAATTGGGATGAATATTCTATACCTCCCCATTTGCACAATATTGCAAAACATTTCATAAGTACAAACAAGACATCTAGAGATGAACACTCAATATTACATGAGCATGCTCCACTATATCCATTATCTTCCAAACAAGAGCTAGCATTTACCATTATAAAAGAGCATTATAATGATATTTCCTCCAAATTAGCCCCCTATATGATCATACAAGGAACAACGGGCACATGCAAATCATACTTGATAAATTGCATTAGACATGCAATTTGGGTTTTAGCATCTAAAAGTAATAGTCCACTCCTTACTGTTGCACCTACAAGAGTTGCGGCATTCAACATAAATGCCTCAATAATACATGCTACCCTTAGAATACCAATAAGAAAAATGTACCTACTACATGGACAATCACTACTAGTCTTTCAAGAAGAGATGGGATATGTGAAATACCTCCTTATTGATTAATTTAACTTTGTAGGGCCAAAGTTGCTTTTGAAAATAGATAGTAGATTGCGTGAGGCTTTCCCCCATCAACAAAAATAACACTTCAATGACACATCTATAATTCTTGTTGGTGACTTAGCACAACTAACCCCTGTCATGGATAAGCCAATTTATGCATTGCACTCAAATGATAAATACCTTTGGGATAAATTTACAAAGGTCATCACACTGACAACCATATTTCACCACAAGGTGATAGTCAAGCTCAAATTGAATTTTGACACATGTTGTACAATATGCAAAATGCAAATCTGACTGAGAAAGATTGGGAATTACTCATGCAGTGTACAAATAAAATGATATATGCTTTTGAACTAAGATCATTTGATCAGTTGATGCATCTTTACTCTACAAAAAATTTAGTCTAGATACACAACTAACAAATGCTTAAATTACTCAATCTTCCTATTCCACTTAGTATTGTAGTAAAAATACACTTACAACCAAACCTTGATAGTGATGTCGATCGACTTCCAAAAGAACTATTGCTATGTGAAGGCCAAAGAACAATGTTAATGACAAACCTTTGGATTCAAAAGGCCCTTGTAAATGGATCACTTGGAGAGGTGGTAGATATTGTGTATACACCTAGATGTAAGCCCCCTGACCTACCTCTATATGTGGTTGTCCTATTTGATAATTATACTAGCCCACCTTGGGACAAAAATTTAACACTTATAACCTTGGGTAATTATAGACAGATCCCACTATCTATGTCATGGGCACTTACCATACATAAATCCCAAGGACTAACACTTCAAAGGGAAATAATTGATATTGGTACAACAAAACGACAAGGTTTGACTTTTATAGCTATATCAAGAGTTAAATCACTTGACAACTTATGTATAGAGCCATCATTCTCTTTTGATCAATATTCAAGAATGAAAAATAATCCATATACCATTGTCAGAAAAAAGGAAGAATCACTATTGCAACAACTCTCCCTCTAGAGTGGATAGGTAACAAATATATTACTTTCCTGTAATTTATATGACTATGTTTGTGCTTACATCATCATTTTGAAATTGAATAAATTTATGCATTTCAATCTCATCGTACGCTAATGTATATAATTTTTGTGTTATAGGTATGGTGCATAAAAAAAACCCCTTTTAGTGATCCATTGAAATTTACTTCTATATGGATACTTGCATGTATCCAATATGATCTATAAGTTGTCTTGTTTAGTATATCTCTATTGTATCTAACATGTAATACACTCTCAACGTCTATTTTGTTAATGTATAATGCAATTGAAAAATAAATATGTTGTCCTTGTAGAGAAACTATTGGTATCATTCTTCGTCTACACAACTTTAATTACATATATGTTACTTGTATCCCGCATGGCTTTCAACGGGTCCATATTTGTGGAGGCTCCAAGACTATGTACTTTCAAATACTATAGATTATTAATGTTTATAATTTTTAAATGGTGTACTTCAAAATTTAATATGCCCAATTACATTCTCAAAGATGTGATCTTTAGGTGATGTACACATAGTATCATTCATCATAAATTTTAAATAATTATAAATAAATAAAAATAATTGTATTCAAATATGTTTTGATTTGTAAGATATTAAAAAAATGGTCGTCAACATGCAAAGTTTGAAATAAAGTTATTGATTCCTTTCATGAATTGTTTTTTGATTGTCAAAATAACAACTTTCAACCTAACATTTTTTGTTGTTTATATTCCTTTACCATCTTATTATATGTATGGCACAAACTAGACGTAGTCATGTATCTTACATGTAAACTACCACCTTTTCTCACTATGAGTGTATCCTTTGGTCCTTCGGGTGCAAGTGCTAGTTATTCATATTCACATTAAGGCATGATATAATGCAATTCCTAGATAACATTTTGGCTGAAGTAAAATTCGTCAAACATTATAAATTTTGGTTCCTTTTCGCTATGTTTCGCAATGCAGCTATGCTGGAATATCCCAGAAATGAATGAATTTACCTACAAAATTCATATATCATTGTATCAAATAGCCACCTATGAGTTGTCTAACTGCAATCAAAACAAATAAGCCAATGCACTAGGTCTTCCAAGCATGAGTTCTACGTTAAAAAGTTAAAAATGAGATAGCACAATGGATCAAAGTGACAAAATGTTTACCTAATTTTACAAAAAAGAATTTACAGTGGGTGAATTAATGGAAGCTAATGAAACACGCTTAACTCTGTCCACTTGGATCTGACTTGTTAAACGACTCAGTGGAAAAGACTACACAGGAATGTGAAAGTAGTTTGGAGCAACAAAATTTTGATACTGAGTATAATAGGGAATCTACAAGGTTTCTATCTACATGTCAAAAGTAGACAATAATTCCAATTTTTAAACTACACAAATAAATTAATACCATTTTCATAATAGATCTCAAGTTGGATTGAAAATTAAGAGCTTCAAACAAATTACCTACATCAATCAGTATGCTATAGATGATATTGTTGCAGATCCAGCTGATAATCAATATTAATGAATCAAGTTTCTAAAGAAAACTAATAAACAACGGCATAATCGATAATGTGTAAAGGCATTTACAAAGGTATCTTCGGAGGCATCTCATTGTTCCGACCATCATCAACAAAGACTTGGCAGCCACTGGCATAAAGTATAAGATTATTTTATATCACCATTTATAAGTGCATAAAACTGTCACCCAAAACCAATTATACCATGCACATGTATTTGCAAAATGTTATCAGATGGGCCTTTGGCAAGATGCACACATGATTAGGTCTATTTCAAGCATACACGAGAATTTGCATGGTTGAAATAAATGAAGCTGACATACAGCTACTAGTATATGAGAATTTCATTCTCTAACAAGAGATGCATAATGGTTGTAGAGGTGTAGATGAGTGAGAATAAGGTTAAATAGTTCTAAATTAACATTGTGAATGAATTAATTTTTGCCTAAAAATGCACTTGTGATCTGATAGGATGACTCATATTTTGTTCTTAAATTCTCGTCCTAGAAATGTACTTGTGATATGATAGGATGACTCATATTTTGTTGTTAAGTTCTCGTGTTAGATGATTATATCGTTGGACATTTAAGCCCAAGAATAAGAGGCCAAAGGCCCCAATGTGGCACTAAGTACTTAATATCATACTATGATCAATACATATGCTTTAGACAAATTTGCACTTTCTACATTGACAACTTAAAATATGTGCAATGAGGAAAGATATCAGTACCAATATTTGAATTATAGAACTTGAAGAAGTGATGAAGCATTTGGAGTATCACATTATATGTTTAAGCATGTTATGCATGCTACTAGAGAACCATAAGTAGTTGAAAAAACTCCCTCAACTATATATTATTCTCATTTTGATTATCAAATGGAAGTCACACTATTTTTAATTATTAGATAGAGATAAATAGCAGTATAGAAAAATAACAACATAAACACATATGTAGGGGAGAAAAGGATAGATAATATAGAGGAGGAAGAGTAAGAGAGATAAAATAGTACGATAGAGTGATACCAACATAAATTTTGTGTGTGTGAAAGAGAAAGAATTAAATATAATTATTTTTCTTAATAAAACAAATAGTCAAAATAAAATCATAGTTATAATAAAAAATAAAAATATATTATATTTTAATTAATGAAACTAAGAATTTAATTTTTATATTAAAACTCACATTTGTATAAGAAAAAATGAAATGTATTAAAATATTAAAATATTTTATAAGTAAAAGTAATTGTTTTATTTTACACAATTCAGAAGGTTTACTATTTAATGTTTTGTATTTCCAATTTTTTCATAAAATTAAGTATTTTTTAATTATGAAATAATATCTATATAATTTAATATGTACATTTGTAAATAATAAATAGATGTAATACATTTATAAATTTGATGTTGATGAATATATATGATGTAATAAATAAGAAATAAAATATAACTATTTAATTTTAATACATAGTTTTAAAAAACTTAATAATAATTTATATTTATATATCTTTTAGAATTGAATTATTTCTTTTTTGTGGTTATTTCCTTTAGTATTTTTTATGTAAAATATAACTATTAATTTAATATTAAAATATATATTTAAATTTTAAATATATTTAAACTAAATGGTAAATTGTTTAAATAAAAAACATTAATAATAATAAATGATATAATTTATAAATTGTAACACTTATCAATTATACATATTACAAACACTATTATAAAATATAATTAAAAACTAATATTGTTTAATTTATTTTTATAAAAATAAAATAATAGTAATAAATTAACTATTTTAATTAAAAATCAAAGTTTAAAAAATAATTAGAAATTCAAATACAAAGATATAACATATTTAAATAATATTGCTATTGAGAATTAATATTGATTAGACATGTTGTGTGAGGTGGAGGATAAAATGATTGAAAAAAAAAAACCTTATCAACTTCTCACAAATGTGGAAAAGATAAAGTTGTAATTAATGCATGATGAAGCTGTTAGAAAATATTTGTATTTTTGTTGAAGAAAATTAATTTTATCCCCCACTAAAAATAGTATGGATCAATAGAATGAATGAAAAATGTGATTTATAAAATAATGAAAAATTAGAAAAAGATATAAATATTTGAAATTTCATATAATCTTTTAAATCCTTTCATTTGATTGGTTAGTGTTAATGTCATATTAGCACTGAGATGAATGCATAATTTTTTGTGCCCATGACACGAACGAACAACATATCATTGACTGTTATCTACCCATCACAGGTTCCAATGAAAATTCAAATGTTAATGTAAACAGTATTTATTATTCATCATTTTCTTAAAATTAAGAAATCACTAGTCATAATTTGATTAAACATTTTATTCTTTATAATTTGATCTTATAAACGATAAAATTAGAAGTATAGTTTTTCTATAGTCCATGAAATTGATAATGTAGTTTTTCTATAGTCCATGAAATTGATAATGACTAAAAAAAAATTTGACCAACCACCAAATCATTTATGAAATTAGTGTTGAGACGAAGAGGAAACATGTAAGATAAAGATATTAGCTTTTATGGAAATATGCAAGTACATACGTAGCAACTTTTTATGGATATCAGATTTCAAACAAAACTATTAAACCATGATCACGAAAGGGCACTAGAACAAAATTTTACAAAGCAGAGAGGTCAGGGGATGCCTCTTACATCGACACTGCAACTTGGGGTTTCATAGTTTCTGCCAAATTCTCAAAACTACGAGCCAGCTGAACCTCATCTAATGTTTGCTCAAAGATTCCACCTCCTTTAGATGCCATTTCAATCAAAATGTTCTTTGTGGGATCCCTTCCCAACATAATTGTATGTAGTATCATTCTAGGATCTGTTCTTTTCATTTTGTCCACGCAATAAAGAGGATTGCCTCCACCATTGTTTCCCCCATCACTCAGGAAGATGACTATGGGTTTTTTCACATGTACAGAGTGGTGATGGGCTCCTTTTATCAATATTGTCACTGCTTCAGCCAACCCTGATGAATAATAGGTAGTTGCTCCACTAGGATAATCTGTAAGAAGGCTATCAACAACCGCTTCTTCCAAATCTTCCATCTCCAATGCGGCTGATGCACTTGTGTCAAATAGTACCACTGATACACTATCATCAGAAACTGTTCTGTGGTGTATCTCTATAAACCTAAGAATAGCCTCGTAGATAAATCCAAGCCTATAACTATGGCCATTTTTATTTGGCCTTATTATGTTGATTGAATTTTTGACTAAGACTATATATGACTCAACTTGTGTCGAGTACCTTTATATTTTTTATTTAGACTTTACTATTCGATGATATTAGATGGATAAATTTTACTTGCTGTCGATATAGTGATTTTGTTATATGATTTAGTATACCGCGAGAATTTGATATGATGGATAAAATTATCATTTTTTTTATATGTTTATATTTGATGATGTATGAATAATCTTTAAAGTTCATATTATTAAATATAATGATGTTATGAAATTTTGATAAGATATATCATAATTTAAGATGTTATTTTAATTATCATCATGTTGGCAATATTGATGCATTGGCACATTTGAGCTTGTGAGTGTGCAAGTACTGAAGGTGGAAGGGTGATTGAAGTAGAGGAGTTTAGCTCCTTGGTAGGGTTGGTTCAAAAATTGTGTTGTGTAGTCGCGTGCACACACACACACAGTTTTATTTGATTTTAAATTAAAAGTTTTGACTTAAAAAATTAAATGAAAAGATTTAAATATTATTTTTATTTATGTTATAAGTTTAATCTTAATAGTTCATTAAAGAATTAAATAGATAATAGATAGTCTATTTTATTTTCAAATTATGGAAAAATGTTGAAGTGGTCATGTTTTAGATGGAGATGAATTTACTAAGGGAAAACGTTAAATTAAGAAGAAAGGCGGTAGGTAAGAAAAAAATAAAAGTTTATGGAATAAGCGGTGTTGATTTAGAGGAAAAAGACATTTTTTTCTTGGAAAGAAATCTCTGATTTTTCCAGTGGAAGAGAGGTCGAATTGGAAAAAAACTGAGAAACATGTTTTTTTGTAAAAAGAGGGGAGAAGACGTGTTTGAAAAATAGGGAAAGAGGGAAATTATATATATATATTTAAAAGAAAACCAGATAAAAAAGGGAGGACTACTGGGCGTTAAGAACTTGTTGATTTTCAGCAAGAGGAAGGGGTAGAAGTTTTCTAGCCGTAAAAACTCATATTAAATGTGGAAGGCTGCTAGCTATTTTTGTTAATGTATGAGTATCTTTTGTTAATATAAATATTTCACCAAGTATGGGATCAGCTAGCCGTGAAATTGTCTTCTTCTGTAGATTTCACCTTAGCCGACAGCTAATGGACAGCTAGTTCTTACTCCCAGCTTAGATAATGTTCAAAGATATTATAGGCGTATCAATGTTTAATTTTAATGCATGATTTTATCACATCTCCTAGATAATGTTGGTGGATTTATTTCTGCTAAATATCTTTTATTCATACAATTTTCCTCAATTCCATTTTTTTTGTTCTTTTGAATTTGCATCTTACTGGGCATTTTCTTTCTTGATTCAGTCCATGGATTAAAGCAAAATGAAAATATTTCATCAAGCCATTTACCTTGTGAACATTAAAGAACATATTCCTCTTCTTGGAAAGACATGGAGTGACTTTTATCTGTTAATCTGTTTTTCGGTTTATTTGGTCATTATCCTCTGTAACAGTAGCAAACGTTATACAAAGTTCCTACACCTTGTTTTTCTTGGTTGCTCAAGGTTCTAGTAGCTGGAATTTTTCCCATACCTTGGCCTTGATGAGATTCTTTTAAAATATTATTTCAAGCATTGAGTTTACAATACATTCAAGTTGTACCCTTACATTATTAGCTTCTTTCTGAAATTATCTTATCTGTGTTTTAGCTGTAACTAATTTGGTTCTAAAGTTTAGAGACTTCCTTCATATATATATATATGAACTTTTATTTTTGTTCTAGGAAAATTACAATATGCACTACTACATTTAACATCATTTTTCGACAAAAAATTTCGACCATCAAGTAAATAAATTTAGGGTGGTCGAAATGTAAAGGCAAATTTTTTGTTTTTTTACATATAAGACCCGTGTTGGTTGAAATTTTGACCAACACAGGGCTTATACATCCGCAAAGTTAAAAAAATATTTTCCCAATTACGTTTTTCGCGCCCGATTTCATTTGACATTTTTGGAGCATTTTCGCATGGTAATCTCTGCATTTTTGCATGGTTTTCTTTGAGCCTAGTTTCATTTCAGGTTTTCTCCACCCACTTGATTAATGATGCATGCTAGCCCTGGGAATAATATGAAAGGGACCCCTGCATTTGCATCAACATAGGGGGTTAGAATAGTAGTTCGAAACTCTCGATATTGTCTTTCTTTCATTCTTCCTGATGTGCTTGACTTCAAAAGCTCTTCCATTCACGATCTCTAATCACACCTGCATCTCCGGTGGTCGAGGAGAGGGATTTCTCTTTGAGCATATTTCCATAGGTACATGTGTATTTTTGTTGTAGGTTTTTATGATAATATTGAAGATGGAAGTGAATACTATTACTATCATTATTATTTGTTATGCCAAAGTTCAGCCATTGTTGTGTAATATAAATGGGAGAGTCTTCGCTCAAGTGTTTTTTCTCAGTGATGTTTTGATGATAAGTGTTAAAACGATTCTAGTTGAAAAAAGAATGTAATGTACTTGTTGTTTCATTTTATTGAAAGTGTGTAGATGCAGATTTATCATTTGGAATGTTGGTCTATTGTAACAACTATTATACTTTTTGTTATAGTAATGAAAGAAAAGAAAGGAAATGTATATGCAGAAGCTGTAGTTGTAAAAGCTTAGAAGAAATAATAATGACAATTTTTTTGTTTTATAAATATAGTTGTGTTGGTATCATATTTTTCTTGTATTTTTGTTTCAATAATACATAATTATATTGTATCATTTAGACAACAGTTTCATATTCAAAAAAAGAACAAAAAGAAAAAAAATTGAGTGTGTTTCTCTCTTCAACTAGTGTACATTCAACTTAAACATCAACACATAAAGATAATAATTTGAAATTTGGTGTGTTTAGTGCTTGGAGTTGTACCCTCAATACCTAGGCCATGTGGGCTATAAAACATGATATTCATGTGATTCTATGTTAGATGATGATGATGATAATGAATAATCACCATCTACTACTAGCTCATGTAGTGATAAAAGGTCTTCAATGAACCTCTAACTGCAAGTATGCCATGGAAAAATTGTGATGGAGATGACTCCTCAAACTAATAGACTATCATGGAATTTTTTTGATGAAGATGACACCTACAAATACTGGACTATCTTCAAAAACTTATGATGAAGATGGCACCTAAATTTACTAGACTATAATTGAATTGATGTACTTTGGATCCTTCACTGAAAGTCTCTATCATTTTGTTAGAAGATGATTTATCTTCTATTTCAACCAAAAGAATCTCTCTCCTATATTTCAACATTGCATTTAAATCTTGCATTGCAATTAGGTCTTCCTACAAGGGTTTCCATTTGGATGAATAACAAACTTGTTGGTGTTTTAAAACTACTAAGCAACAAAATGCTTAATACCAAGATGACAATACTCACACAGTCTAAAGACTAGCCAATTCTTATTATCAATTGTATGTGCACACCATTTGGGCCCAACTTCTACAAAACCAAGGGTGGTTTTCTACTCTTTTGGCTCTACAAAACCACGGTGGGTATACCCAGGGATGATACAAGACTGGGAAAACTGTATGAGAATTATCTTAGTTTCCTTCTGATTCTCATCTCAAATTCTCCAATACATGTACAATTCTTGATACTTTAATAAACACATCTCATATAATAGATATGGCCAAAAATCTTCTATAGGTCTGCAGATGTTCTCAACAATAATGGCTAACTAAAGCTAAAACATTCCATGCAAACAAGTATAGGCCAACTTTGAAGATCTACAGGAAATAAAACTAAAGTTGATTATAATTCTGCATTTTGACAATCATGTGTGACACATTTCTCTTTCAGCTGGATTAAATTTGATTAGTGCCTAATCCATTGGGGTTCAGAGTCTACTACAAATCTCTAGATCTAATTTGTTGCCTTACAACAAATTTTATCAACAATTCTTATCAGAAATCATCATTCAAAATCCTTTCCACTACTGCAGCAACCTTATCAAATTCATCAAAGCTTTTACTTAATCCATTGAATTAACAGCCATGATAAATAGATATACAACCTAATTGAACTGCATTCAATTGCACAAGCCTTTACTTATACAACATCAAGATAACCAAGTAATCAAAAGGAGACAAAGTTCAGAAAGAACTAATATGGGGACAGTTCATAATTTGTATTCATTTTCCTTGAAAATTGTATACAATTTACAATAGAATCAGAATGACCTTCAGAAAGAAACACAGATCATTCTATATTCATGTATTCTCAAGATCTGATAGAGAAAATACATCACAAATTTTTGCTCAAAAATGGTGGACCAAAAATAGACTAAGTGTATCACTTAGCAAATAGAATTTGGACCTTTTTTCTTGCCCTAGAATTTCACTTATATAGTGTGAAATGCAACAAGCTTCAGGCTAAGAGAAATTGACAGGTGTCTTTTACAAGGAATATCTACATACACCTATCACAAAATGACAAAACTATGGGTAACAAAAGATATCAAAATCAAATAATTTTTTTCGGTGGGTTAACTTCTGTTACATGTTTTGATGTTGCTGAGTTGGCTATTGATCTGATTTATCTTCATATGTAATTGCTAAATTAGCCAATGATGAAGCTTGTTTTGATGAGGACACATTAACCTCCACCTGTAGGCTTCCACCACCTTCTCTCTGCATGGTAAGGACAACTTCTACCTTTTCCTTTTCTTTAATTGTATTGGCATCTTGTGGTCCCGATTCTGCAACTAAAAGTGACAGGTTTTTCTTGTCTTCTTCTTCTGATTGGGTTTGAGTAGTGATGGTATCAATGATTTGGACTTCCTCACCCTGCACCTCATCACTGCCAATTTCATCTACATCAAACTATTCACTAGAAGCCATTTTTGCCATCCACCTATCAAATAATGTGTCATCTGGCCAATTGAATTGCAAAATATCCTTCTGTTTCTTTATTATATAATTAGCCTCATTATCAATATCAACAAATTCATGTTTTAAAGAATCAAAGAATATTTTGGCTTTCACCATTTCTTCTATTGTGGTGGCCCACCGTGCATGCCCTGTTTCATTCTTAAACAAAATAAATCATCAAGTTCCTTCGCCCATTCCTCTTTTCTTTTCAAACTATTTTTCTTATCTAGGGCATGAGAAAATAAATTGAATTTTTGGCTCTTATATTTGTCTAAGTAGCCTATTATTATCTTCTGTAAATGTATCCTTTTGCTATCAAAATCAGCAAGATCAAAAACAATGTCAAAGGTTTTATCAATCTGATCATGAGAATTATTTATAATATATAGACACAAGAAGGTTATTTCTTTCTCCCTTCTCACTCATTTGTTCACAATAGGCTTTAGAGCCTCATCATCTACTTTTAACTCCTCCTAGATGTTAATCGCCCTGGCCAATTGATCATGGATTAGTGGCCATTCAA
This sequence comes from Cupressus sempervirens, assembly GCA_028749045.1. Lineage (NCBI taxonomy): Eukaryota > Viridiplantae > Streptophyta > Pinopsida > Cupressales > Cupressaceae > Cupressus > Cupressus sempervirens. The sequence continues at coordinate 176,153,679 of CM053789.1, read as the reverse complement.
CCTTGTCTCCTAGATATGTAAGAGTTGTTCTTAGTTTATCTTCATATTTAGATTCTAGCTCTACATGTAAGGCCCATATTTTACTCTTTTCTTCTTCAAAATCCTCAGCAGTGTAATACTGTGGCCCTTGGGGTGTGTCTGGTATTCCAATGAGGGGGGTAGATTTGAAAGGTTCAACAGGGGGGCAAGGGTATGTTATTTTAGGCCTGGTGGATTTTCCCAGAAGCTTGTTTTCAAGCTCAACTTTTCTTTTTACCTCTTTATTGTAGGCATCCACAACTACCTCATATTTACTTTGTAATTCAAACATTTCCTTTTCCTCCCTTTTAGTAGTAGCCAAGGCAAACTGAGAATAATCCACATTCATGTGGGCTGCCTGTACATGTGAGGTATCAACAACTCTCCTCACAATAATATTCACTATCAGTCTTGAACCATCAGGTTGTGCTGATACAATCATGGATCCTCTTCTTAATGACCACATAACAAGAGCAACTTGATCATCACTAAAAGCAATCCTTGCAAATTCCTTTTTATTTAGGTCTTGTAACTCCAGTCTATTACAAACAGAGTTGAAAATCAATGCATCTGCAATATCCCAATTAGGCAACAATAGTATGTTGGAAGTTTTTACCATTTGCCTTCCCTCCTTAGGGGTAATGTTCTGGAATTCTTGCATCATTTGCTCCTTTATTTGGTTTTGGATGGAGGCTTCATCCATTTTTGGATGATTTGTTTTCATGTTCTTACATCTTTCCTCAAAATTGTGGATGTTTGCCCTCCAAGCGAATTGATGGAAAGTCCTAGACCTTACAAAACTGTCATCTAACAAAAATTGTTGGCTAGCTTGTTCCAAAACAAGGTCCAATTCCCTTCCCTTAAAATCAGCTATAGTCAGCTCGAGGCTTGGCACAGGAGGTTCTCGAGGGTTCCCTTCATCGATCTCTACTTGAGTGACAAAAACTCTCCTTGTGATCCAATTTGTTCAATTTGCTCAATAGTGAGCTGCTCCTCCCCGGTTCTTAAAGGGGTCTGTGACGGTGAATACTCCTCAACATGAGAATCCTCCTCTCTTATTATTTTCATCCTCTTAGGGGAGGGCTCAGTAGGCCTCTCTTCCAAAACCCTACTAGTGGACTCAAATATGTGTTTTGCTTTGTCCACTATATTCTTTGTATTTTGAACAATAGTATATCCTAGCCTTTTTTGGACAATTAATTGACTTGCCCTTATCTTGGGAGTAAAACCCAATCTTCCCATTATTTCCCTAGCCTTATCCAGGTAGAACCTAATAGAGAATTGCTTCTTTTCATTCATTGCCTCTATTATTTTAAGAAAATTATTCATAATTTTTCTCATCTTATCTACATTTGTAACTGCATTGTCCAAAGGACTATAATCTGGATCAAAACAATGAATGAAATCCAAAATTTTAGAAAAGACTTTCCACTTTTCTTTCCTAGTCTCTTGCTCCTGCAAGGACTACTCATTCCTTATTAAGTCTTCAAGAAAATAAAATTCATGCTCAATTTTACCAAGCTTAATTCTCTGCCTCAGAGCCAAATGATAAAATCTTTTAGAATCACAAAAACGAGGATGGGAAGTGGCCATCTTATAAGGATTCAAAATCTTATGCAGAGAAAGCCAACCTCCTTTTGTGATTACAAAATGATGAGCCACTGTGCAAGTAGGAAAAATTGACCCCTTTTGTCTTTTCAATAGAAGGGTTTCCTCCACTCCTCCCTGCTACCACAATATCTTAGCAACTCCTACCTTCAAAGGCACTTGGTAGGGTAGTACGTGGGGGCTTCCTTTAAAACCATATATTCTAAATACAGCAGAAACACAATATGGAATGACATCTCCCCAATTATGTGAAACTTTCAAACCACTTGGGTTGTCCATAGGCCTAATGAGATTCATTAATGCTTTGGGGATTCTAGGATTGTCCCTTAATAGGAGGCATCTCAACTTTGAAGCGAAATACCTATCAAACCTGACAAAACTGGCATTCTCTGCATCCCAAGTCATATCTACACTCCACAGTTGAACTAGTAATGCTTCGCCACTCTCTTCTCTGTCTAATTCCATTTCTTTACTAAAATATGTTACTCCCTTGAATAAGAACATGTGCATTAATAGAGAATAATGGCCAAAAGTTTGTTCCACCTTACCCTTAGCAATTCCAATCAGTCCAATGTGAATCTCCTCAGCTAAGTAAGAAGCAAAATCAAAAATTATATCCACACCAAAAGAGGAAATCTGAGTAATCATATACATAAAATCCATAGGCATGAACTCTTCTTCATCTCTCCCAAAAAATTTACACAAGGACCTATATATTTCTATAGCCCTAGAATTGAAGTATGCCCTTTTGAAAGGCTCCCTAGAGGATGTTGTTATTGTTGGTAGTGTTCCAATTCTACCTATGTGTGTGCTTAGTGCTCCTTGCCTAACTGCATCTCTCTTAGACATATACTCATTTTCTAACCCTTTCAAATCAATGGGCACATGATAATCAGTGACAGGCCCTAAACTGAAAACTTCTCTAATCTCCTTTGCGCTGATTGTAATCAAGATTTCACCATCAGTTCTCCTTACTACCCTAAGGGCTTGGTTGTAATTATTAGCTATAGCTTCCAAAAGATCATAATCCATGAAAACACTCGGAACTACCAATTTCCCTAGACCAAAATTCCAGATGTTGGCATGTGGGGCAAGGTTCCTCTTTGAAAACCATTTTTTGAATAAAACAAGACCAGTCTGTGAAGTTGTTGCATCCCTAACCCAGTTTCCTTTGTCATACAGCCCATATGCTATTTTTAGCCTAGGGTTTAATGAAGTTAGCCTCTTAACTTCTACAGTTTCAACAGTGGAAAAAGGGAGTAGTTCAAGCAAATCATCATGGACATTCCTATCCAAATAGTTCTCTTGACAAGAAAACGCTTTCTATTTTGGAGCCATTTTAATTAACCCTCAAAGGAATTGAAATAGCAGAAGGATTATAATGCAAGTACTTACTTTGAATTTCGCTCTAGTTCTTCTCAGTGTTACTACAATCTTTCTGCAAACAAACTGCTTCATAATCTTGCCGAATCCAGCACGATCTTCTCAACAACTATTTCTACTTAGAAATGTTCTGAATCTTTGTTTGAGTATGGTGGAATTAAGAAAATCTTTTGTGTTATACTCTATTTTTATTCACACATGAAGCTTTCATCTCTCATAAATGCATAGGGTGGCATCACCTTCTATATTCAAATTTACACCGTGGATTTACGAAAAATCCTATGATCCAAGGATGCAAGCAAAGATGACTCATATTCCTCTTGACAAGCTGGCAGTCAACCCAATGAAAATTTTCCATGTGTACCTTTCCTTCATTGTTGGCACCTCTGAACTAGACCCATAGAACTCTGAGGACACGTGTCACTTAGGCGTTATCTCGCTATACATAAAGAGTGAGTAGCTTGCCATAGCAAGATAGCGCCTGTCATTGATCTTGATTTGATCATGTGGATGACATTTGATGCATTACTCAAAAGAAATATGGTGGGCCCCTTGTTGCCATGTTGCTATTCATAACCTTCGTGCAACTTGCTATAGTGAGATAGTGACGATCATCGATCTGAGTTAGATCTGACGATTAGAGTCTTTCATATATTTTGTGAATAGGGCGTGGATCCAATTATTGATGACATGATGAAATCCTACCCCGCTGGCATTTGGATTCAAATTTTTGAAGACCTGGCTATATTACCATGCTGCTTGGGGCCCATATTTATTTATTTCTCGGCTAGGTGCTATGTTGCTAACAATGAGAAGGACAAGTTCTCGATAGCGACATAGCAAATCTCAATGTCTTTGCTTTTCCCAACATATACATGTAGCCCATTAGATGCCAACGTGTTCCAAAGCTTTATAATTGATATTTGATGGAGTACTTTTTGGGACCCACTTACTCTGAAAAGTTGCCGCAGTACTAGTTTTCATCTGGGCGCTATGTCGCTAACGGTGAGAGACACCAATTCTCTAATATCAACATAGTGATTTCTGGTGACTCATCAAAATTTAGGGTCAGAAAGATAAAGGCGAGTGAAGTCATAACTACCCTCGTTAATGCATCTGAAACATAATAAAATAGCATGTGCACCACACAACCTAAAAAAACTTACGATCATCAAAAAATTTAAAAGTGACTGCCGGCCATTATTTTTGGTGAAGGTGTCATGTCACTAATAGTGAAGTGCCCAATTTCTCCGATAGTGACAAAGCGACTAATCGAAAAAGCTAAGATTTCTGTTGATGCCTTTTGTACCTCAATGTTGTAATTCCTTTTCAGGTTCTAACATGTCTATTATAAATGTGATGAAATATCTCTGAAACAATACAATCTTCGATCACCGTATTTCCACTTGATGGTACTGCTTTTCAACTTAGCGATGGTCGCCATGTTGCTATGGGTAAAATACTTGTATCTTTTCATAGCGAGATAGTGATTGTCGTAGATCTTTTAGGGATCAGGCGATCAAAAACACAAAAGAAAAGATGTGACTCAGGGTGTGAAAAGTTTGAAAAGGATGGGAATCTTTGCATATTTTTAGTTTCGCGCTCAAAAAATTTAAAAGAAAACAAGACCTAGGGTTTTGACAAAAATTTTCTTCAAAGACCTACAAAATATGACTTGGCTAGAAACCCTATTCACCATAGGTGGATGCCAATCTGAATTCTTCTATACCTTGGACAAAGGAATTCAATTATGCAAAAGTTCAGACCAACAAAAGTATCATGGAAAAACTATGACGAAGATGCCACCTACAACTATTAGACTATCATAGAAAAATTGTGATGAAGATGACATTAAAAACTATTGGACTATCATGTGTACAAGTCACAAAATGATTCCAACATATGAAATTAAGTGTACTACATAGGATAGTGATGACTAATTTTCCATGCCCTCCAAATTTGGTGGTTGTAACATTTATACCAATTTCATTTGTGGGATACACACTCTTGATAAGTTAGTTAACCTTGCAACTAAGGTCAATGGGGAATGTTGACACATGCAACCTGAGCATGAGTTTGAATTTGGTATTTCCTTGGAGATATTTACTTATTTTCCTAACGACATATTAATAGAAAGATAAGTAAAAGGGAACTTGAACTATTTGTAGAAAATGCAACACCATGGAGCTTCTAAAAAAAAAATCAAATTATCTTTTCAGTTGTTGTGTCCTCCTCTCCTATTTTACACTAACTCTCTTTTCTTTTATCAGCAAATTTGTCCTCCCTTTGCATACGTCCAATTCACCATGCAGAGTTTGGGAAGGATTAGTCCTTCTCCCCTTTTCTCACGTGTTTTCTTCCCCTCTCTGTGCCCAAAAATGTCCCCAACTATTCCTTCCTAAATCGTCTGCCTTCCCTTTCAAACAACAGCTCTTCTCTCCAAATCGCTACTTCCTTACTTTTTAAAAAAAATTGATTCTTTCTCCCTTTCCAATAATTTTTTTTCTTCTTTTTGCTGTTTAGAAATTACCTCCTCTCCTTAATCGTCCTCCTTATAACAAAAAAATGTCTCACCACATTGCTAGAAAAACCTCCTCCTTCAAAAATCAGCTTGCTCTTTAATAAAATCGTTCTCCCCCACTTTGTTGGAAAATGTCCCCCTCTTCAATTCAGCTAGCCCCTTTTTAATGCCGCCTTCCCTCCATAAAAATCATTTTTCTCTTCTCATGACACTCGTAGTTATAAAATCTTTTTGAGCAATTCTTCTTTAAGTTCTTCTTTAAATAGATCGTTCTTCCCCTCATTATTGCAGCTAGCAACAAATAGGATGATTCATAATTAAAAGAAAAATAACACTTGGCTTTAGAAATAAATAAAATTACACTTCTATTAAACACTTGGCAACAAATAGGATGATTCATAATTAAAAGAAAAATAACACTTGGCTTTAGAAATAAATAAACATACACTTCTATTAAACATAATTTTAAACCAATGCAAGATCATAAAATTTTAAAATTGTTAGCAATCAATTAATTTTCCTTATTTGGATCTACGGCTACCACTTGGCTCAAGAACTTTAAATAAACTTTAAGTTCTATTAAAGCTTCCACATCTAATTTAAATCCACTATTTTCAGAATAGAAAAACTATTAATTACAATTTAATTTTTCTGACTAACTACTACCATTTCAAATTTATTCTTGTAATTAGAAAAATAATTTGAAAGTATAATACTTATTTTATAATCTAAATTATAATATTTCTAAGAAATAATATTTAATCATTCATTTTATTTTATTTTCATTTATGCTACATTATCATAAACAAAACATTTGATCCATCTAGATTAATTAAAATTCAAAGCAAATGATTTAAATTTAAATAAAAACAACTAAGTGTGTGTGTGTGACTCCACCATAAAAATTCTGGACCAACCCTACCGAGGAGCTAAACTCCTCTACCTCAACCACTCTTCTACCTTCAGTACCTACACACTCACAACCTCAAACATGCCAACGCGTTAGTATTACCAACATGCTGATAAATAAAATAACATCTTAAATTACGGTATATCTTATTGAAATTTCATAACATCATTATATTTAATCATATGAATTTTAATCATTATTCTTACATCATCAAATATAAACATATAAATGAAATCATAAATTTCACTGTCATGTTGATATCTCATAAGCTCAACATATAACGACTTATCAAAATGATAAAATAATTAACATTCCCATCTAATAACATAAATGATAAAATTCTAATCAAAGTCTATAAAGTATTCAATGCAAGTCGAGTCATATATAGTCTTAGTCAAAAATTCAATCACACAATTACTTAATTCTGTATAAAAGCATGTCAAAATTTGAGTCGTGACATTCCTCCCCACTAGGAAGAGACATCGACCCGATGTCCATCAGTTGCCAAAGATCAATATAACATAAAGTAACTACAATAGCAAAAAAAGTACTAATCTAAGTAAAAAGATGTGGAAAGGACTGATGCATGTCATCAGCATCCTTCCACATAGCACTGCCAACAGAGAACTGGTCCCATTGGAACTTATACTACAAGATGTCTCTGTCATGCATTTGGATAGTGCACTCATCCACAAGGTGGGTGGATAACAACTGCACCACCTCCGGATCCTGAACCTACAAGGCACACCAATCAAGAATATGAGATGCATTAGGATGATATGGCTTCAACAATGAAACATGAAAAACGTTATGGATATGAGCCAGAGCTGGTGGTAGAGCAAGTCAATAAGCCACAGGATTTATGACCTCCAAAATATCAAAAGGTCCAACATATCTCTGTGCAAGGTTAGAAGACTTTCCAAAAGAGATTGAACTCTTATGTGGACATACACATAGGAAAACCTTGTCCCTAACTTGAAACTGTCTAAAAGTACGCTTCCTATCTGCATAGCTCTTTTTCCTATCTACAACTTCCTTCATGTGAGCATGAATCATAACCATCTATTCCTCCATATTCCTGAGCATCTCAAGACTAATCACAATTCGATCCTCCACTCTATCCCAATTGATAGGTGTGAAACATTTACTCCCATAAAGTGCCTCAAAAGGAGCCATTCCTAGAGATGCATGATAAGAATTATTATATGCGAACTTAACCAAAGGTAAGTATTCTTCCCACTTATGCTGATGATCCATGTAATACATACAAATTAAATCCTCCACAACCTAATTTACCCTCTCTGTCTGACCATTAGTTTGCTGATGATAAGCACTGCTGAAATTTAATTGTGTCCCCAATGAAGTATTCAAGGTCATCTAGAACTTTGATGTCATTCTCATGTCCCTATCAAATATGATAGTATCAGTTACACCATGTTTCTTGAATACCTCTTGCACAAAATTCTTGGTCAATGCTAATGATCCATCCTTCAAACTCCCTGGTGTAAAATGTGCAACCTTGGTCAACTTATCAACCACAACTAATATAACATCATGCCTCTGCCTAGTCATAAGTAAACCCTGTATAAAATCCATAGAAATCACTTGCCATTTGTACTCTAGTATGTCATGAGGATACAACAATCTAGCCAGATGAATATGCTCAGCCTTTACTTATTGACATTCTAAACACTGGGCAACAAAAGCAGTCACATCACACTTTAACCCTGGCCAAAAATAAAGTGGCCTCATATCTGCAACCATCTTAGTCACTCCAGGGTGACTTGAATAAGGAGAATTATGCATTTCCTCCATCACAATTTTTCTCCACCCTACATGATTGGGAATATACGTATGACCCTGATATCTCAGAAGACCCTCTATGTCAAAACTATATCCGTCAAAATAGTGATCAAATGGATTAGTGTGCAATGTGGTTTTAACCATCTCATAATGATCATCACCTGCAAGTTTTTCAATAACATGCTCTTTCAATTGTGTTCTAGTAGTAGATATTGAAAATATATGTCTTCTCCTACTGAGAGCATCAACCACCCTATTCTCTTTACCCTTAATGTACTCAATACCGAAATCATACTCACTAAGGAATTTGAGTCAATGCCTCTGTCTGGCATTCAAATTTGATTGAGTAAAGATGTATCTCAAACCCATATGATCTATTTTTAGCTCAAATGGTTTACCAATAAGGTAATGCCTCCACATCTGCAATGCATGAACAATGACAGACAACTCAAGATCATGAGGTGCACAATTAACCTCATGTTGCTTTAGCTTACGTGACTCATAAGCTACAACTCTACCTTCTTGCATCAATACTCCACCTAAACCATCACCTGAAGCATCAGTTATCGTATTGAAATGCTCATTGGGATTGGGAATCACAAGAATAGGAGTAGAGGTGAGCTTCTATTTCAGCAATTGAAAAGCTCTGTCACACTCCTTAGTCCACACATATCTCTTCCCTTTCCATTGTAGTGAGGTAATAGGTGCTACAATTTTTCAAAATCCCTCAACAAGTTTCTGATAATAGCCTACCAAACCCATGAAGCTTCAAATTTCACTCACATTCTGAGGAACCGAGCATTCAAAAATAACCCTAATCTTAGAAGGATCCACTGAAACTCCATCAGTAGTGATGATGTGTCCAAGGTAGTGAATTTGTTTCTAATAAAATGTGCACTTGGTAAGCTTCGCATACAACTTCCTATCACGAAGGCATTGCAAGACAATACACAAGTGCTCCTCATGCTCCTTCATGGATTTTGAATAAATTAGAATGTCATCAATGAAGATTTCAACAAATTTATCCAGACAATCTCGAAACACATTGTTCATAAGATTCATGAATGTTGCAGGTGCATTCGTAAGACCAAAAGGCAAAACTACAAACACATAGTGCCCATACCATGTTCTAAAATTTGTCTTGGCTATGTCTTCATCCTTAATCCATAGTTGATGATACCCAGATCATAGATCTATCTTTGAAAATACCTTAGCTCCCTTCATCTGATCAAAAAGTTCATCTATCTGTTGAAGTGGATATCTATTCTTTATGGTAACCTTGTTTAACATCCTGTAATCAATGCATAGACACAAGGTTCCATCCTTTTTCTTTACAAAAATCATTGGTGCTCCCCATGGTGACACACTTGGATGTATAAAACCTTTGTCTAGCAATTCTTGCAACTGAACCTTGAGTTCGTACATCTTGATGGTGGTCATCCTATAAGGTATCTTGGATTGTGGCTCAGCTCCTGACTTAATATCAATGGAGAAATCAAACTCTCTCTTAGGTGGTAACTTGGGCAAATCTTCAGGAAAGACATCCCAAAACTCTTGCAATATTGGGTAATCACCTATGGAAGGTATAGGATCTTCAAGATCTTTCACATGTGCAACAAAAAGTTGACAACACTTCCTCTTAGCCTTTTTCAACTACATAGCTGAAATATGCCTAAGCATTATCAACCTCTTAATCCCATTCATTATTACTGAATTTCCTAAGTCATCCAAGCATTCAACTAGCTTATCCTCACAATTTACTATAGCCTTATGCTCAATATGCCAATTTATGCCAAGTATGACATTGTATGACCCAAGTGGAGCTACATATAAATTTACTTGTGTGTGAAAAGTTGGAAGATCTAACTCACTGCAGGATAGACATTGCTCTACGTGATGCTCTATCTAATTTCCATACTCAACTATCCAAGGTTTATCCATATAACCAACTCTAATAGGAAGTTTAGCTACTACCCTAGGATCTACAAAAGACTCTGTAGCACCAGTATCAATCAAAATATAGACTTCAGAACCATAAAGCTTACCTATCAACTACAAAGGTGCTGCCTAAAACTCTACTTGCCTATGATCCACAGCTGCATGAATTTGGTGCTGAACATTCGGTCCATTTCTAGGTGCACTCATTTGAGGGCATCTAGCCACATAGTGATTACCTCCACCTACAAAGCAACCATCACAAGGTCCTATTTGATTTGTTGATTTATCATTCCTGTTCCAGTTCCTATTATTAACACCATTGTTATTCCAGTTGTTGTTACCTTCTCTGCCCCTAACCTTGGAAATTCCTATTATTTCCCTTTTTTGATTCTTCTTGTCCCTCTCCTTTCATGTTATACATCTTCTTTCAACCACCCTATTGCTTGTTATTATCCTAAAATCTTCTCTTGAAAGATTGGTTATTGTAGGCTTTTACTAGAGTTGTATCTTTCAATCGTTGTTCTTGTTTTAGTGCCTTTCTTAGTGCATAGTCCATAGAATCTAGCTCATGTATCTCCACCTCATTATATATTTTTGGGCATAGCCCCATGAAGAACTTGTGAGTCCTAAACAAGTCATCATTCTAGTACTGAGGAACGTATTTAACCAGATGGAAAAATTGTTCATGATACTACGTGACTGACATGACTCCCTAGATCAACTTATAGAATTATGATGCCTTCTTGTCATAAAACAACTAAGGTAACCATTGCTTACGAAAATGCTGCAGAAAGTCTTCCCATATTACATCATGTTGTAGCTTCTTTTCAACCATAACATTTTCCTACCATGTTGCCACTTCACCAACCAACTAAAAGGTAGCCCATACTTCTCTGGACTTCCTGGTGAAATTATGAACATGAAAATATTTTTCCATGGGCACTATCCAAGCTTCTACCTCTTCACCTGTAGTCTCACCATTAAAGGTAGGAGGTGTGACCTTTTTGAGGTCCTTGCTAATATCTTCTACTATTTGGACCCTGTCATGAACTAATCCAGCCATCCTATGTTCAGCTTCTTCCTTATGTTGTTCTTCAATCCTTCAATCTTCCTCCTATTTCCTCTAAGCCTCAAGAATTTGGTCCTCCTCTCTCTTCTTCTATGCTTCTTCTTGCTAACACAAAGTTTCTTTACGCTCATCCTCCTTAGCCTATCATCCTCTTATGGCATTTTCCATGTCATCCATGCGTTCTCCCTATTGAGTGAGAAGTGCCAAAATTTGATCAAGGCTTTGGTTACTAGGCTCATCCGAGGACCATTGATGCCTCCATCCCTATTGCCTGTTTGAGAATACATGATAATAGATTACTCCTATTCCAAGAGTAAACTACGCAACATTAGCATTAGTAAGACCTTAGGTCCTAGTGTTTAACACAACTTTGATACCACATGTAAAATCCGAAATCCACATCACATGCACCACATATGCAAAAAACCTCAAGATGCAAAAAAATATATAATTTGAAAATTCAAATGTCGATTTAATTCATATAAGTATTTAATTCATTGTCCATTTCTAGATTGTTATCTATACATATCGATAAATAGTCCAAAATAATTAGAATCACAATCATTATTACATATCACCAATTTCTCTAAATACACTTGATAATACAAAGCTGACCACATATTGATACCATATACAAAGAAAAGTATAAATGTTATGAATCGAGTGAACATGATGTCTTTTGTCAAGACTATGTAAATCTTGCATGTTGAATGAGATTATAACATCAACTCATTGTATGATATAAAACATATATAACATAATCATATAAAATTCACATGCCATCGAACCTTAGTGTCCATTTGCATGTAATCTTGTCTCCGAGCCATTAGAACTATGTCCATCTGCTATCATGAGATGAAAGAGTGGTCCAAGCACTTTTACCACCCAACCATGGAGTGGTTAGCTCCTCGAGGTTCTTTGGTTAAGAAGAACTACCTGACCCTAGCACTACAAGGCTAGTAACTCGGCATAATTGGGTCGAAAAGATCTAGTGCAGCCTTTGTGCCTAATCTACTTACACATATGTCTAGTAAAAACATACACAAGGATGTGGAAGAGGGAAAATATAAATAACCAATGCATCTCAATCATATGCATAATTATTTTTATCGAGCTTGGCCAAGCATCATGAACTAGTTTAGTGTAAAAGGCTGGTAGGCAGTAAGCAAAGAATAACAAAAAAATATCATTTGATATCTGTATAACTACCCTCCTCTTTTGATCCACATTCAGCACCCTCCTAAAAGTAAATTTGCATTTCTCATATATATATATGAAGGTAACTAGTAAATATCTCACTCCTGTGACAACCTTTGAGATCTTGAATATATATATACTAAAACTTTTTTTTTTGATATGAACAAATCTATAAGAAATATTGAGTAACCCCAATAGTACTTATGCTCTCAGAAATAAGTAAACAATAAGACAAATTTAATTTAATTTGGTTTGATTTCTCATACATGGTTTGCTATTCAAATTCTGTTAAATTTTTGTATAGGCTTAGGAAATTTCTACATAGTTTACTTACTAATTCTAGTGTATTATTTGCTTAAAGGAGGTGATCATCCAATTACAAAATATATTTAAAACTAAACTTTAATAAGCTATATCTTGTAAAAAAAAAAATTACATCTTGCTAATACCTGCAAGAAAAATGATTAGATTTTTAATCAGATTTAATAATTGCATCACTAGTACATTTGGGCTCCTTTTTCGACCTTTATTGGTTGAAATTTTGACCCATTTTTCGACCAAACTTTGACCAAATTCGACCAACGAATTGGTCGATAATTTTTCGGTCAAAAATTTGATGAACCTACTAGATGGTCACAATTTTGACCAATACATCGGTCGAAAAATGTTGAAGTTGTCAGGTCATTTTCTGCCATTCATTGGTCGAACTTTCGATCAATGCTTGGTAGAAATTTGCAGGACATTAGTCAAAATTTTGACCAATGCATGGTAGAAAACTAGATGGCATTGGTCAAAAAAATTTTGGTCAAAAATTTGAACATCCAGTAGGTTTGTCAAAATTTCAACCAATACGGTGGTTGAAAAATGTTGGAATTATCAGCACATTTTTTGTCATTCATTGGTCAAACTTTCGACCAATGGTTGGTAGAAATCTGCAGGGCCCATATCATGGACAGCGACATCATGGACCCACTTCCCATGTACTAGGTATGAAGATTTATAATCATGAGATTGAGCTGGGATCAAAGGGTGGCATTGACTCACTATGAAGAAGTGCTCAAAAGTTAAGTATAGTGAGTGTGGTCCACCACTGTTGCAGTAAACTTGTTGTCCACAAGATCAAGTCTGGATCGATGACGCTCGTTGACTTGCTATAAAGAGATGTGGGAAAATTAGGTATAGTGAGTTAACGAGCAATGGACCCACCATCATATTCTTAAAGGTTGTTTCAATTTTCTAGCACACAATTAAAGTAAGATTAGTGATCATCGCTAGCTCGCTATGGAAAGGTGCTCGAGAATTATGTATAACGAGTTAGCAAGTTGATGACACATGTTCGTAGTCATCCATGGGCCCGGTTTGAAGTGATAGCCTTGAAGGAAAGGTACAGGTGGGGGTGTTTTATTGGCCTAATTTCCAATGTGTTAAGAAGAAAGCTGAGTCAGCTTAGTTGTTATTCCCAAATCGTAGGATTTTTCAAGGATCAACGACACAAGTTTAAAAAAGAAAGTGTGATGCCACTCTATTTTTTTGTTCGGTGAATTTATGATAAGTGAATGCTTCACGTGTGGGAGAAACAAAGTATAACACAAAGATTTTCATTAATTCCAGTCCCATGTGAGAAAAGATTGTAAATTTTTTGAGCACAAGAGCCTGATCGAATGTGTTGTGTTAAGCCTAGTAAAGACGTGAAACTATTCTTCTATCATTTGAGAGAAATTTTAGAAGTTCAGAGATGAACAAGTTTAGCAAGTCAAGTAAGCACTCATATTATAATCTCTGTGGCATTCCAATTCTCTCAATATTGTCAAAATACCTCCTAAGAACCATTCTCTGGGAAAATTAATTATATGGATAGGAATGTCCATGATGATTTATTAAAATTACTCCCATAATCTACTGTACAGCCTACACAAGTTAAAAAGTTAATTTCCTTGAACCCTAGGCTTAAAATTGGTGATGGCCTATATGAAAAGGGGAACTGGGTTAGGGATGCAACAACTACTCAAATTGGCCTTATCTTGTTTAAAAAGTGGTTTTTGGAAAGAAAGTTGTTTGCCCCGCATGCTAATGTCTGGAATTTTGATTTGGGAAAGTTAGTAGTCCCAAGTGTTTTCATGGATTATGATTTTCTTGAAGCCATTGCTAAGAATTATGACCAAGCCATTAGGGTTGTAAGAAGAAAGGATGGTGTGCCTTTGGTCTCGATTACTCCTGAAGAAATTAGAGAGGTTTTTCACCTGGAACCATTATCAGACTACCATGTGCAAATCAATCTTCTAGAATTAGAGAATGAATATAAAGCAAAGAAGGATGTAATTAGAGGAGGTGCACTAAGGGCACACATTGGTACAATAGGAACTTTGCCAGTAATTACTGCAGCCTCTAGAGAGCCTTTTAAGAAGAGTATTTTCACTTCTTGGGCTGTAGAGATATATAGGACCTTATGCCGAGTTTTTGGTGAAGATGAGCAAGAATTTATGCCCATTGGTTTCATGTACATGATGGTTTAGATTGCTTCCTTCAGTGTAGATGTTATTTTTGATTTTGCTTCCTTTTTGGCTGAAGAAATTCACATTGGTTTAGTTGGGATTGCGAAGGGCAAGGTCGAAAAAAATTTTGGTCACTACTCTCTATTAATCCATATGTTTTTGTTCAAAGGAGTGACATATTTTGGTAATGAGATGGAACTAAATAGAGAGGAGACTGGGGAAATACTGCCAGTCCAGTTGTGGAGTGCAGATATGACCTAGGATGCAAGTAATGCTAGTTTTGTTAGATTTGATAGATATTTTGCTGCTAAATTGAGATGCCTCATATTGAGTGACAATCCTAGAATCCCTAGGGTACTAATGAGTCTCATCAGGCCTATGGATAACCCCCATGATTTAAAAGTTTCACATAATTGGGGAGATATCATCCCCTACCCTGTTTCTACTATTTTAAAAATCTATGGTTTCAAGGGGAACCCTCATGTTTTGCCTTACCAAGTTCCTTTGAAGGTGGGAATGGCTGAAGTTTTATGGCAGTTAGGGGGAGTGGAAGAAATCTTTTTGTTGAAAAGGCAATTAGGGTCAATTTTTCCTACCTGCATAGTGACCCATCAGTTTGTGATTACAAAAGGGGGATGGATCTTTTTGCATAAAATTTTGGAGCAGTATATGATGGTTGTCTCTCATCCCCATTTTTGTGATTCTGAGGGATTTTTCAATTAGATGTTGAGGCATAGAATCAAGTTGGGACCAGTCAAGCATGATTCTTATTATCTAGAGGACATTATAAGGAATTAATTCTCATTGCAGGAGCAGGAAACTAAAAAGGAAAAATGGAGAGTTTATTCCAAGATCTTAGAATTCATTCATTGTTTTGATAATAAATATGATCCTTTGGATAATGCTATTACAGAGGCTGACAAAATAAGTAAGCTCATGAATACCTTCCCTGAAATAATGGAGGTCATGAATGAAAAGAAACATTTTTTTATTGATTCATATCTTGATAAGGCCAGAGAGGTCATGAGGAGGTTGGCTTTCACTCCAAATGTTAGAATTGATAAAATAATTGTACAAAAGAGGCTTGAATATACTATAATTCAAAATAAAAGGGTTCCTATAGATAAGGGCAAACAAATAATAGGATCTACTAGTATAGCCCAAGAGGAGAGACCTAAAGAGCCTAGTGCTAAGAGGCAAAAGGTAATGACAGAAGAAAGGCCTCAAGATGAGGAAAATTCACCCACCCAGTCCCCTTTGAGGATTGGAGAAGAGTAGATCACTAGTGAACATGTTGAACAAATGGGATCCCAGGGAGATATTTTTATTACTCAAGCAGAATTAGATGAGGGTAACCGTCCAAAACTTCCTCTCCCAAGTTTGGATCTAACAATAGCTGATTATAGAGGCATGGAGTTGGACCTTGTATTAGAGCAGGCAAGTCATCAATTTTTGACTGATGACAGTTTTGTGAAATCAAGGGCTTTTCAGTAGTTTGCATGGAGGACAAACATGAACGTTTTCTAGGAGAAATGTAAAAAGATGAAAATAGAGCATCTAGAAATGGATGAAACTTCCATGAAAAACCAAATTAAAGAAGAAATGATGAAGGAATTGCAGAATATAAGCCCTGAGGAGGGGAGGAAAATGATAAAGGCATCTAACATTTTATTATTGCCCAATTGGGATACTGCAGATGCATTAATTTTCAATTCTGTTTCAAGTAGATTGGAGTTGCAAGACCCAAATAGAAGAGACTTCCAAGGAACTTCATTCATTGAAGATCAAGCTGCATTTATCAGTTGGTCATTGAGAAAGGGATCTAGAGCCACACCATCACAATCAGATGAGTCTGGGTTGATGGGAAATATACTTGTAAGAAGGGTTGCTGAAACTTCACATGTACAGGTAGTATATTGGAATGTGGATTCTTCTAAGTTTGTGTTGGCCACTACTAAGAAGGAGGAACAGGTTATGTTTGAGTTACAGAATAAATATGAAACACTTCTTGAGGCCTATAATAGGGAGGTAAAAAGGAGAATTGAACTTGAAAACAAGGCAATGAGGAAATCCACAAGGCCAAGAATAACGTACCCCCGTCCTCCAGTGGAATCTTTTAAATCCACCCCCCTTGTAGAGATACCAGACACACCTCAAAGGCCTAAATATTATACAGCTAAGGAATTTGAAGAAGAGAAGAGAAAACTATGGGCCTTACATGTAGAGTTAAATACACAGTATGAGGATAAGCTTAGAAAGGCTCTAATGTATTTAGTGGACAAAATTCAGTGGCCCTTATTCTTTGATCAGTTGGTAAAAGTAATAGATATATGAAAGGAATTGAAAACTCATGATGATACCCTGAAGCCTATTGTTAATAAATGGGGAAGAAGGGAAAAGAAAATCACCCTTCTATGTTATTCAGTTATAAAGTCTTCCAATGACCATGTTGAAAAATTGTATGATATTGCTAATGACCTGTCAGATTTTGATAACAGAAGAGTTGCTCTGCAACTGAAAATTGTTTCTTATTTGAATAAGTACAAGAATAAAAAATTTGATCTATTTCCTTGTGCCTTGGATAGAAAGAAGAAATTGAAAAATAAGGAAGAGTGGAGTAAAGAATTGGATGAACTTTCCTGCACAAGGATAAATAAAGTTATTAATGAAAAGGGGCATGCTTGGTAGGCCACCATGATAGAGGAATTGGTTAAAGTCCAATTATATTTTGATTATTTGAAGAAAGAATTTGTTGGTTTTGAAAAGGAGGCTGGTTATATTTAAAAAAAGAAAAATGATATCCTACAGTTCAACTGGCCGGATGATATACAATTTGACACTTGGATGAAAAATCTTCTGTTGGACAAGCAGTTAGAGGAGGACAGTTCAAATGATGATGAGAAACAAGAAGGTGAGGTGTAGGTTATTGACACGTTTGCACCAAAACTGAAAAAAGAAGAAGGGGAAGAGGTAATAATGCTTGCTCAGGGTGAAAGTAGTGAGAACCTGCAGGAGAAAACCGATTTGGAGGTATCACAAGATCATCCTTCTTTGGCCAACTTGGTAGCCACATATTCTGAGGAGCCAGAATAATGCGAGACAAATCAAAAGTTGATGATTCACAACAGAAACTGGAACCAGCCTACTTGAAGGAATATTTGATATACTTGGCATTTTGTTGTGATTTTTTTTGTCTTTTGTATGATGCTTTGTTCCTTGGACACTTGTCAGATCACAATTGCCCTTTGCTTGTTGCAACTCATGCTTTATAAATGAGTTTTCAAGGTATTGTGATGGTCTGAGACTTGTGCAATTTTTTCTTTCTTTCAAGAAGAGTACATATTTAGTTGGTCTAATAGTATGCAGAGGTTTTGAGTTTGCTTCCATTGTACTTTTTGATAAGCAAATTGAAATGATAGAAATGGCAATCTATTCTGGGCATTCAATTGGTTTTCTATTGGTTATTGTATAAGTCATATGAAAAGGATAATACAAAGGGGTATTTACACTATATCTATGTCATCAATTTCTATCTCCAGTTTACGGGTTTGTTTACTTTGAAGTCATTTAAATAAGGTTTATTTGGCTGAATGCAGTCTGGATGGGTTGTATGCTGGTTTTATTGTTGCTTTTAATTCAAGCAATTATATAAATGCTTCAGTAAATTAGTAGGGTTTATGAGTTCATAAAAGGGATATTGCATAAGAATGGAGATGGGTGATTGTAGTTCATTAATTCTTATACAAGTTATTTGAATTAGATCTCCCACCAATAGTCAATTTTTTGCCCAATAGATAAGGCACTGGTCCTATAAATCAGAAGTAAACAAGGATGAATTTTGCTGCTGCATATCAAATCATCTTACAAAATCAAAATTATTTTCAGTCCTGTTCAAGAATTATAAATGCTGGTCTCAATTCATTTATATCTAATTCCTGAGTCTTAGGTAGCTGCTATTTCCAGGAATATTTGTAAATTTTAGGAGAATTATGACTAGATCTGCTGATAAGGGATGTTTATAAGTTTGAGAGCATTGAAGAATTGAAGCGAGCTGTGTATGTATGTGAGGGTAACAGATGAGAATTAGAATGAAACTAAGATAATTTTATTTTTGAATTCTATTGCACTGTGAACTTGTACAGATCCTTTCTTGTTCCTCTTTGTGCCCACCACTTAGCCCACATTATTGAGTGTCCTATACAAGAAAGTCTTATAGTAAGCAATTTACCCAAGATTCTTGGAGTTGTTCCACTATAAGATATGATGATATCATGAACTAATTGCCTATTATTTAAGAAAATGAGAAACACTATAAGACACTTTGTAGTGCTGCAATAATAGCCAAATCACCAAAGTAGGCATGCTTTTTGGATCATATTCTCTCTCAGACATAGATGTAACATGCATTTTGGTTGCAGGTGATTTCTAGGAGCTTGGGGTTCACTATCAATTCCAACACCTTCAACTAAAATTTTTGAACAAGTCAAAAGTTGTTCCACTATAATGATTACTATAAACTTTACCATTGTTCAAGTCAAAAGTTTATCATTAGCAAAAATGGTAGATAATTTTGTTCATGGTCTCAAGGAAAACAGAGATTGCTTGACAAGAGCAAGAAACAACACAGATGACTTAGAAATAGTCTATCACAATGAAAGACATATTTTGCCCATCATAACACTAGCAGTGCTCTACTGTCTCATTTTTGGTAACAGAGACACCCCCCCAAACATGAAGGATTCACCCCCCAAACATCTTCAAACATGAAATGATCCACTATCTATTAGACTAGTGTCTAATCCAGGCTAAACCTCCATCAGTAATTACCATCCAACACTGCACTTGCACCAAGTTTTCCTACTCTCCTACATTTGGTTAATATAGTACAAATAAATTATCACAACCTCATTGTCTCCCACCAATAACAATGACTACAAGTGGTAGGAGAGAATCTACATTGGAAACTTCAGAATAAGTACAGTTGACTATGCCTAACCAGTCACTGGTTTGAATGCACCAGTATATTATTCCTTACTCAACCTGCAATGAAAACTAAAAGAATGCATGGACAAGATAAGAAAAATAATAAAATGTTCTCACATTAAATATTAGTCAAAATGCATTTGATACATCATAGGAACTCATTGTTCCATGGGACAGAGACTGAATTGCAGAGAACAAGATTATTTTATTGATTATAATTTTTTCACAATGCCTTGTCTACCACCCCAACTCTACTTCTCTACCAAACACTCAAAAAATCCCTTCTAAATAACCAAACAACAGTAAACAACCACTGCTATCTAACTATCTGACTATTACCAGTTAGTTATAAACTAAAATTTGTTGTCTAAGTTGACACAAAGTGTCAACTTCGACAACTTACAATCATATATGCCTTTAATATATTTCACTAACCTTTTCAAAGGTTTTATAACTTCACTAACCCTTCCAAAGACACCTAAAACCCTTACAAGTTGTACTAGGCCTAAAGACACCTAAAACCCTTACAAGCTTTTCTTTGCATTTTTTCTACATTTGATACTTTTCTTATAGGTGGACATGTCTATCACAAACATCCAACATGTTTATCCTTAGACTTAATGGAAAAAAACCTACAAAAAACACAAAAAAAATAAGGACATGAACCATCCAAACATCTCTAATAGCTTGTGGATATCCCAAAGATGCATAAGTGCATGACTTGTGAAAACCAAAAAGATAAGACTAACTTGTATAAAAGGCGAATAACCAAAATGATTTTATGTATGTGTTATGTTTGAAAATGACAATAATATTTGGATTCAAGTATGAGGAAATTTGTATCAATCAATTCATTAAATATCATTTGAATACAAAGAAGATTTTAAGAGATTCAAGAGCATAATTATAAGCCAAATTTGTGGAAGACCTAAATCAGACCTAAGTGAATAGACATGTGAAGGCTTATTTTGAATATGATGAGCAGATCTAAGGCAAAATTTTTATGAAGGTATATTCCAAGTTTAGAGCATTTATTGAAAAACACTATTTCAAATCTTGGTGGATTATTCATAAGTACAAGGCAGATTTGTTGAAGACCTCGAAGGAGATCTAAGGCAAATCTACCTACATTATAAACACTTTGCATTTCAAAGGCCAGTTCCTTCTGCATTGCAGGATTTGAGGTTGGTGTCTCTTGCTAATTGAGCCTACACATTTGTTTGAAGTTATATACATACATACATATATATGTGTGTGTGTGTACATACACACACAATTCACCTACAAAGATTTCCATGCTAAATAGTATATGCATCTTGTCTTCTTTTGTTAGACATCAACTATGTGAATGTTTTCTACATTGCTTTCAATTGACTAAATATATATAATAAAATATGCAAGTTTCAATGCCAAACTAACTCCAATGTGGACAAATATCTAATAATTGGGATTTAAACTAAGCAAGAACTATATGTTCAAGGAACCAAAAGATGACTGCAATGAGACTATTACAAGCGAAAAAACTTTAGTCTTGTTAAAGAGAATTGGGATGTGTGTTTGAAGACTTAACAAATTTGAGCTTCACTTGATTTCAAGAATACTATAATATTCTCTAATTAACAAGGCCAACCACCTGAAGGTGGAAGCTCATGTGGCCTCACCCCCCTCCCCCTAACATCAATCTAAAGTACCCATTATCATCTAATTACATACTTCATTCATTCATTCATCCATTTATGAACTATAACATTCAATCAATACAATCACATAACATTCATTAATATGATATAAAACTCATTAATACACAATACTAATCAAAACTTCATTAACACATAACAATATTCATTAACATAAAATAAAAATTTGTATTAATATGCATCATTCATACATAATTACTTTTAAAAAATTTCTTTCATTATCCAACAAGGTTTATCAAAGAAGATTTTTAAAACATCATTTCTTTTTTTGTTTTTATGAGCTCTCTTAAGAAAAGAACTCATAGGAGCATCCATATCTGCATCGTTCTCCTCCTCTTCTAGCATGTGTAATGTCAAATTATGATGTCTCCTTCTCTTTGGAGGAGTAGGAGGTTTCTACACTAAAGGGGGCTCTGTTGCAAGAACAAGTGAATGGGATAAATTGGCACACTCTTTTTCTTTTTCTAACTGTTATAAGTCTGTAATTAAGTACAAGTACAACATAACATACATTTTTATTACCTGATAATGCCACATCATGTACATTAACATTTTCATCTGCCACCGCTTCAACATGTTGAACACTTGGAACATGGTCCACTCCTTTAGCATGATGTTCAACATGCTCTCAAATATTCAAAAAAAGCATACACGTCAAATTCCAATTGAAGATGTTAAATTGTATTCATAATTGCATGATTAATTTTCAATAGAAAATTAATACCTCCACCACTATAATGCACACCATGGCCTTCGTCAGGAGCAGGTTCTCTCGTAGGATATGAAGGCTGCAGTAAAATGTTATGTACATTGTTATGTAGTGAATTTACATTTAAAACTAATACCAAAAAAGAATCTTCTCAACTATTTAATTTCATTTACTTTTCATCTGACCAATTTACCTGTGAGATATCATTTGGTGCACTAGATTCTTAGGCAAGACTTATAGATTCTTCATGTAGGTGTGCAACCACAACTTTATAGCCTTCCTTCAAGGAAATGTTTCTAGTTTCATCTATGACCTCCACATTGAAATCTGTGCCCTATGTTTTTTGCTTGATAACGTCAATTTTCCATATATGGTTTCATTAAACAAAACTTGTTGCAACATTATATTTAAAATTAAAAAACAAAATTCATTGCTCTACTTACAAGTCGAGACTGTAGATTCATATAGCCACTAGAGCCAAGTTTGTGTTGGCCAACCTTTTCTATTCTCGCTTTTGTAGCCACAGATGTGTCCCGCAATCTATGAACAATTTCAAACATCTTAGATTATATATTTACAAATATCAATAATTAGTGCATGATTACAATGTACTTAATACTATAATGAAATACCTCTTTTTGCCCTATGCTGCTTCATTATCTCTATCTTCACATAGCCTTTTCTCCTTTGCATCTTCTATTATTTCATTCCACTCCATCGGTGGAATCATAGGAGGACAGTCGTACTTTGAGTTATCCTTAAGACCCCTTCTATATTTATCCCTCACAGTCTTTATATGCTTTGCTTCTCTTTTCAAAAGTAGGCTAGTGTCAAAAATGTTTTTCCCAAATTTCTCCTGAATGGATGCAATCGACTGATTTTTTAATTCCCTAGCTTTTAAATTTCACCTTTTTAAAAATAAATAGATTGTTAGATCAATAACTTTAATATATTACAATAAATAGAAGAAAAGAAAAATTATGTAGCAATGATATGAAACTATGTACCTTTTACGTATAGTGGGTCCAAACAGTCTCAATGTCATATGAAAAAGATGTTCAAAGAAAGCATTGTTACCTACAAAAACATAAAGGATTTATCAGTCCAAAATGAGTAATGTAAAAGTAAACTAAATTTAAACTTTAAATAATATCAATTTTAAAGCACCTAGAAGCTTTCGTTCTGTTAATGGAAACATAGTTTTCTTATTCAGCAACAATTTCCCTTCATATGAACCAGTACTAATTACACGAATTGCTCTAGGAAATGGATCTGCTTTAGTAGTACTGCTCTCTGTTGCTCTATCAACTGAAACATCATAACAATTAAATGAAAATTTTAGTACTACTCTCTATTGGTCTACCTCCCTACCTACGTCCATGTATCTCTATGTGTGGCTATATATATGTATGTATGTATGTATCTATGTATGTATGTATGTATGTATGTATGCGTGGTGTGTGTATGCATGTGTTTGTGTGTATGCAAGCTTTTGTAGACATAATTTAAGCAATAATGCGCTACTTTTTTGTTCATCAACTTGTAGAAAGACATTACAAAATATAGCACATTACAAAATATAGAAAAAAAAAAGGTTTTACCAGTTCTACTGGGCATAGACAATGATGTTTGCATGGTCCTTGTTTCCGACAATGTAGCAGACAATAGTGGACTTCCCACCGAAGGAGGAGTCCGCACTTCATCATGAGCTGAAGAATAGAATATTGTTAGCAAAAACATTTGCAATGGATAAAGATCAAATTGGATACTAGCGAGAAACATCAACAAAAAAAAAGGTAAGTGTTATAATGTTGATGAAAACAAACAAAGTGCTACTTACATGAAGGTATTGTGAAACAACCCTGACCATGTTCAGCATGTGATGTCGCAACTGGGACATATGTCTATACAAGAACTAATAAAATAAGAGATCATGATCCATAAGATACTATAAAATATTGATATCTATTGAACTTCTATTACCGCTTTAGTCAAATTACTGCTTACTTTCAAAGATTGAATTCTATGGTCCAATTTTATTCTCAGTGCCTCTTTCTCCTCACTTTTGTCACCCTTTATGATAATTTGATCAAGATCATTAGTGTATCTTTGTGTAATTTTTTGGGTGATGAATATAGGGTTAGTACTATGGCCAATGTCATGTAGATATGATGCCTATATTTCAGATTGCATTTGATTAGTGATCATTGTAGCTTTTTCCTATCATTTGTGACATCAAATATTCGTATACTTTCATCAAAATAACTCCAAAGCCATAAAGAAAAGAACATAGTAATAGGACATCTATTTCTATAATAACATTAAAATTTACAATAATTAATGTTTACCTCTACTGAAGGTGTCTGACATGGCGCATCCATATCGCCCTATGAAAAAAATTAGTAAGTCTTAGAAATCAGCAGCAAAATTAAAGTAATAGACTTACCAAAAAAAATATTAATAAAAAAGTAGATTGTATATGTAAATGATTTTTCTTAAGTTAAAAATTTAGTGTAACTAATGTTTATATCTAAAAAAATATTTGACATGTTCTACTTAATGTTTATATGTGCACATATGGTTTGAAAAGAAATATTTGGTCATACAAGACCCCATCATAGTTGACATTGATCGTACCTAAATATTTCATTGATCATCATGATTGTCATCCATGTCATCATCATCATCACCATCATCGTACTCCTCACTTTGATCGTCGTCATCACCACCACCATCTTCATCACCATCATCATCCTCTTGATCACTATCATCATCATGACCATCATCGCCATGATCATCACCATCTTTGTCGCCATGATCATCACCATCTTTGTCACCATCTTCTTCTTCTTCATCACTAGGTAACTGTTGTTCCTAATAATCATTTACTTCCTCTTGTGCTTCTTCAATATCTTCTTCTTCGATCACATTATACTTTACCGACCTTCCTCTTGGGTCATGCCTAACAACAAATGACCAGCCTGGTTTTTCTGGAACACCAAAGTAAAACACTTGCTTGCATTGACTTGGAAGAACATAGGGCTCATCTCCGACTGGCTCAAATGACCTTGTATTAATCATAGTAAATCCACTGTTGTGTTCAATAAAAGTCCCATCAGAATCATTTCGATTCAGTCATAACCTAAACCATTTGATGAAAGATAGAACTATTTCGAATGAATTAAAGTTGCACTCAAGTATATCACCCAAAATGTCATAGTATTGATTTTTAGATTGTTGAGGATGTATGTCAGTTCTAGATGAAATATTGGTGACCGCGAAGACAACACTTATCTTGAAATCACACGTTTTCTTCATTTCATCTAACTTTTTTGTGCGAAATTTATAGCCATAGTAGTATATAGCTTTGTGGTGTTTGACCTGAAATTATTCAAAAACATCAAGAATCTTCTCATTGATCTGTGAGTTGATATTAAACTTATGTCTCATGATTAGTAATCTTATGCATACCTTTGTATCTCTTAAGTCATATATTAGATCAAGTACCATTGGCATAACATTGGGATCTCCATTATGATGAGCTTCTTTAACCAACGATGCAACACCATCCCATGTTAATGAGCAACCATTTTCTCGAGACTTTTCAATCCACACTATCATCCAATCAAGATTTTTTGCAATATACAAGTGTAGTGCATCCCACTCATGACCAACTATAAAGAAGACAATTACACCAGTTAGAAACAACTTATATATATTGATGATGGATAAGAATTGTTAAATTACAAAAAAAACTTATAATTACCTCTCACCCTCCTCAATCTACCTTTCCCCATCAGGTACTCCTCTTTGAATTTGTCATTACAGTTGGGATCCCAAATGCAATTTAGATGGATACCTGCTGCAAACTTTGGAAGATATTCACTGATATACACCATGGTCTAGTATATCATATATCCCTCTATGATAGAACCCTCAGGACATGCTCTTTGTCAAACCAAGCCCTTCATAAATTTCAAATGCCTCTCAACCATCCACATTGATCTAGCTTGTACAGGTCCACACAATTCAATCTCCTCAACTTGATGTATGAGGTAGTGTTCTTGAGCATTGAAAAACGTTGGAGGTAAACACTTTTGCATTTCACACATAAGCTGTGGAATTTTTCTCTTCCAATATTTTATATATTTTTTATCAATTTCTTTAGATGATAACCACCTAAATGAGATTCAACACGCAAAAACACATAGAGGAGATTTCAAATAAAATTATACAATAGATTTCAGATAAAAAGCTACAAATCTAAGAAAAAACACTCTTCTAACCTCATGTATTTTCCAAGATCATATATAACTTGTTTAATATTGTTGTCAAACTGTTGTGGAAGGGATAGAGGTAGGATGAACTGCAATCATTAAAAAATGATCATTTCAATATATTATTAAATAATGCAACTGGTACTACATTCAATCTTACAAATATACTGTAAATAGAAAACATGACTTACCTTGAGGAAGGTATGCCAATCATGTGTCTTCAACCCTGGCCCAAAATCACCTTTCTTTGATAGAAGAGTGCTTATATTTGCAGCAAATCCTGTTGGAATTTTTTAAATTTTTTTTATGACTTCTTTTAATGCATCACTTTGTTGCTCCGTTAATAACTAAGGAAGGGCACTTGTATTTATGCGATCTCCATTCCTATTTGATTCAATGAAAACTTTTAGTGCATGATTAGATTCATGAATGTCAGTACAAATTTTAGCAATTTTTTCTCTATCACACCTTCCATCCAACATTTTCCATAGTGTCTCTGTTACATTCTTTCCAATATGCATAGCATCAAACAAATGGGCGATTGGGAGATCTTTGTAGTATGGTAACCTACTAAATTGAGTAGGATAACTTTTCATTCCTCTAGGAAGTTGGTCATTGATGCCTTGACAACCTTCACGAGCATCAGTTATAGCATTAGTAAATATAAGACAATATCGAAATACAAATTGTAAATTTCGGATGACAAATTGGACATTACCTCAACGATTTAGTCGATCGTATTCCAACTTCCATAAATGAGTTGTCATTCTTCATGGCCTTGATGATGTCTCTTCTTTCCCATTGAAAATATGTTTTTTGGAAATTTGATACCTATGATTATTGTGGAGAAAGTGTCTAAACTCATCAAACACCTGCTTTCCTAAACTTCTCAAATGACGACATTTCATCTTCAGACCACAAACTAGACATGCAAATTTTCCCTTTGTCTGATGACCTAAAAGATCATGTATAATTGGATCATGTACAATTATCATGTGCAACTTAAGCATTCAATAGTAATGTGTAAGCACTATAACCGACCAAAAATATGTGATCTTAACAATATAACATATCGCAAAAATGAGTTAGCCCAGGGGCATCATGTATTGTCCATACAAGCATTGCATAGAATTTAAATTGTCGATGTCCTATCCGTCTAGAGATGTCATACATAGTGATGCCATTCCATAACTTCAACAACTCCTCAATTAGGGGCTCAATATACACGTTCATATCTTTAACTTGGTATTTACCTAGTAATTGAATGAACATAAACATTACACAATTAATATAACCATTCTCATGCACTATTTATAAATTAATTTAGATAACCAAATTAAAAAAATACCTGGCACAATCATTGACAACATTATGTGCTCCCTCTTTATGGACATCCAAGGAAGAATGCTATTGTTAATAACAAAAATAGGCCATACTGAGTAAACAGATTTCATATCTCCATATGGATTGACACCATTTGCTGCCAATGAAAGTTTCAGATTACGAGGTTTTTCTTTAAAGTGTGACCATGTTTCTTGTATCTCTTTAAATGCAGAACCATTAGCAAGCATTTACATAATGTCATCCTAACTTCTATTGCATGCATGGTAATCCATAAATTGTGCCAAGCTAGCGCACCTGAATAACCATTCCAGATGTGGAATAATGGGTATGTACCGAAGAACCTTGTGAGGCACTTTTTTTGTTATTTGATCTGACCGATATCTACTAACATGACAATCAGGACATTCTGTTGCAAATTCATGTTGTTTATGATATAGAATGTGATCATTGGGACATGCATGTATTGTCTGATACTTCATTCCAATCTGATCCATAATGTTAGATAATTCTTGGTACGAAAGAGGCAAAATGTTTGATGGTGGTAACAAAAACTTACTAATCAACCTAAAACAACAGTATGCATTGTTAATATAATGAATATTAATTTTATGCTAACATTGAAGATTTTAAAAATGACATACCTTAGCATACGTGACATTGCTACATTAGATATGCTATTCATAACCTTTAAGTTCACCAACAACACTATAGTTGGCAGTAGAGTTATTTGGGAGCTTGGGTATAAGGGCTCGTGTGCCTTCTCAAGTAAAGGTATATCAAGACCATCTTCATCATTATTCTTAGATTCACTAGTACCATCATTGTGAGCCTCTTCATCACTTGCTCCAATACCATCTTCTTCAATCATGTCCTCTAGCACATTATCGTCTTCTTCCATGGGAGTGTTATCCTTAGCTTGGATATTCACACCTCCATGTTCCTCCAGTAGGAAATCCACATTTAGAAATGGATGAAAATCATGGCCCCCTTTAACATGACTATATTACCTACAATGACTCTACGCTGTTGTGATTAGAATTCTTCGATTCTTTAAACCCTTACACTTTTTGCAAGGACAATAACATTTATCAAGTTTTCTTTAGAACTAAGCCCACAATGCAACCATTGTCTCATTATTTTCTTCTAGATTCATATTGTCAGGCGTGGTCTTTCTTCATAGGAAAATATACCTAGAAATAAATTGGACATGTTGTGATTAATGTTTATATCTACACATATGGTTTTTGTTAATTAATATTTTCAAATGTAACTAAAATGATTACAAACATATCAAAAAGCACCTTCACAGGGTCTTATTACATAACTGTTCTAACATGGTCATGTTGGTTATCTTGAGACCTTAATGTCTTCTCATGCCTTCAACCTTGACCTTGATGCTCCTGCATCATTCTCCCAAGGACCAAGGAAAGTTGGATCATCATGGAATTGAGTAGGCAGACCTTCTAGGAAGTTGCAATACTTCAACCTTGTAAGTGTCACATCAATGCAATGGGTACTAAAAAAACAATTTAAGTTGATGAGAAATGGTTGTTATGAATTCAAATTGTAAGTGTCAACTCAATGCATTGGGTATTAAAAAAATAATTCAAGCTGATGAGTATGGGTTTTTATGAACCACAACTCATGAAATATGCATTAAGTCCATACCTGTTGTTTACAATGAGTATGGGTTTTTTTTCTAAGAACATACCTATTGTTTACAGTTAGTAAGTTTCTATATCCTCTAACAAATTTGAAGCAATGAGCCAAAGTCACATGGTTGAAGATGATCATTGTCCCCTCAAAGCGCCATCTTTTGATAAATTGTTGCATTGAAATATGATCTAAAAAGGGCCTTTCCACATAGTATGTTGGCACTATTTGGCAATCATCAATCATGTGGTTATTCCAAAGAGGCTAAGGACCAAACATGGAATCATGGAGATAGTGCATGGATGTACAAGGAAAATTTGTTGCTCTTTAGCTACTAATATTGCTTTATGCTTGTCAATTAAAACATTATTTTTAAACTTGATCTTAATACTTTTTATAATCAATGGCTTTCTTTCCAATGTCTATCTCTCGACTTAACACAATTTTTCATTTTTCTTTCCTTCTTGCTTTATCATAAATACTTGGTTCACAAGTGCTTATGGTGTTCTTCTTGCTAAGATTATGAAGTGGACAATGACTTTCAATCTAGATAATCAAATGTTTGGCTCAACTTTTTTGGGTAAGTGTGATGATATGTAGTGCACTATGAATTTTATCTTCAATGAAAGGATTAGCACCTCTAATTTTCAAATGGCGATAAACCAGAACTAGCTGACAATCTAACCTAAAAAACACATTTTATGCCAAATTCCAATCACAGTTAAAGACATTTAGCTATTGGAAAATGGCAATATTATGTCTTATTTTAGATATGCAATAAAATGGGCAAGAAATGTGGAAGAACTTTAAGTTTTTATCCACCAAAACATGAGTAAAATTGTATAAACTGAATGTATTTTTAAAAATAATGTCAATTCCCTTCAAAAGAAATATTTTGCATGCAACTTACTTGCTAAAGATATTTCAAGTTCAACAACTCTTTAATCACAGGATCCATAATACTTGGAAGCTTTGACCTGTCTATCAGCTGTGGCTTGGCCTGTAGCAACAAAAAATTCTTAGTATATGCATCTCAACATTTAAAAAATACATCAAGAAATTTAGGTCAGTTACAGTCTGTAAATTAACTGGCATTTGTTTCTTCTTTAACATATTTGACAATCAAGTACAATTAATAGGAATACAAGTACCATTAAATTCCCTTGTGATTCACTCTCATTATGTCTCCCTTTCCACCTAGGATGATTTTCTATATGTACTCCTAATTTATCAGTATGACAAGTCTTGTTGGAGCTGCAAGCTTCACTACCATGAACATGTTTGATTGGAGATCTCAATTTAACATCTTAATCATGCTTATGTGAGAAATTTTATGGGAGTTCATACATCACCATGTCATTTGAAATGGTTTTAATAACTACCTACGCTTATCCACTTCTAATGTTACTAGTAGAAAATTCCTTTGAGCATGTATTATCTGGATTGGTATCATCTATAATTAGCTTCAATGATCTACTTGTGAGAGAGATGTCTAAACATGTCAACAAAAGTCACAGATTATGACAATTTGAAGTAATATCTTGTTGAGGATAAATTATTTATTTCAATAATTATTGGTGTCTCAAAACTAACAAAAGACACCCTTTGAAAATGCATCTTGCATTTTCCTAAATCCATAAGTGACCTTATATGAGGGAGAAATTATACTAGAATGTACAAGGCCTCTATATACACAATATTCTTGAGCCGAGTCATCAAGCATTCACATGTTCAGCTTCATTCAGCTAAGTTCATTCTATGAGAAGAAATGCATATAAAAAAATAAATTCATTCAAAAAACTTGTGACAACTTATCATGATAGACAAAATGGAGATGATACCTTCTATTTGTATGTGGCTTAAATTATCTATTGCCGAAAAATGAAATTACAATGGATAAATGTTCTGTTGTTGTTTTTGACATAGTATATTAACTTAGTTAGCAAAGGAATAGTTGATTTTCCATCTGTACAATGAGTTCACTTTACAATAACAGCAATGTTATTGGTTAATGGTTACAGTCGTGAGGATATTCAAAATTTAAGAAAAGAACGTACTGTGCTGAATGTTATTATGGAAAACATAGTTGGATGTTATTATGGAGAACATAGTTCAAAACCTAGTGCTACGAAGTCCATTTGTTAGTAAATATTACATTTAATTTTTTTTTCAAGTAGTTCATCATGAAATGCAACTACCATTTTAAACCAATGACCAATATTGGATGTTCCATATATTGGATGTAGTTATGCTATTAAAATTATGCCTTAGGATCATAAGTTTTTCTCAGATTTATAGTAAATCCTTCATTGTTTTTGAACATGAAATCTCAGCTGAAATGAATTTAGGAGGAGGTATTGGAAAATAATGGTACCTATTGATATTGGTACAAGTGTTAGGATTTTGTGGACATTATTACCTATATAACATTGGACTTTATTTAATAAGAATGTTATTTTCATTACCTACTTTAAAGAAAAGCCTTAGTTTCTATGAATATTCAAACATGTGCTTTGTATATTACAGACGGTAAATAATAATATATATATATATCAGCATAAAACACTTTTTATTTCATTGATAACCAGGCCTACTAGCTGAGAGTTCATATGCTTCCCAACTTTGTAAGTTTTCGGACTTGATTATTCTTTTCCTGACTCTTCTAATTTCTAGATATTGCCATCTAAACTTAGAGAAAAATTTGTCAATCAACGCTGTAAGATTTAAGTTGTTTATAGTTTTTACTTGACATAGAGAAATGGCTTTTGATATTAGATTTAAAATAAAAACAAGCAAAACAAACAAACAAAATAGTTTTTTTTTGTTTTTTCGCACCATAACACTTTTAAAAATTGCTTTGTGTCTGTTCCCATTTGATGTGTTATTTATATATATATGGTTGTTTACTCCATTTAAGGTAGAATCGGAAACCTTTGAATTATCTTAACATTTAATCATATTAGAGATCATTAGCAATATTGAGTACTTAAGATTCGTTAACTTTATTTTACTCAGTCCTGTAAATCAAATGGAGTTGTTCAT
Source organism: Cupressus sempervirens (assembly GCA_028749045.1). Taxonomy (NCBI): domain Eukaryota; kingdom Viridiplantae; phylum Streptophyta; class Pinopsida; order Cupressales; family Cupressaceae; genus Cupressus; species Cupressus sempervirens. Next base: position 176,121,035 of record CM053789.1, on the reverse strand, counting down.
ATTGATAATGTTAAAAAAAAATGAAGATCCAACTTTTCTAGAGGTTTTCTCATGAGTAGAATTATACAAGTTTATGAAAATTATCTTTTGGGAAGGGTGTTGAATGTGGGTTCAAAGAGAAGGGTAATTGTTGGAAAACTTGTGTTAGTATTTCCTTATATATATTAGCTAGTACTCTTTTACATTAAACTAGTTCATGATGCTTGGCCAAGCTCGGTAAAACTTTCATGCATATGTTTGAAATGCATTTGGTTATTATTACATTATTTTCCCTCTTCCACATCCTTGTGTATGTTCTACTAGACATATGTGTAAGTATATTAGGCACATAGGCTCGACTAGATCTTTTTGATCCAATTGCGCCAAGTTGCTAGCCTTCTCATGCTAGGGTCAGGTAGTTCTCTGTAGTCGGAGAACCTCGAGGAGCTGACCACTCCATGGTTGGGTAGTAAAAGCACCTAGACCACTCTTCCATCTCATTATAGCAGATGGACATTATTCTAATGGCTTGGAGATGAGATTACATGCAGATGGACACTAAGGTTCGATGACATGTTCTTTCATATGTTTTATGTTATATATGCTTTATATCATATGATGTACTGAAGATACATTCATGTTCAATGTACAGGTCAATATAGTTATGATAAAAGATATCATGTTCACCTAATTCATTTCCAACATTTATACTTTGCATTGTATATGGTATTCATATGTGGTTGACTTTGTATTGTCAAGTGTTTTAGAAAAAAATGTAATATATGATAATGATTGTGATTCCAATTATTCTCGACTAATTGTTGACATGTATAGATCTCCATCTAGAAATGGACAATAAGTTATATAGTTATGTGAATTAAATTGACTTTTGACTTTTCAAATCTATATATTTCCACATTTTGAAGTTATTTTCTTATGTGGCAATTTTTTGTGGATTTCAGTCTTTACATCAAGTAGCTTATAGTATCACCCAAAACATAAATTTCAAGTATGTTTTTAGGACTTGCATACTTAGTGCTCTTGACATCAATATTTTCTTCCTGCCACCGCTGCAACTGCCTGAAGACAAGGAAGAAATAGTCTTCAGAAAAAACACATGCTTTAAAAGATGAGTGTTCTTGCCAAGGAAGAAAAATATCTTTTGGCTTCATCATGGGTTTCTCATGGATTTCAGCCACCCTTGCTTTGTTGGCATCATCAACCAATAGTAGCTCCATTTTCCTCGGGATCAAATTCATCCACATAATGTTCTTACTGCCTTTATAGGATTCCAAGCTAACCTCAACTCAAGTGCCATAGACCTTTTGAAATGACTCATCAAATCAAAAATTACAATCTTTGCCCTCTCCTTTTCATAGAGAGTCATAGCCCTGGTAACTTCATCTACAGACAAAAAATTGAATCCCCTCCTAAATATATACACCGGATAAATGATTCTACTTATGCTGACACCAATCTTGGGACATTGGTACAAATACATGGAGGAATCTGTGAATTTGAGAATAAAAAATAACACCACTCCGAACTTGAGGATGACTACTTTAAATAATCTTTCATGCTGAGGATTAATGGCTACTAACTCTACAAGTTCTCCAAATTTTGGTACAACTGGGTGCACATGGTTGCTCTTAAACTCAACGATTTCATTTTTCATTGGACTCAGTTCACAAACTTTATAAACAATGAGTAATAGATGTTCCTCCTCAATTGACATCTTCACCTTCAGCTCCACTTGCCCCGAACATGAGTACCACGAACCTTTAGAGGTTGTTAATGATGAGGAGATAACAAGAAAAAAGCCTATAATAGGCTCAATATTGGATGGAAAGAAGAAATTAAAAAAAAACTATAGGGAAACACCAAATAAGAACAACACCTTACAGGTTACATGTGTTCATTCATGGCAAGAACATAGGGATGCTACCTTACCAAACACATGTTTCTTCAAATTGTAGCCCATTCTTGCAAATGGCCATGAAGAAAGTAATATACATTCCTCCTACCTGCTCTCCACCACACTCAGGCCACTTCACATGGTGATTATGCGAGCAAGAGGCATTTTTGCCCAAATAAACTTCCAGAGATTCTAGTGTGATTCTAGCTTCCTACAACAATAACTTCTACAAAAAGAAAACGATGCTACTACTACTATTTTATTCAAAAAACAACATATATGATATGCATCCCTAATCAATTTGTAGTGTGAATAAAATAAAACCAAAACCCAAGTAGCAAGAAAGCACTAAAATTTTATTTATTTCATCTATTCATCTCAGTCCTTCTTCACACAGAGAAGAAAAATCTCAAATCATACCCTCCCAAAAGATTTTGGAGAGAATTTATCAATGAAGCCAAATAGTTAAGAACTGGTTTTGGCAACCACCAAACCCATAAAGGTTTGTTTAAATCTTTACTAAAGTTATAAGAAAATATTAATTAAACCCTAAAATTAAACACCACCCCGAATGCAATTCAAACCCTAAAATTTAATAATAACAAAAAATATTTAAACACCATCACAATTGCAAACCAAAAATTTATTCCTGTGCCCAGCACTTGCTCCTGCAGCATACTCTCGGGGGTGAATTTTGTCTCAAGTCCTCTTGGAGACCAACTGTTGTATATCCCCACCTTGCCTTAGAATTTCTGTTTCTGGCAACCAAGTAGCTTCAGAATCTGGAAGGTCCTTCCACTTAACCAAATACTCCACGTGTACTTTGTGTCTTGTCCTCATTGCTTCTCTGCTGTTGATGATACTTTACATCTGGGGTGTCTCTTTAGAAGGCAATTCTTGAATACAGTCATTTGATTCATGTGTTGTTGCTTCTGTACCAACTTATTTGTTTGAACCTTTATACAATGTGAGATCTAAGACATTAAATATAGGTGAAATCGCTACATCTAGAGGCAATGCCACTTTGTAAGCATTTTCTCCATACTTTTCTAAAATTTCACATGGGCCAATCTTCATCATCAACAACTTTGTATGGCTGCCCCGAGGTAACCGATCTTTGTTCAAGTGAACCATAACCATGTTTCCAACTTGGAACTGTACATTTCTTCTTTTCAAATCTCCTTTAGCCTTCACCTTTAGATTATTTTGTTGTAGAGTTTTCCTCACGTGCTCATGCACTTCCACCATTGCTTTAGTAAAGTCTTCTGCATGTCCACTCCTTTTCTCCAAACCATCCATATTTCTGAGTTCCAAAACTCCCCTTGGATGTCTCCCATAAACAACTTCAAAAGGACTCATGCCTGTGCTACGATTCACTGAGTCATTATATGCAAACTCTGCTTGAGGTATGATAGCATCCCAACTACCTCCATGTTCTCATGTCAAGCACCTCAAAAGGTTTCCCAAGGATCTATTAACCACTTCAGTTTGCCCATCTATTTGAGGATGATAGGCTGAACTAAAAGATAAATTTGTGCCCAAATTCTTCGATAGGGTTCTCCAAAAGTGACCCACAAACTTGCTATCCCTGTCAGATACAATGCTCAATGGCAAACCATGAATACAAACTATTTCTTTAAAGAATAGTCTTGCAATATAACTAGCATCATTAGTGGTTCTACATGGAATAAAGTGAGCCATTTTATTGAATCTATCAACAACCAAAAATATGCTATCATAACCTATCTTTGTCCTTGGTAATCCCATGACAAAATCCATACTCAAACACTCCCAAGGACTGTTTGGTATGGGTAAAGGCTGATAAAGTCCAACATTTGTTGATACTCCCTTTGCCCTTTGACATACCAAACAACCTTCCACAAACTTTCTAATGTTTGTTTGCATCTTAGGCCAATAATAAAATCTTTGTACCAATTCTAATGTCTTGTTGAGTCCAAAATGACCACTAAGACCTCCACAATGTTTTTCTTTAATAACATTTTCCCACATAGAGCATTTGGGAATACATAGTTAGCTACCCTTAAACAACAATACATCTTGCACAATAAATTCAAAAAAATTAGAATGAAAACTAGCTTTCAATTTAGTGCAAACCTCATATGCTTCGCTGAAATCTCTATCTTCTACATACATTCCCTTCAATGCATCTAGACCCATGCTTTGGGTTTGTACTTCTTGCGCTGTTAACACTCTTCTACTAAGTGCATCAGCCACCTTATTGGCTTGTCCTTTCTTATGTTTGATTGTGAAAGTATAAGCCTGCAAACTCTCAACCCATTTCATGTGCCTATGGTTGAGTTTTTTCTGTCCATTCAAGAAACTAAGAGCATGGTTGTCAGTATACACAATAAACTCTTTAGGAAACAAATAGTGCCTCCATTTTTTCAATCTTGGACCATGGCATACAATTCTAAATCATAAGAAGAATATTTCTTCTTTGCCTCATTCAGCTTCTCACTGAAAAATGTAATAGGCCTACCTTCTTGAATAAGAACAGCCCCTATTGCAAAGCCACTAGCATCACATTCTACTATAAAAACTTTATTAAAATTTTTTAAAACAAGAACAGGATATTTGGCTACCTTTTGTTTGAGTTCCTCAAAACTCTTATTTGCTGCATTATTCCATTCAAATTTTGTGTTACCTCCTCCTTTGATGGTGTCTAAAATTGGTGCACAAATGTTGCTAAAGTTCCTTATGAACTTCCTATAGAATGTGGCCAAACCATGAAAACTTCAAACCTCTCCAACAGCCCTTGGTGTTGGCCAATTGATGATGGCCTCCACTTTAGATGGATCCATTTTCAATTCTCCCTTGGATATCACAAATCCAAGATATACCAACTCTTGTTTCAAAAAGTCACACTTCTCCAAGTTTATCTTCAACTTTTGCTCCTATAGCCTTTGAAAAACCATCTTCAAATGCTACAAATGCTCTTCCTTATTCTTGTTATACACCAAAATGTCATCAAGGTAGACAACAACAAACTTTCCAATGAAGTCGTGCAAAACTTCATTCATTAGTCACATAAATGTACTAGGAGCATTAGATAAACCAAATGGCATAACCAGACATTCATACAACCCTTCATTAGTTTTAAAGGTTGTCTTCCATTCATCCCCTTCTTGTATCCTTATTTGATGATACCCATTTTTGAGATCTATTTTAGAAAAATATGAAGCTCCCCCCAAACAATCCAACAAATCTTCTATTCTAGGAATAGGAAATCTATATCTTATAGTTATCCTATTAATAGCCCTAGAATTAGTACAAAACTGCCACTTACCATCCTTCTTTGGAGCAAGAACTGAGGTTATGGCACATGGGCTAAGACTTTTCCTTATCAGCCCCTTGTCAAGCAACTCCTGTACTTGCCTGGTGATCTCTTCATTTTGTTGTGGTGTCATCTTATATGCTGCCTTGTTGGGTAGCACTGCTCCAGGAATAAGATCAATTTGGTGACTTATGTCTCTTATTGGTGGCATAGACTCAGGCATTACCTCAACAATGATTTCCTTGTACTGGTTCAACAACTCTTCAACTTCTTTCGGGCCTGCTATCCTACTCTCCTTCTTCCTACCTTCCTTAGGCTTCAACACCAATGCAAAGCCTATTCCATCTTCTTCAAGAGTATTAAGGAACTCTTTCTCACCCACCATCAACACACTTGGTCCAACTTGACCAACCCCTTTCTCTTCTCCTTTAGAATTCAATCTGTATGTTACTCCATCCTTTTGGAAGCTATAAGAATTCTTCTCACCATTATGGCGTGCCTTCCTGTCAAATTGCCAAGGTCTTCCCAGCAAGAGGTGGAAAGCATCCATGGGCAAGACATCACACAATATTTTATCTTTATATTCCCCTATACTGAGCTCTACCCAAGCTTGCTCATTCACAACTTCCTGTTGCCCTTTGTTCAACCAACTAACCTTGTATGGACAAGAATGTAGAAGTCTCTCTAACTTCAATTTTTTTATAGCTTCAAGTCAAATGATGTTATTTGTGGAACCTGAATCAATTATTACTTTGCACAACTTACCTTTCACCTTGCATTGAACTCAAAAAAGAGCCCTCCTTTGAGTAGTGTCTTCTTTTAGCGGTTCCTTAAGAAGTGTCCTCCTTAACATGAGACTTTCTCCCCGAGCCTCTGTCATCAATTGAACTTCTAGTGAGTTCATACTCACATTATCTTCCTGCACATAAGTGACTCTCCTTTCACCATTTTGAGAAGTAGATGCCCTTTGTGGACACTCATATTTTGGGTTCCCTATCTGACCACAACTGTAGCACTTCAATCTTGAGAACCTGGATCCTCTACTTGATCCATCTGACCTTCATCCATTAGATCCCCTTCCACCATAGGCTCCTTTGCTACTTGAGTCACCCGCTTGCTCCTTAGGGTTAGACTCACTTTGGGACCTCTGGCCTTGTCCTCTATTGTTGAAGTTTCCCCTACCTCGGTCATTCCTTCCACTTCTCCCTCCTTGTTTCTGATCATTCTTCCTCTTCAACTTCTCTTCAACTTTAAGAGCAAGTTGAAAACACTTCCCCAATGTATCTGGGGCCAAGAGGCTGATCTCCTCTTGTATGTTCATTCTCAGACCATTTAAATATCTAGCCACTCTTTTTGGTTCCTCCTCTTGTTTCTTTTCCCTAAGAGTTAACCTATGGAACTCCTCTGTATAGGTATTCACGTCCATCTCTCGCCGCCTCAAGCTTTGCAACTTCTTAAACAATTGCACCTCATAATCTGTAGGCAAAACTTGTGCCTTGAGTTTTCCCTTCATCACTTCCCATGAAGAGATCATATTTTTGTTATTTTGTATCCTTTCTCCTTGAATATAATTCCACCATGAGAGAGCAGATCCTTTCAACTTTCCTTTTGCAATCCTTACCCTATCATTCTTTGGAACTTCATTCAACTCGAAGTAATTTGTGATTGCTTCAATCCATTCAATCACTTCCTCACTGTTGAGACTACCTCCATATGTAGGTAGCTTATCAATAATATCTCCTTTTAGTGACTTTAACACATCAACGAATGCCTTTTGATCCACACCCAATTTTGTTGGTGGATCCTGGTGTTGTTCTTCTTCTTCATCTCCACTTGTACCTTCTTCCACCTCATTCTCCTTATCCTTGTTACTGGACTCCTTGAACTCCTTCAACTTCTCTTCAAGAAGTTCCTCCATCATCTTTTTGATGGCATCTGGTGTCATACTTTTCGAAGGCATTATGTGAGCCTCATCTTTAGCCTGTGATTCTTCTGCAGACATACACTTTCCAGCAAGATCTAGTCTCGCTCTGATACCAATATGATGAGGAGATAACAAGAACAAAGCCTAGAATAGGCTCAATATTGGATGGAAAAAAGAAATTAAAAAAAAATGACAGGGAAACACCAAATAAGAACAACACCTTACAGGTTACATGTGTTCATTCATGGCAAGCACATAGGGATGCTGCTTTACCAAACACATGTTTCTTCAAACTGTAGCCCATTCCTCCAAATGGCCATGAAGAAAGTAATATACATTCCTCCTACCTTCTATCCACCACACTCAGGCCACTTCACATGGTGATTATGCGAGCAAGAGGCATTTTTGCCCAGATAAACTTCTAGAGATTCTAGTGTGATTCTGGCTTCCTGCAACAATAACTTCTACAAAAAGAAAACAATGCTACTACTACTATTTTATTCAGAAAACAACACATATGATATGCATCCCTAATTAATTTACAGTGTGAATAAAATAAAACCAAAACCAAAGTAGCAAGAAAGCACTACAATTTTATTTATTTCATCTGTTCATCTCAGTCCCTCTTCACACAGAGAAGAAAAATCTCAAATCATATCCTCCCATAAGATTTCGGAGAGAATTTATAAATGAAGCCAAACAGTTAAGAACTAGTTTTGGCAACCACCAGACCCATAAAGGTTTGTTTAAACCATTACTAAAGTTATAACAAAATATTAATTAAACCCTAAAATTAAACACCACCCCAAATGCAATTCAACCCCTAAAATTTAATAATAACAAAAAATATTTAAACACCATCACAATTGCAAACCAAAAATTTATTCCTGTGCCCAGCACTTGCTCCTGCAGTAGTTAATTCTTCAATATGCCTGCTCACTGCTTATCATTCTGTTGGTAAATAGATTTGTCACTATAGAAATTGCCCAACGGAGTGTATGTGGAAAATCGTTCACAATAGTTGGATAGGCCCTTGATATTCGGCCTTCCTCTGTGTTTAGAGGGGCAGCTCCCTCGTAAGATGAAATTTTATATTTTTCAATAAAGATAAGAAGAACTGAGAAAATAGGAAGGAAAACCATTGACAACAAATGCACCACACACCTTCAACGTTTTCATAAAAATGATATAAACTATTAATGAGAGCTATCAAGGACTACGCTTGAGAACTTTCACCAACACAATGCTAATTCAACCATCCAAAAATACTCACATCATACCATGAAAGTAATCATAGATGAATCAACACTTTAACAATCCAGATTCCTTGGAGAGAGAATGCTAAATGTACTTCCTTTTATTTCTTGCACCAAGAAAGAAAGATATAACTAATTACAAAAAAAAAACAATTGTAAACACTTTCCAAAAATTGCTTTATGATTAGAGCATAAGTGTTCCTCTACATCCAAGTCCAAAAAGTCCCTTCTTACATTGAGATTTAGGGATTTATAGCCAATCTAGAATAACCAACTTTTCAGGATCGTAACTACCCAAAAAGTTAGAGTTTGGACTACTCGAAGATGATTCATAACCAACTCTAACCCTTGAAGCTTAACTACAGTTAGAAAAATAAAAACTAGAGTTAATTCTAAAGTTGACCTTTTTACAAAATACATCAATAAAATTCTAAGACAACTTTAGACAGAAATACTTCTAACTTTTATTTCTTTGAACTTGCTCCTTGATCTGTAGGTGCTACCAGCAACTGAGTCAAGTTTGCCTTGTACGCTCTGAATGATTTTATGACTTGAGCCAAATTTTTGTTCTTAATGATGATTAAACTCTGCATCTTCAGCTTACACAACTCATGTCTCTTTCTAATTTCATCCAATTCTGTGACACAACCTGACAAGTTTTGAGTACAGGAGTTCAATGCTACTGAGAGACTGCTCAATCTCATCATAACACTAGCATTTGAACTTTGTTTACTGCTAAGTTTGGTGTTGATTTTTGTTTCTATGCATTTCAAGATGGAAGATATGTCTGGATTTTGAGTATGTTCATTAATAGGAATACCTTCTACGATCATTGGTATTTCTCCCAATGCCTTCTTTTTTAGTAACTTGCATGAGTTTAAGAATTTTTCTCCTTCACTCAATTGTTCATTCATACTATCATTCTTCCATCAGATGTTTTCCAGCCATATGTCAATTTTCTCTTCTTCTCCAGTGCTGATTAACTTTAGTGACTTGACTATATTGCTGTCCATGCCTTTAATCTCTACTAAATTGGCATCAATTTCTCTTCAAAATGTTTGTTGTTCCTTGAGAGTTGTTAGTTCTTTTTGAATTCTTTTTTGTATATGATCTGCTTTGGTAAATGTGCCTTGAACATCTTGAAATAAGATTGATGCCTATTCTTTCATGCTTTTTACCCATGCTTTCACCATATTACCATAAGTTTGACATTCTCCTATGTTTTGGATGGTTTCTTCATCAAACATCTTCTTTGAATCTTCTGTACTTTCTATGAATGAACTAGGATCTAGAAAGGAGTCACCAACCATCAATCTGATGCATGAAGAAAGAGCTCAGACTTGACACTTGAGTTGATTCTTAACTTGCTTATCTCTCCTTGATTGTTCTATTAGGATAGCAGCTGACACTTGAAAATTGTGTTCTTTCCCTTCACAGGTAGTCTGGCCTAGATCTACTTTAGTGATGCTAAAATCAGATTCATTTGCCTCATTTATGTCCTTCTCTATGACTAGTTGTGCAATTTCAACTGATAAATTACCTGAAGTAGGGTTCACTGCTAGTCTGGAATCCATTTTAGTCTTCTTTATCTTTGTACTTCTGTGCATTAAGTCAGCTACAACATCTAGATTGGGCACTTCTAATTGAATCATCCTCTTCTTCTTTCTCTCTCAACTTAGCTGTAACCAAGATGTTGAAATACTAGCAGATGGGCTGATTATTGAAGGAACCTATAAGACTATAGATGATAAGTTCAAGTTATGCACATTTTCTACAACTGGCTCCTCTTGGATTGCTTATGTGCTTTTAGGAGACAATGAGCATGCAAGAGATGCTATGGATTGAATCATCTCATCTAAAAATGATGGTAAAGCATTCATCTCAGGAGCTTCATCAATCATTTGTTGAATTGGCTTTAAGGTCTTCTCCTTGAGTTTTGATCTCTTCTTCCTGGTGATCACATTGAGTTCACATGCTGAAACTAGGTTAACTCGTTCATTAGGATCTTCACCATCATCTCCCCCTTGTGTGCTATGCAAAGAGCTTGACGATGTAGGAATAGAAGATGGAATGGCTGAAACTGATGTTCCTTCTTGAGAAGTATTATTATTATTTACACTACTTCTTGTTGACTTAGTAGTAGTGGCTTCTTTGACTTTATTCTTTAATCAAGTCTCAGTTCGTTGAATCACAAAGAAAGTCCTTTCCTTGAGGTCTTTCAGTTCTAGCAGCAACCAATTGATATATGGCAATTCTAGTAATTGTATCTGCTCAAAGAAGGGTCAATCAAGTCGGACCCGTCCTCCATTATGCCTGTCACATCCCATCCCATTTTGTAATCAATGATTTGCTGTATGGTAAATCTCATCTAGTCCCTTTTTCTAACTTCAAAATCATTCTCACAATTCACCCAATAATCTTCCAATGTGGGGAAATGAAGATAGCCAGGTCCAAGTGCCAAGTTATTTTTAACATACCCGCTACCATCAAATGGAGAGCGACTGTAGAAAGAGTGCAGAGTTATGTTCACCATGGATCTCTCAATAGTTTGAGCATCCAAAGAAGACAAACAACTATAATGTCCAATGCCAATTGGGAAAGGGATTGATCCTTTGTTCCTGCACTTTTTTTTTACTTGACCAATTTGTCTACAGACTTTTGAAAGCACCAACCTATCATATATGAAGCGAGGCAACATGAGAGGACAATCTTGGAAACCTTTGATGTGGATGTAAATGAATTGAGGATATTGTATGAAGAAGCTACCATTAGTACTAATGAGACTGGCTGCTTCAGGAGAAATTCAAAGTCCTAAGTCTCCTTGTAGTTCCCTGGCAATGAGAATAGAAAAAGCATCATTCACCCTGTGAAAGTGTGCATTTCTTTGTTTTAATTGCGATTGGGGGTAATAGTTATAAATTTGAGTGGTTAAGCTATACTCCCCATAAGGATTTAGACCAGGCCATGACTTCATACTTGAAATTGCGTACATTAGATACGAGGACATGTAAAATCCTTGATTTGCATTAAATCGTATCAACTAGTGATGGAGGGCATCGCTGATCATCTCTCCCCAATCTATAAATTGTTTCCCAGTGGTGATGGTATTAATATACAAAAACATCCAATCCTAAAAATCTTCAGCCGTTTGATTTCCCATCACTCTATTGAGAAGGACTATCATATCAAAGATCTCTTCATTAAAGATATTCCTGCGTAACATTCTGGGCAACTGTGATTGTCATCGCCTGGGTTGATCGAGCCAACTTTTAGCAATAACATTGAGGCAGGTTTTCTTGTTCTGATGGAAATAACCCTGGGCACCTTCTTTAGAAATTTCTGTGAACTCCTCTCTTACTGGCAATCTGAAAGTGATAGATATAGATATTGGGTCCAACCTTGCTACGACATTACCTCCTACAGTCTTAATGTCCCTTGAATTTTGATCATATGCCTTTATACATTCTAAAACCAATTCCACACATTGAACTACGACTGGATGTCCTCCTGCATGGGCCATACCACTTTCTAGAATTCGATGTGCTAGGGGAGATTAGAAAATGGGGCTACTTATTGCTGTTCTCTATTTAGTTCAACCAATACTTGATGGGAATTTGCGGACCCCAAAATTTATGTTTACTAAAATAAATAAAAGTGGAATAGGAATACGTATTCCAATAACACCTATTTGGGTGGAATTGCAAAACCCCATTTTTGGGTCAAAATTGGAATACGTATTCCTATTTTACTTCGTATTCCAATTCCATTTTGGTGCATTCAAACGAGGAATTCAAAATTTTAAGAATTTATATGTGCCTATTTCACTTGTATTCCTGTTGCCAAATGAGCCCTACATGAACTGAGTCCCCAGAATTCATTTCCAAATTTTGAGAGAATGATGATTATTCAACCTCCATCAATTTTCCCAGTTAATCTAAATGCCTGGCTCAAATAAATGATGTCGCAATGAATTGCTTTGAAGAAAATGATGCATTTAATCTTTGCCAACTTGCACATACCATCTGGAAAATGGTATGTACCACACCTCCAGCATTCATAAAATGTTCACTTTATATTTGTATTAAATCTTGTTCGAAAAAAATGGAAATCAATCTAATAGAAATACACATAGTTTCACCTTATTAGTCCTTGCCTTAGGATAGTTTATTTTTTAATTAATGTTGTGTCAGGAATTTCTATTTTTTGATTGGTTGGAAGCAATTATGCGAGGGGTTAAAATGTCTTTTTGGTACTAAAAATTGAGAAAAATAAATTCTAGAGACTTCTTTGAAATTCTCACTAAGAACTCTAGATTTTTCATTCTTCCCATGAAAAGTTAACAGAGTACAATATTATCTGGAATCAACAACCCAACCCTGCCTACCATGCCAATCTCTAGTAGCACTGCTTACAAACCACATAAGAAATCTTCATCATCTTTTTCTTTTCACCACCATTTCTAATATGACAGGATAGTCCATCATCTATGTACAAAATGTTTCTAAATTCAATGACTTTAGGCGACTTAGACAATTAACAACAAAATTAACATACTTATTCGATCATAATCGCCCACCATGGTATTTATTAGGTGTATGGTATCAAATGGCATCTGCAATGGCCCATAATTGACATCTCTCTATAAATTGGATGACTTTCTACACAAAATGCTTCGCCTCATTGCCCAACTCTTCCCATTTCCTTACAATACTCAATCTGTCTGTCATAAAAAAATGTCCGTCTTCTCTGGATGAAGAAAAATCTCCCCAACACTCAGAATCCATAGATTCATTACATAATAATCCTTATCCTCACCCTCTAACTAACAAAGCCTAGAGTTCTTCTCCAATGCCTCAATCAAAATCTTATTCGAAACTAGGGCCAAATATTTCTCTAAATAATTCATTGCCTCTGTTGAATGCTATAATAGGTGAGGTAGAGATATGGAGAACTCAGTGATAGTTGAAAAATATAGAATTAAAACAAAGACAAACTACTCCAACTTGAACGCTGAAAACACCAGCACCAAGCATTCTATTTATAACAATAAACTGTAATAAATGTACATAGAGAAGTAGTTACAATATTAAATTAAATTTGTTGAGAAAGGTGGTTGGGCGGCTTTTTGGATGTTTCTTTGGTTTGTGCCGACCCTCTATACTGCAACCAGAATTCATTTATGTTGACAACACTAGTGTTAGTGTAAGTTTTTGTGACTTTAGCTTTTTAGTCAATGATTTAAAAAAATACCTTCATGTCCCTTAGTTATTAAATTCTTAGTCTATGGTGGATTTCTTAGCATATCCTTATTAAAGTGCTTTGCATAATGGTGATATGCCGAGTAGTGAATACTTTAGAGGCTTCACACTTATATGATATGGTTTTATCTATACTTTAGTATAGAGCATTGACTTTTTAAAACAAAAAAAAGTTTTATAATTTTTTTTGATAATATGGAATCATTTGTTTAATATAGATGATTATTTCAAATAATAATATCAATATAGGCATTGGCATGTGATGGCTAAGATGGGTCATTTTTGCCATCAAGGTCTTAATTTCATTTGGGATGAGATCTCACATTTGTAACCATTTTTTTATCTTCTTAGGGAGTAGGTTCTCTATTTGAGACCATTTGTGATCTTTGAGAGATGGATTAACTTTGAATTTTTTTTATTTTTTTTATTTTTTATTTTTGAAATGTGCCTGGTAAACTTTTTAACGTGACTGGTAACGCTGGCGCAACACACCCACCAGTACCACCAACGCTTTGACCTGGAGCTATGAACCAGTGAGGCCACAAACAGGGGACCTCATCCCCATGAGATTTGAACCTGGATGGCAAGGATAACAACGCAACAACTTAACCATCACAACATGCCACTATTGGCATTAACTTTGAAGTTACTATTGAACTTATTTGCACAATATTGGAGATCAATAATGGATGTGCCTGATATATATATGAAATTTTCTAGATCGAGAACATGAAGATTCACTAATGGCACTAATTATTTGTAGAAATGTTTCCTATTTTATATTTTAATATATTTCATATTTGTCAATTATTTTGTAACTATGTAATGCCCTAGATCCTTCATCATGTTTAGAATTAATGTTTAGTGTTATTATAATAGCTTTATTTTAAAGTCTTATTTAAATGTAATTCAAATAAACTATGAATTATATTACTAATAATTGTAAATAAGATATTACATCCAAATTATATATATATATATATATATATATATATATATATATATATAATCAATATCAATATTTCTAATTTTCAAAAATAATAATACAAACTAAAATGTTAAACTTTTTATTTATATTAACATGATATTTATATAAATATTCTACATAATAATTGATTACTAAACTAAACTAAAAAGGACTATATGACACTTTTTTAAAAATTGACATTAATACAGAGGTTATACATATAAAATTAAAGAATATAGGAAGTTTTAGAACAAATAAATTTTAAAATTATTCTAAGTGTTTCATAATTTAAATTATAAAAAATATTTAGACTAAATAATGTCACAATTTGTACATAACTAATATTGAAATCAAAATTGAATATGATAGAGGCAAAAATATATATAATGTAATTTAAACTAATTTAATTTCATTGTTAAGTTATAATTTTTTAGAGTTATAATGTAACAAATAATAAATAGCTAAATAGTTAAAGAATAGAATTTTTGAAAGTAAAGTAAACAATAAAAATAAAAGTAAAGTAAAGAAACATTTAATGAAAATAATTCTTTTTCATTTTTCATTTTTCATAACTAAAAATTATTGAAACAAATAGTCATTTGAGCTTTACTTAATCTCTCTTTAATATAATCCAAATGAAATTAAGGATAAACTACTAGTAATATTAGCATAAAAATGATAAGATCATTCAGCATAAATAAAATTTGATAAGGATGAGTTAATGTCTGTCACCAACTCCATTGACAAGAGTTGTAGTCTATGCATTTGCATTGATTCCAATGTGGTTTATGATGAGTACAAGGAGGAGTTGTAGTTGAAAGTTTTGTAGGCTTTCTCTGCTCATGCTATTTTTCACACTAGAAGTTTTGGGTGCTTGAGCTTCTATCTTTGTCTTTGGTAGTCTAGGAAATGAAATATTATAAAAATAAAAGCTTCATAGAGAAAGTATGCCACTGTGTACTATGCCTTTGAATTAAAGAGAGTTTTGGCCATCTTTCTTGACCCACACTCTTCCTCCACTCTTTGCATTAGCGACACATTTTCACAGTCCACATTGAATGCTTTTCTTGAGGATGGTGTATGGTTAAGTTTGGCACTGGTATAAAAAATGAATATGATGGGATCTTAAAAATGAATATGATGGGGTTTTAGTGCTTCCAACATTCATTGATTCTATTGTGCCAAAATGTAATTTGATGACTATTTGATAAAATCATGAGAAAACTAATCTTAATTTATTGAGAAGCATAGAATTGAAATCATTGCAATCAGGATAAAATTGAATGTAAGGAGTGGAGATTCCAAAAATAGACCAATTTTTCTCATATTTGAGGGTCATGTCCTCTTGATATTGTCTACCATGTTGATTGTTAAATGCTTCAATGTTACTTTTATGAAAATAATTATAATTAATATAATATTAGTTATACTATTGAATTATTTCTTACTTTTTATTTAGTGTATATATATTATAGGAGTATAAAATTGGTTTAAAGTTTTTTTTTAAAAAAAATTCAAATTATGTTATGAAAAATCATGTAAATAGAAATAAATAGTATAGATATATTAAATAAATCTATCTAAAGAAATGTCGATAGATATCTATTATAAGCATGATTAAATTTTTATTTTATTTTCTCTTCTTTTACACGCACTTAAGTTTTTTTGCTTTTTTTTTTTTTTAAATGTTTATTTATATCTCTTAATTTTTAATTTTTCAAATATTTTATGGACCATTTATTAAACTTTAATAAAAATAATATACCGTATTTATAATAAATATTAAGATTTTGACATAGATGGTTGTGAAAAACAACCTAGAAAGTAAATTTTAACATTAACACACTCACACCTTCCTACTCCACCCATTCTCCCATTATAGAATGCCTATCGACATTAATTATTTAAATTTATAATTAAAACCATATTTATTACTAATACTTAGATGAGTGTAAAGTTTTTCAAAAATATACTAAAAATATATTTTGTAGATATGAAAGTAATTGTTTTTTTTATCATTGAGTCTTTTCAATTTATAAGAATTAATTTCTTAATTTTGTCAGAAATATAGACTTTGATGTATAACAGTCATATTTAATTAAACATATTATATATGATTTGAATTTGGGCTTCAAAAAGTCTAGGTGTGGCCTTTGGAAAAGATAATTATGTTCAAAATGGCCTATTTGAAAAATAGACAAAAAATTTGTGTCTTTTGGAAAGTTCCACTAAGTTCGTCCTAGCTGAAGAATCTGTGAGAGTAGCAGTGAGGGAAAACACCGAGTGAGTGAGAAAAAAGTATTGAGCGAATGAGGAAAAGCCCTGATTCCTATAACTGCAACTTATTGGATAACTATTTGATCATTTTCTAATGCCCTACAATCTGAGTATCTCAGATTTGAGAATGGGATTGAAGGAGGGTTCAAGTAGGCGGTCCTAATTGTTGATGCCCTGCATCTTTCTCCACCGATCACCTATATCAGAAACAACAAGAAAATATAGACATGGATGATGGAAAAAATTCTCCTTACCTTGTAATAGAGAAAAAATTGTGTAAATACTAAAGACGAAACAATGATAGAATTAGAAAGTTAAGAAACAAAGAAACATTCACCAAACCAGTGAAGCCAGCTGAAAAAAAGACATCCATATTCAAAACCTATGAGGAGAAGCTTCTAAAATGAAGCTATGTTGGGTTTTTTTAGCTCTATCTCTAATGTTTTAATTCTTGACAATCCATAGTCTCCACAAATAGCATCTTGAAGATTTGCTTGTTGACTCAAAAATGGCGTTGGATAAATGTTTGCAGTGGCATTTTCATGATAATGAAATTGTAACATCTTTTGTTCATAACAAGCCACTCCAAGTTTTATAAAATGGGTATTTGAATTTCTTCACAATCCAATGAATCCTAACCCACTGCAAATTTGATACTGATGAATGGAAGCATCATATAGTTTTCTAAAGCCCTTAAATGTGGGGAATTGGAGTATGTGGTGACATAATCAGATATGAGTATGCTTTATAAGGTCAGTTGTGCATTTAAACAAAAGAGAAATAGATAGAGCCAAAAGTTGCACCCTTTGTTTGATGCACATTAGCAGGGTACTAATGTATTTGGTCATAATTAATTTTTATCACCAAACCTAAAATTAATTTCTAAAGTTGAAAAGATAGTTTATTTTTTAATTAATTTTGTGTTAGGAATTTCTATTTTTTGATTGGTTGGAAGCAATTATGCCAAGGGTTAAAATGGTTTTTTGGCACTAAAAATTGAGCAAACAAATTTCTAGAAACTTCTTTGAAATTCTCACTAGGAACTCTAGATTTTTCATTCTTCCCATGAAAAGTTAACAAAGTACAACATTATCTGAAATCAACATCCCAACCCTACCTGTCGTGCCAATCTCCAGTAGCACTACTTACAAACCACATAAGCAATCTTCATCTTTTTCTTTTCACCACCATTTCTAATATGATAGGATAGTCTGTTGTCTATGCACAAAATGTTTCTGAATTCAATGACTTTAGGCGACTTAAACAATTAATAATGAAATTGACATACTGAATCGATCATAATCGCCCACCATGGTATTTATTAGGTGAATGGTATTAAATGGCATCTGTAATGGCCCTTAATTGGCATCTCTCTATAAACTAGATGACTTTCTACACAAAATGCTTCACCTCACTGCCCAACTCTTCCCATTTCCTTACAATACTCAATCTGTCTATCATAAAAAAATGTCCATCTTCTCCAGATGAAGCAAAACCTCCCCAACACTTGAAATCCACAGATTCATTACATAATAATCCTTATCCTCACCCTCCAACTGACAAAGCCTAGAGCCCTTCTCCACTACCTCAATCAAAATCTGATTCAAAACCAGGGCCAAATATTTCTCTTAATAATTCATTGCCTATGTTGAACGCTATAATAGGTGAGGTAGAGATATGGAGAACTCAATGATAGTTGAAAAATATAGAATTTAAACACAGACAAACTACTCCAACTTGAAAGCTGAAAACAATAGGCCCAAGCATTCTATTTATAATACTAAACTGTAATAAATGTACATAGAGAAGCAGTTACAATATTAAATTGAAGCTATTGAGAAAGGTGGTTGGGTGAATTTCTGGATGTTTCTTTGGTCCGTGCTGACCCTCTATATTGCAACTGGAATTCATTTATGTTGACAACAGTAGTGTTAGTGTAAGTTTTTTTGACTTTAGCTTTTTGGTCAATGATTTTAAAAAATACCTTCATGTCCCTTAGTTATTAAATGCTTAGTCTATGAAGGACATAAACAATTATGGTAGCATTTTTATTTATTCATTTATTGATGGCTATGTTAGAGGGGACATTAAAATGTTCCAAGTCATATTTCAAATTTCAATGTGAACAACAAATAGGATTGGATTTAAAAGATACGAAGCTTGACTATATTTATTGTTAATAAACTTATCATAAATTTATAATATTAAAGTTAAAATATACAAAAAAATCATTAGAACATTAAATTCTTTTATTTTATTTTACTAAATTCTATTATCTTAGCATGCATAATTTTTTTAACTTTTTTATAATTAATTTAACTAATAGATTAAATTGTAGATAATTTGGAGTCTCACAACCTACTTTTAAAAGATAGTATTTTACTTGCAAAATTATAATAATATTGTTATTATATATAAAATAGTAATATTATATAATTATTTATGTTATGCTTAAAATCATTTATATTACATGGAATATAAAAATATGTTTGGTTAGATCATATTTTCCATGTGATGTTTTACCTTACAAAACTTAATTAAAAAATTCTTGATTTGCATTATGAAATACCAACAAGATTGCACAAGTGTTGTCCAATCACTCAATTCTACCATTAGCAAAGTAACAACAAGGACAATTTCCCAATATGTTAGTATACAAAAATTCACACATTTAAAAAAAACAACTTCAATCTAAAAACTATCATCAATCTAAAAGAGTGCAAAATTCTAAGCTAAGACAAAGAGGGAGAGGATGTGAAATTCAATCAACATTGGACAAACACTCCTTCATTCTCATTCATAATTTTTTAATGCTTTATCTTTTCGAAAAGGCAGGGACTAAAGCTCCTTCAGAGCTCTTGTTTATTTAATATCATTTTAATTTGTAAAATTTTCATTGGTCAGAATCTTTCTTGTACTCTTTTGATTTTTCTTGTCATAAAATTCAACCTAAAAATGTCAGGATTCCACATGTTATTTCCAGACAACCGTTGTACATGGATTTTGCATGCTTCTTTGACATTAGTGTATCCACCTATATCTCCTTATTTTCAAGGCTTCTCCATACTTCCTTGACACTGGTGTTATTGATCAGATTTATTTATTACCGTAGGTGACTCTAATTCAGAAATGCACAAAGTTCTTCATCTTGCAGTTACAAATCACCAAGCAATTGCAAATCACCACGTATGCCCTTCTAACATTTCTCCTTTTAGGCATCTTTGTTTTATTTTTGTATCCACATCAATGACAAAATTTAAACCCTACCACTGTAAATTTCATTTTTTGTTTCAATAGGGTTTAATCATGTTTCTAATTAATTTTGTAATGAAATGCTTCACTTGTACCTTTTCTATTACCTAAGTTTAAATTTTCTCAACATATGCTCTTGTGCAACTTTTGTTAACTGCAAATGACTTAAAAGGTTCATTTATATTCTGGAAATGTTGGACTTAGCTAGGGTTAAATGTTGGAAGCGTAGCAATAGAGTTGAATGTGCTTGCATTAGAGTCTATGGTTGGGCCTAGTAAAGGTAACTTCAAATTCTTTCATAACTGTTTCTTGTGAAAATTGTCTATAATTTTTTTTTATCAACATTGCTTGATCTATCAGAAAGTTGAAAAATAAATGATGGATTTCTTCAGCTACCAAATCAATTTTAAGTTCTCCACTAAATTCCAAACTTTGTGGCTTCAAAGATCACCAACAATCTTCTTTTCTGCAATTGTATTTTACGTTTTCAAGTAAAAATCACTTTATTTTGTTGGAAACGTTTTTTATTGATTTTGCATTATTGCTTCATTCCTAGTTTACCATTTATTTTTGGACCCAAAATCCCTCTGTATGGTGGATAATCAATTCTAAGTTCTTTGACAAATTTCAAACTCCATGGCTACAAGGATCACATGTAAACTTCTTTATTGTACTTCAACTTTGCGTTTTCAGCTTGAAATCATTTAATTTTCTTGGACACATTTTTAATTTGCAGTAATTCTTTATAAAATTTGCATCATTACTCCATTCCAACTTTGGCATTTATATACGGAGAAAAAATCCTCCTATATTGTGGATGAAATTATATTTCTTATTGTTTTACAACTTACAAACTATGTAAATTTCATGGATACTTATTAATTTTTGGATTATTGTTGTAACGCTCCCCCAACGGACCCAAAAGAAAAGACCTAAAGTTTTACTAAGTTTTCCAACATTTTTTTTTTGAAGTATGAAAGAATAACATGCACATCAACACATAGTAGGAGAAGCAATAACATACAATCAACTAAAACATAGATAACAGGTTACATTTCTTTAGGATCCCATGATGTTGAATTACATATAAATTTGATCTAATACTGAGTCCATCAAATACCGCATCCATATGAAAGAATAATTATAAAGTCCAATGTCCATTTAAATAATATAAAATAGTTTTGAATGCCTCTTGGAAAATTAATTTAGAATGCTCAATCATCCACTGTACATGTCACAGGGTATGAAAGGCTTAAAATAATAACATATGTAGAAATAGAAATACATCATCCTCCTTGAATCCATGATAATAAGTATAATGAAAATAAATTAAGCATCCACCATACATGATACATCCATCCATCATAAAAGATATAACATCCATCATGAAATATAACCATCCATCATAAAGTATAACCATCCATCAAATGATACATGAAAGGAATGAAAGTAAATGCAGACAATGAATGCTCCAGCCGTGGTGACTACAAACGCATCTCAATGGTAAGAGTGAAAAAACACTACCACCCAACCTCATGGAACCTAAATAGCCCACTCCCACCATGCTGAGGAGATAGTCTCAAGTCCCAAACAGGATGTCAATCCACATATCAAAAGTACTCTCTAAGTCTAGGAAATCCTAAAATAATTCTAACTCAAAGGGTTCCAAGATAGGTTGACATCTATACCCAGAGGCACACAAGACATGTAGGAAACCTACTATGTAAGTGGGCAAGTGTCATCAGATGAATCACGCTACTGTTACCTTGGTAGTCTCTCAGGACCTCGAGCCCTTAGTGATCCCTATGCGGCCACTAGTATCCTCTCATATTGACAAGGCATACTATGGAATGCAAGGTCACAACCAAGCATTCTCTCTACTCTCATCCTAGTCTGTACTAGCACTTGAGGCATGGGTGAGAACATACAAAGACTCTTATTAGGTTCATTTTACTCTCATTTAGTGTAATGTTTTCACTTATTAAACAACTTACAATGAGTTACCCTATCAGCCACTTAGGGCCCTAGCCCCCATTGCAAGCCACTTCCTGACACTACATATAGATTTCCTACCCTAGGCTCATGAAATCACAAATCACAGAATCATGGTAAAATCACTTCAGTCCTATACAAGTGACTAGAAAGCATCATAAAGATAATCATAATAATCATATTAGTTCTCTGTGAGCAACTAGGAAGCATTAAAGATAAATCATAATATCCATCGATTCTCAACAAGCAACCGAAAAGTATCCCAAAAATACTGATCAAGTACTCAAAAAGGTCAAGTCAGGTACCTCACAGCATAAATCACACTATCCCACAAAACACTAAAGACAACAATCAACAATATAAACACACTCTGAAACATAGAGCATACCATCACATACCATGGTTAAGTAAAAGTAATCAAGATCAAGTTAGCATGATACCACACTCACAAAACTCCCGAGCCTCTAGTAGATGTCCTAAACTGGTCAACAATCTAGTCAACCCCAAACCCCCAAATACAAACAGAATATAGAAAATAAGATGCAAGTACATGTTTTGTTTCATTTTGGTTCACATGGTTGGGTTAAATACAAGGTTTCCATTTTGGTTCTAGAGTAAGTTTCAAGTTAAGAAGATTTCCTGTTTACTCTATAGTTAACCCATAAATTTGTTTAAATAAAACATGGATTATTTCCCCAAATATTTGAAGTCAATTTTCTAAAATTTATTGAGTGTAAATACTATATTTGTTTGAGTTTACTTATTGTTTTCCGATAGAACAATAGTAATTTCTACTAAAGTTGAATTTACAAATTTAAAAAGTACTCCTATCTTACTAACTAATGCTCATAGTAATTTAAATTACAATTTATTTTAAATAACCTAATGTCTATTAATAATATTTAATTAATTTTTATAAATTAATAACTATATTAAATATCATTGATTAATTAATGTTTTTATTAATTAAAATTTTTTACTAAACTTTATTAATAATATAATATTTAAAAGTTATATAAATATTATTAAAAACTTAATTAAATTAAATTTTAATAATATTAAAAAATAAATAAAAGTAAATAAATTTCATACATTTTAAGCCTACTAGCTTTAAGCTGGCTGAGACCTTTTAACCTGCGGCAGCTCTGCCATAGCAGGTTGCTACCACATCGGCAATACATAGTACTGCTACTGTTGCAGCAGCTAAGCCGCCAAAATTTGGAGGCAAGGGGGTAGGGGGTGGGTAAAACCCGCCCCTCCCCATATTTTTTAAAAAAAAATTTAAATTTTATTTTTAAATGTTATAAATTAAACAACAAACTCCCCCCCCCCCCCCCTTCCCATATCAATTTTTTTTTTAATATATATATTTTTAATAAAAATTCTAGCATAACTCTGATAGGGGAAATACAGCCAATCGGTCAAATTTTCTATGTATTTATTTGTTAATTTGAAAGCAAAACCCTTTCTCTTTTTAATTCTCAATTTTAAATCCATTGAAAGAAAGATTTTATTGATCGATTAACAACGTTCAAAATTTGAATAAGATCTTCAATTTTTATCACACAACCATATCTCATTCTTTTCCCAAATTCAAGATCTATGAAAGGAAATAATATATTGAACATTTAAAATTTTCCATGCATAGAAGATTTAACACATGCACCAGAG
Organism: Cupressus sempervirens; assembly: GCA_028749045.1. NCBI lineage: Eukaryota > Viridiplantae > Streptophyta > Pinopsida > Cupressales > Cupressaceae > Cupressus > Cupressus sempervirens. The sequence goes on along the minus strand of CM053789.1, from coordinate 176,097,249 downwards.
AAACATCATATGATAAATTCTGTCACAAAAATTATCCAGGCATCCATTAAACAGACACAATGAAGATAGGAAAGAAATAGCATATTAAGACATGCAAAGATCATGAGCATATACTTGGACACTGATGCTAATTGCTATGCCTCAAAAGACTGTAGAGAAAAATCCCTCCTCTCAGAACCTTCTCTTTTCTAAAAACTCCTTCCTTCTCCAAAATTTGCGGTCAGTTGAAAATGAACCCCCAAGTTGTGATATGGAGTTCTCTCCTAAAATTGGGGTACTAATTGTGCGTTCGCCCCAGAGAACTCCTTGATCACAACTCTTAACTTGCTATTAACTTTTATTTATCTTTCTTTTATCTTTCCCATGCACATTAATTAATTAATTAATTTACTTTATTTTAATATTCACTTGACTCTTTTTAGATTAATTTATTAAATTAAATCTCATGCACACATCATGCAATCATGAAATTTTTAATAAATTAATTTATTTTCTCACTTCTAAATTTATTTTCAAACATTAAATTTGATAACTATTTATTAACTTAAATCATAATATTATTTGGCATTTATTTAAAAATGAACTCTTAATATATTATTATTAAATTAAATAAATATTATCACATTTCAAATTTATACTTATGACTTTTATCTTCAAACTCAATTCATTTTATTTAATTAATTTCTTAATTAATTAAATATAATTAAATATTAAAATATCTCAATAATTTTCCTTTAAATTAAATCATTTATTTTAATATTTTAATTAGACTTAATTTATAGAAAATTCACCAAAGACTCATAAAATAAAATACGAAAACCCATCAACAATAAACACATGCAAAATCAAACCAAAGGGTTATAATCACGAATTTACATCATCTGAGACATTCAGAGGGTACACAACTTAGATACTTGTCCTAATTATCAATTAGGAAAAATGGCTTAAGGGTTTAGGATTTGGACTTAAGAATTCATCTCCCTTCTCTTACCATTGAGATAATGCGATAGGTTATGCTCATCCTGACAATTCAGGAAAGTCGATACCCAATATCTACAACCTTCATAAAATCCACACATGTACTTACACAATATATACTAAGCTAAATAGGCAATGGCAGGAAGTGGTGCATCATGTAGATCCCAACTAGTAGGTGACTTGACTCCCTTCCTTAACCACATCAGAAATGCCATACATAAAGAAAAAAACACGCACACCATACACATGCATTATGGGGTAAGTATTTATAAGAAAACACATATGATAATCCATCTAACTAAACATCATCAATAATTGAACAACATTGTAATAATCATCATGCACACATGAAATATAGAGTACCAATTAATCTCATCATATATCAACTGAGTCTGAAACAATATCTAATAATCTCAAGATAATGCTACTAATCATCAAACATAAAACTGGTCTAAAAGAGTTCGGCAATGATAGAAAAAATGTAAACTAGGGGCAGGCACTACAATTGCTCAACTCTGAGTTTCTTATTTGATTTGAATGGGTTGGAAAAATATCATTCATCATTTCAATATTTTCAATTGTTTTAAACCATTTATTTGTAATTACTTTACTTAGCTATAAGCTTCTTCAAATTTTGTCATTCATTATTGTTGGCAAATCTAGGCAGACACCATTCTTATCTTAAAAAACTGAAAATTCATCCACATAAGCAAGTTCAATCTCCTTTTATAAATTTTAGATGTTAAGGTACGCAACAAAAAAAAGTTCATTATTTATCGTTATGAGATAAAGAGATCTAGATTATCTCCAAAAAAATATAGTGGTAGCTTGTTAAATACTTACTAAATATAAAAATTACTATATATAAAAAATAATTTAGTTTGGAATCAAATCAATTATTAGAAAAGCCAAACAATCCAAAAAGACACATCTACAAGTACACAGTTATGAGTGCCATGTTCTTGTGTTTCTTCTATCAAAGTCCCAAAAAAATGAAAAACATGATTAATTTCCTATGACAACACAAAGAAGCACACAATGCTTGAGTCGAGCCCTTGGATCTTGAGGTCACATTATACTTTCCATACTATTTTCTTAAATAGTAACCTCTAGTAGTACATAGATCAAACTGAACCAAATGGCATTGGGACTAATTTTCCTATTATTAGATTAATACTCACCCTTCATTTCCACTCCCATGGTATGTAGAATTTACCCTACCTCACTCCTTATTCTTTTCATTTCTTTTGTTTTTCTTCGCAACAGGTTAATATATCTATAATTTCACCTTTGGCTACTGCAAGCGCAATGTTCACTTCTACCACACCTTCAAGTAAGCCTATATAATAATGAAATATTTTATTGGATTGGATGCATATTTTTTTGTATTTTATTTTGTTTATTTGAATATCATATATATATCCTTTATTGTACACTTTTGAAACATGTAGTACTACCCATTGATAGTAGTGACAACAATGGCATAAGCCAACTTCTCTACAAATATTGTTGCCTCTGATGGCTATCATTTTTCTTAATGTGTTCAAATAATTTCCTCTAATTTGTATGTACTATAAAATAATGAGCATTGTATATGCTATTACAAATTTGATTTGAATGTTTGTATTTTTCAAAGAAAAAAATAGATTTTTTAACTCAAGGAAAATATGTTCCATTTCATGTACTATTAAGAGACTCAAGTGATTCTCTATAATTTTCACAAAAACATGAGGCTTGTAAACTGCACATTGAATTATCACAAAACATCCATTCCAAATGTTAAAAATAAAAACTCTCTCTGGCAAGGCCTCTCGTTGCAAACTAATTCCTTATAGGAGGAGGCAGAAGAATATTTATTTATAAATATTGGCATAATAAAAAAAATGTAACCTCCTAATTAAAATTAATTTCCATCTAATGACCGAAAAAGTCCTTTCTCTCAGTAATGTCAATCATGCCCACAAGTAGAGGAAAAATTTGTCTAGCTGTAACTACAAAGACCAAACTAGGAAAGGTCCTTTTAAGCACATGAATTGTACCATTAGGATATTACTTCTAAATTTTTCCATTAGATCTCCTACTTGTAAATGTAAATACAAGCCAAAAGACCTAAACGGATTTGAATAGAAACAAATATTAATGTAATCACTCATGAGAGAAATTATTTAAAGAGAATGTGAACAAACCAAACCTAAAGTTCATGGATAACCACAATAAGTTGAGTTCTCAATCTAGTAGAGATTATCAAATGATGTACTAATGTACTTTCCAACAACTCTTCATGACCTTTTAAGCCTTCTTGGTTAAGCTCCTTGATTGCAAAAATAATGCCAAATCTAAGCTTGGTTGCTAACATGCCTTTCTCACCAATCCATCCTATGAATACACACATAAATCCTCTTCCCCCAAGAAGGTGGGTGGATGATATTTGGATAGGAGTGGAGAGGGTTAGGAAAAAAAAAAAATTGAATCGAAGCAAGGGTTCTTCTATTGAAATAATTCTAGAACTTGTTGATGTTGTTAATGACTGAGGATCACTTGTGTAGATGTAATAGCACTTCCATAATCTATGGCATGTGTGTTCCAAGTAAAAAAATCTCTCTTATATTGGATGGGATATGGATAGCCATGTCCCTTCATGAGACATGTCTATTCGTTAATATTTAATTTATATAATAACAAATCAGCATCTCATGTATTTAATATAGTAATATATATTCTCTCTCTCTCTCTCTCTCTCTCACACACACACACACACACACACACACACACACACACACACGCGCGCGCGCGCGCACACTTTAGTTTAATATTTTGTTGCAAGATATTCACCAAGTACTATGAGTAATGGTCTCCTAAATGTCAACTTATTTGATATTCACCAAGTACTATGTGTAATGGCCTCTTGAACATCAATTTGCATAACATTCACCAAATAATCAAAATGTTTATAAGGCATGTGCACCCACATTCTCCTAATGTATACCATATAAACATCCACCATAATCTTTCATGAGGCACATAGACATCGTAAGATATCCATCATTATATAAAATTAAGTTATTGTAAGATCATCAGCTTTCAAATAACTTTTGCAAATATAAGTGATAATCATTTGGAAGTCATCACTTCCTTATGATGTGCATAGGGGTAGGCCCAAGTAGTCATGAATTATATTTATGACTCATTGTCTCTTTTACTATTATACTTTATTGATCACTAGAGATCCCATCTTAACATGGCCTACTTCCTTTGAATCAATACCATCAAGATCACCAAAGGTTGACTAAACCATATCCTCTAGTTGCTCCCTCTAATTCAAAGTTGCTTCTAATGATGTCAGGCTCCCTTTGAATCTCAAGTTCCCTCTTCCTACAAGAGCATACTCAGAGGCAAAGATCAAATAGCTCTTATAGCACATATTGAAATAGAAAATATAGGTTTACTATATAAAAGAAATACTTAGAAATTTTACTCAAAAAGGAATTTATCATATGCAGTTAAAATAAAATATCGTTCACATGACTTCTTTATCTATTTCATTATATATATATTACCAACATACTTGATGCAAAATCATCTTGGGTCTCTGATCAATCTTACATCAACCAAAAATATTTTTGTTTTCTATACCAATATGTTGTTCATGAAGTAGTCATTGTTGCTTTTGGTTTTAGTTCTATGCAGTTGATATCATGTCAAGGAACTATCCTAGATCCTTTCCCTAAGTGTGCATACTCTAAGGCTTCATTTTCCTCAAGTTTTGTGTCATTCTTTGTGATCTTTGTTTCATACAATTTTCATTCCATGAGGCATGTTTTTTCAATTAGCACAGTTTCCTATGATGATGTGACATCTTACAAAGTTGGGAGCCGACTCCTGACTCCCATGTGGACCTATCCTTATAAGCGTGTGATCATATATTGTCCTTTGCTTAGGTTTTGGCCACTATTTCAAGAATGGACCTATAATGTAATTAAATTCTTGACTAGCTAACTTGTGACTTAGATGGTTATTTAAGAAGCTTTGTTCGATGTAGGAAGGTAGAACAGAGAGCTTAGAGAGAAGAAGATAGAGGATGCGAGATTATACTCTAATTTTGAAATTCTCATTGTATATGGATGCAACCTAGAAGGCATCATATCCAAGTATGTTAATTTCTTTATATATGAAGTGAAATAATTATACCTATTGAATCCTGCATATGGCCTCTTGTTACTTGTTGTGAATTTGATTAAAGCTTCCATATGTAACTCTAAGAAAGGGGTTTTTTAAAGATTTAAGTTGGGCTTAATCCATCTTACTCCTACCTATATTTTTTTTTCCTTGCATTGAGTGGTATTAGAACAAAGTTCTTTCTTGTGGATTGGATCGTGGAGAACCGTATTGGATTGGGTTGTAGGGTGGTAGATATGAAATTTGAACTATAACTTGTAGAAGGTTATGATCTTGTAGGAACTATTGTCAAGGTGGTTCATGGTAGAGGAAATGTTGATAATATTATAATGGGCATGTTGAGGGAGATTGTAGTGAGACTTGAATCTATTGAGATAACCTATGAAGATGTTAGTGATGATGAAGAAGAAACACCTAATCTGAATCTTGAACCTAAGGTTGAACAAGATGAAGAAAGGCTTTTGAGCAGGGTATAATTTAGTGGCTAATATTCGTAAATTGGCTAATTTTAGAATTTTTTGGCTAGTATTTTGGCTAATAATTTAAGATTTGATACAACCTAAATCACCATAGTTTTATAAAATGCAATTCTAGAATATTTAAAATCGCTCAATAATTTATTTTATTGAAAAATTTAAACTCAAATATTCGCCACAATATTCATTACATGAATAGATTTGAGAAACCTAAATATAATATATTATTGGAGAAATTAAATTGAACTGACCAATAATTATCATAATTATTAGTTAATTTAGGGATATATCACCAATATTTATTATTCACTATTGATTTAAAGTATATGTAATGATTCTCATAACATTCCACAAGGTAAAAAAATATTCAATTTTGATTTGTAATATTCCATGGTGATTAATGAAATTCCTATTATTATTGAGATTCATCAATATTTTATACAAAAAAAATTATGATTCAAAAATAATCGCCAAAATTAATCATATTTACAATTAAAAATTAAGAGTTTCGCCAATATAAATAATTTTGTTTTTTCAAAATAATGAAATATTCACCAATATTTTATATCTTTTTTTGGAGGTGGCTTTCTTAAAGTTTACCCTACTTTTGAGAGTTTTGTCTAGGGAGAATGCTAGACCCATTGTTGAAATTTCTTAATGATGGAAGACTTGAGACTAATATTTTATTGGATTGGATCTCTGATATGAAAAACTACTTTGAGTATGAAGGTACTCCTTATAATAAGAAGGTTAAGATAACAGTCACCAAGTTGAAGGGTCATGCTTCACTTTGGTGTGATCATTTACAAATTGAAAGACAGAAGAGAAGAAAAGAAAAGATCAAGACATGGGTGAAAATGATTGGATAGATGAATAAATTTCTTCCTATGGATTACCACAAGTCAATTTTTTTTTCAAGAAAATGTTGAATTTTAGGCAAAAGGACATGAGTGTGAAAGAATATACTAAGCAATTCTACAATTTTGATATCATATTTGGACATGTAGATGATGGAATTTGACTAGATGTTAGAGTGGTTTGAGGACATGAATTCAAGATGAGATCAAATATGTTAAGATGGATAGTGTGGAAGAAGTATATCAGTAAGCATTGACAGATGAAGAAAGATTGACAAAGAAACATGATAAAAGACAGAGATTTATAGGTGCAAGATTTCAAAGAAGTAGAGGTAGAACCTATGGAGAAAGTAGTAGACCTTACAATGCAATGCAAGATAAGGGAAAGACATAATCAAAAAAAGAACCTACTAGAAAAATAGGTAACTACACTAGAGGTAGCTATATTGGCTACTCTAGGAATAATAATGGTGGAAAAGGAGAAGAGAGATCTTGGTTTAAGGGTACTTGTTTCAAGTGTGGAGAAGGACATAGAGCTTTTGAATGTACTAACATTGGAAAGAAGATTGAAGGAAATAGAAGAAACACTTTTTCTTGTGAAGGAGTTGTTGAAACACCTAATGACCCTAAAGTTGACGAAAACCTAATATTGTGAAGGATCTTATGGAATGAAGAAGTTGGTGAACAACCTATTTTGAGAACAATTTTATTCAAAACTAGATGTAAGATTGTTGGAAAATATTGCAAAATAATCATTGATAGTGGAAGTTTTGATAATTTGGCTTCTAAGGAGTTGGCTAACAAATTGCAGTTGTAGAGATTGGAACATCCTAAACTCTACCATGTTGCTTAGATCCAGAAGGAGCATAATTTACTTATAAGTGAGCAATGCCTTCTTAAATTCAAAATCAAGAATTATCATGATGAAGTCTTGTCTAATATTATTCCTATGGATTGTTGTCATCTTCTATTGGGTAGACCTTGACAATATGATAGAAAAGCTTTGTCTGATGGAAAATTGAATCAATGTACTTTTTGGGTTGATGGAAGGAAACAAGTATTATTGCTTTTGGTTGAAATTTTTGAGGAGAATCATTGTACCACAGTCAAAGTATGTTTGGTTGATTGAAAATAATTATATACTAAGGATATGAAGAAACATAAAGTTTATTTTGTCTTGATTCCTAGAAAGATGGAGAAACAAGATGAACTAGTGCATGCCTTGAGATTGAATCTCTATAGGCAAATTTTTAATACATCATTCTGATAATGTACTTAATGGTTTACTTCCTATAAGAAGTATTAACACTATATGGATTTGATACTTGGAGCTAGTTTGCCTAATAAATAATCACACAAATTGACACCTACTAAAAATGCTGAGTTGAATATACAAGTGCAAGAGTTTCTTGAGAAATGCTTGATTAGGGAAAGTTTGAGCCCTTGTGTAATACCTACAATATTAGCACCCAAGAAGAATGGAGAATGTGCACTAATTCTAGAGCTATAAACAAGATAAAAATGAAGCATAGATTTACTTTTCCTAGGATGGATAACAAAATGGATTGTTTGAGTGGAGCGAAGTATTTTACAAAGATTGATTTGAAAAGTGGATATCATCATTGTTAGCAATTTGGCTAGGTAGGTCAACATGATGTTTTCATTTATGGAAACATATAAGTCATGCAAAGTGACAAGATCACAAGGATGAAGAATTGGGTTACATACCTAGAATAATGTCTAAGTATTACACAATTCATTTGACAGAAAATTTAAAGTTTTGATCATTGGAGTTTATAGAAGCAAAATTGATATGTGCAACATTAGGTATAGATATTAAAGACCTTGAGGATGATGTGTGAAAGAGCACGTGATAGTATGATGAGTAAAGATAAAGTTAAAATGATTTTACCAGTTGTAGTATTATACAAGCAAAACACAACAAGATAAGGAAATGTATATTTTGGGTTAAGGAATTATTTTGTTTACCAAAATAATTACTTAACTAGTTAGGGATGACATCCTAGATGTTAACCATAAGTTTGCAAGAGTTTATTTTACATTTTTTTGAGTGTGTAAATGTATGGAGGTCGATAAAGCAGATATTTATGAAATAATAAGGTATTAAGGAAAATGGTAAACATTATGTTAAGTGTGGTTCTTATGAAGTGAGTGTGATATGTATGTGATGCAAATTCTGATGTATGATCAGTGTAGTGTGAATTATGATAATTTTTTTGTGAAAAGAAGCACACACAATATCAGATATTGAAGAATTTTATTGCATATTGCATGCTTGGGTAGTGGGATCATCTTACATACATTTGTAAAATGTATATAACAACTATTGTAGATAGACTAAATATGAGCTTATTTCCATATGCCAAATATTGTAGGTTAATAATTGGAAACAGTCAAATCAATGCCACGATGAATGGTTAGAAACATATGTAATATTGCTCCAATTCACTAAGAAAACTATAATTTTTGGCATCAAGTGAGAATTTTGTGCCAAATCAAATCCATTTGGTATCTCTTATAAATGAGATAGGCTACTATAGGGTTCTTCAACATAGTCTTGTGCAATCTAATAGTTTGTCTATATCCCTCAGAAACTTTGAGATATGACCATTAGAAGATGGCAACTGAAATGTGCTTAGTGCACCTTGGAGACACTTCAGTAGGTTGTGGTCATTATTATTTTGGAGACTTCAAAGCTCAAACAAGGGTGTTCCTAAGTTTCACCCACCCATCTAGAGCTAGTAGAATAGTTGAATCAATGTCATGATGAACAATTGGAAAGATATGCAACGTTTCCCCAATTCACTAAAGAACACTGCAAGTTTTGGCATCAAGTGAGACTGTTGTGCCAAATCAAATCCATTCAAGGAATCTCTTACAACTAAGATAAGTTACTATAGGTTTCCTTAACATGGTCTTGTTTCATCTAACAAGTTGTATATAGCCCTCACAAGCTCTGAGATATGACCATTAGAAGATGACAGCTGAAATGTACTTAGTGCACATTGGAGACACTTTGGTGCATGGTCATTGCGATTTTTTTGGACACTCCACAACCAAAACAAGGGTGTCACTAGCGTTCACCAGCCCATCTAGAGCTAATGGAATAGTCATGTTGATACCTTGATGAATGGTTGGAAAGATATGCAATGCTGCTCCAATTTACTAAGCAATATTGCAAGTCTTGGCATTAAGCTAGAATATTGTGCTAAATCAAATCTATTTGAACTGTCTCAAAATTGAGATAGGTTATTGTAGGGAATATCAATATGGTCTTGTACCATCTAACAATTAGTCTTTAGCCCTCACAAGCTCTAAGATATGACCATTAGAAGATGACATTTGAAAAATGCTTAGTGCACTTTTGAGACACTTCGATGCATGGTGGTCATGATTTTTTTGGACACTCCATGACCAAAAAAATGGTGTCACTAGAGTTCAAGAGCTAACAAAATATTCAAATTGATACTATAGTGAACAGTTAGAAAGATATGCAATGTTTCTCTAATTCACTGAGCAATACTACAAGTTTTGGCATCAAGCAAGAATGATCTACCAAATCAAATACATTTGGGATCTCTCAGAATTGAGATAGGTTACTATAGCATTCATCAATATGGTCTTGTACCATCTAAAAATTTCTGTACAGCCCTCACGAGCTTCGAGATATGACCATAAATAAGATGACAACTAAAAGGTCCTTAATGCACCTTGGAGCTTCGGTGCATGGTGGTTGTGATTGTTTGAGACACTCTATGGTTGAAACAAGGATGTTACTAGGGTCATATAGATCTAATAGGACAATTGAATTGATGTCATGATGAATAGTTGGAAAGATATACAATGTTTCTCTAATTCACTAAGCAAGGCTATAAGTTTTGACATCAAGCAAGGATGTTGTGCCAAATCAAATCCATTTGGATTATCTTAGAATTGAGATAAGTTACTGCAGGGTCACTCAACAAGGTCCTATTTCATCTAATAATTTTTCTATATCCCTCACGAGCTCCAAGATATGACCATTAGAAGATGGTATTTGAAATGTGCTTAGTCCACATTGGAAACAATTCAGTGCATGGTTGTTGTGAGTTTTTTGGATGCTCTACGACCAAGACAAAGGTGTCCTAGGGGTCCACCCACCCATCCAGAGCCTATGGAATAGTCAAATCGATGCCATGATGAATGATTGGAAATATATGCAATGTTGATCTAATTCACTAAGCAATATTGCAAGTTTTGGCATCATGTGGGAATGTTGTGCCAAATCAAATCTATTTGGAATCTCTCAGAATTGAGAGAGGTTACTGTAGGGATTGTTAATTTGGTCTTGTGTCATCTAATAGTTTGTCTATAGCCCTCACAAGCTCTAAGATATGACCACTAGAAGATGGAAGCTAAAAAGTGCTTAGTGCACCTTAGAGACACTTCGGTGCATGGTGATCATGATTTTTTTGGATACTACATGACCAAAATAAGGGTTCTAGTAGGGTTTAACTTCCCATATGGAGCTAATAAAATACTTGAATTGATACCATAATGAATGGTTGAAAATGTATGCAATGTTTCCCCAATTCACTAAGAAACACTACATGTTTTGACATCAAATGAGAATGATCTACCAAATCAAATCCATTTGGAATGTCTCGGAACTGAGACAAGTTAGTAGGGTTCATCAACATGGTCATATACCATCTAACAATTTTTCTATATCCCTCATGAGCTTTGAGATATGACCATAAAAAAGATGACAACTAAAATGTTCTTAGTGCACCTTGGAGACACTTTTGTTAATGGTTGTTATGATTGTTCCAGACACTGTATGACCAAAAAAAGGGTATCACCAGGGTCATCCAGAGCTAATAGGATAGCCAAATTAATGCCATGATGAACAGTTGGAAAGATATGCAATGTTGCTCCAATTCACTAAGCAACATTGCAATTTTTGGCATCATGTGAGAATGTTGTGCCAAATCAAATCCATTTGGAATCTCTTTGAAATGAGAAAGGTTACTATAAGGTTTGTCAAAATGGTCTTTTCCCATCTAACAATTTTTCTATAGCCTACATGAGCTCTGAGATATGACCATTAGAAGATGGTAGCTGAAACATGCTTAGTGCACCTTGGAGACACTTTGGTGTATGGTGGTCACAATTTTCTAGACACTTCATGCCTGAAACAAGGGTGTCACTAGGGTTTACCTACCTATACATAGATAATGGAATAGTCAAATTGATACCATGATGAATGGTTGGAAAGATATGCAATGTTGATCCAATTCATGAAGCAACACTACAAGTTTCGGCATTAAATAAGAATGTTGCACCAAATCAAATCCATTTGGAATCTCTCTAAACTAAGATAGGTTACTACAAGGTTTTTCAAAATGGTCATGTAACATCTAATAATTTTTCTATATCCTTCGTGAGCTTTGAGATATGACCATTAGAAGATCTTAGCTAAAAAGTGCTTAATGCACCTTGGACACTTCAGTGCATGGTGGTCATGATTGTTCTAGACACTCCACAACCAAAACATGGGTGTCCCTAGGGTTCACCCACCCATTTGGGGCTAATAGAACAATCAAATTGATGTCACTATGAATGGTTGGAAACTTATGCAATTTTGCTCTAATTCACTAAGAAAAATTGCATGTTTTGGCATCAAGCAAGAATGTTGTGCCAAATCAAATCCATTTGGAATCTCTTAGAACTAAAGTAGGTTCCTATAGGGATTTTCAACATGTTCATGTACCATTTAAAAAATTTTATATAGCCCTCATGAGCTCCAATAAATGAGCATTATAATATGGTAGCTCCAACGTGCTCAGTGCACCTTGGAGACACTTTGGTGCATGGTGGTTGCAATTTTTCTAGACACTTTGCGATTGAAAAAAGGGTGCCACTAGGGTTCACCCACCCATTTGAAGCTAAAACATAGTCTAATTGATGCCATGATGAATAGCTAGAAAGATATGCAATGTCTCTCTAATTTACTAAGCAACACTACAGGTTTTAGCACCAAGTGAGAAAATTGTGTCAAATTAGATCCATTTGGAATCTTTCATAACTAAGATATTTTACTATAGGGTTCATTAACATGATCCTATGCCATCTAAATTTTTTATATAGGCCTCATGAGCTCTGAGATATGACCATAGGAAGATGGTGGCTGAAATGTGCTTAGTGCACCTTGGAGACACTTCGATCCATGGTGGTCACAATTGTTCTGGACACTCCCAAGCTGAAATAAGGATGGTATTAGGGTTCACCCACCCATCCAAAGCTAACATAATAGTTGAATCAATGCCACAATAAATGGTTGGAAAGATATGCAATGTTGCTCCAATTTACTAAGAAACACTACAAGTTTTGGCATCAAACGAGAATGTTGTGCCAAATCAAATCCATTTGGAATATCTCAAAACTAAGATAGGTTACTGGAGGGTTCCCCAACATGGTCTCATACCATCAATTTTTTTATCTATATCCCTCATGAGATCTAAGATATGGCCATTAGAAATGATCATTGGAAAGTGCTTAGTGCACCTTGGAGACACTTCGGTGCATGGTGGTTGCAATTGTTCTAGACACTCAATGACCACCCCCCTTTTGGGGCTAACATAATAGCTGAATCAATAACACAATGAACGGTTGGAAAGATATGCAATGTTGCTCCAATTCACGAAGAAATATTGCAAGTTTTGGCATCAAGCAAGAATGTTGTCCCAAATCAAATCCATTTGGAATCTCTTAGAAATGAGATAGATTACTTTAGGGCTTGTCAACATGGTCCTCTACCATCTAAAAATTTGTCTATATGAGATATGATCATTAGAAGATGGCAGTTGAAAAGTCCTTAGTGCACCTTGGAGACACTTCACTGCATGGTGGTTGCAATTGTTCTAGACACTCCATGGTTAAAACAAGGGTGTTCCTAGGGTTCACCTACTCAAAGAAAGCTAATAGAATAGTTGAATCAATTCTCTCATAACATTTTGTATTTGATTTTGATTTGCATCATCAATATCAATTGTAAGACTAAATGCATCTAGTATAGCCTGACATTCGTTCATCAATTCAACATAGTCCAGCTCATTGTGATGGTAAAGGCTTTTTAAATATTGAGGTCTATGTCTTCAACACTAAGCATAACAATATATAACCATTAAATCAATGAAAAAGGAAAAAATCTCACAATATTTTGTCTTTGATTTTGATTTGTGTCATCAAGATCAATTGTAAGACTAATCCATCTAGTATAGCTTGATATTAGTTCATCAATTCAACATTATCAAGCTCATTTGTGACAGTAAATCCTTCCTACATATTGAGGTCTATGTCTTGAACAACCAAATTTATAACCATATATCTTCATCACTAAACATAACAATATATAACCGTTAAATCAATGAAAAAGGAAAAAATCTCACAATATTTTGTCTTTGATTTTGATTTGTGTCATTAATATCAGTTGTAAGACTAAATACATATTGTATATCTTGAAATTGGTTCATCAATTCAACATTATAAAGATCATTTTTTATAGTAAAGCCTTCCTAGATATTGAGGTCTATGTATTCAACAACCAAATTTATAACCATATATATTCATCACTGAGAATAACAAAATATAACCATACAATCAATGAAAAATACAAAAATCTAACAATGTTTTGTCTATGATTTTTATTTGTGCCATCAAGATGAATTGTAAGACTAAATCCATCTAGTACATATCTTAATATTGGTTAATCTATTCAACGTTATCAAGCTCATCTTGTTTATTTTTTAAGTTTTCCTTCTCTATTATGCATTTAAATGTTGTGATGTAGAGCCTAATTAGACTCATAAGTTTATTCGATACGGTTTCCCCTTAGATCATTTCTATGAGGGTTTGGGGGAAGCACACCCAAAGCCAAAAATCTCCTTATATTGTAAAAGGTGTCGACTTTTATTTTTTTTCTATTTGATGACTTATTCTAGCCCTAATTTTGTACACGACAAAAATATTGTATAAAAAGGCTTAAGGTAAAGGATTTCATAACATATGGTGATATTGTAGCTTCTTGCAGTAGTATTGAGCTGTAAGGGATTACAGATTGTAATCACTAGATAATAATAATATTGGACTTGTTGTTTGTGGGCATAGCCTAGGGATTGGGTGAACCACATTAAATATTTGAGTCTTGTGTTCTCTTCTGTGTGAATTATTATTTTTTGATATTGGTTATATTTGCATGTAACTATTATTTTTGTCTGTGGCTAAGTCTAACACTAAACATATAATATATATTATTATTATAAACATATTGAAAATCTTAAACTGAAAATAATACATGGCATCTGTAAACTTGACCACTAATCTTGTTGTAAAAAATCATTGACAAAACACATATTTTGATAATTTACAAATATTGTCAAATGTATGATCAAATATTGAGAGTACATGTCCAAGTAAAGCATATATGCCGAATCAAAAGCATAGTTACAAAGTGGCATTGCTTATATGAAGGTCGATATGTGTTGCCCCACTTTTTATCCTTTACCCATTATGCAAAGTGAAGAATGATCTTGTGTCTTAATTAGGTTTACGTATGTCTGAGTCTTTTTCTTTTCCCCAAGTAATAGGTCTCTCCATCAAATTTTCATCTTCCTCCTTCTCCCACATTACATAACTAGGTGGGTTTCCCTTGTTGTCGTAAGTTTTGAGGGTAGCCCAGGATCCTATCGATGGAGATTCTTGGGTCATATCATGATCCCCACAAAGTCATTTCCAATAATGAACTTGCTCATGATTGATTATAGCTTGCACATAAAGAAAATGAAGTCTACGAAAAACCTAGCATTAGCTTCTCTGTGGCAGAGTTTCGAACTGTGAAGGTGATTTTTCATCGAGGTCAACAAATGAGGTATACAAGCTAAAGTAGGGAAGAAATGAGTTGTTTTATCGATAGATCATGCTTACATTGTAGTATTCTACCTTGGGAGTCATTCAAAATTCATCATAATGATCAAAATTGCTTATGGTGGGAAACTCTAAAGTAAATTCTCCATGGCAAGTTTTCCACCCAAGAAGTCAATTTTTTGACAAAGGCATTAGTAAGGGAGAAAAGCAAGTGGGTTCCTTTTTCACTTTCATAGCCCTTTTTAGGTTTTCCAAAGCTTGGAGACACGTTAACTAAAGAGTTAAGTGAAAATAAAGACAAGGGTAGAAGAAAAGAAGTTGCCTTCTCCTTAGTAGGTTTTCAACCCCAGAAAATGATTTTTCACATCTATTGAAAAATCACTCATGCAAGCATGTTGGGCTCATAGATCAATCACAGGATGCTTAAAAAGGATAATGGAAGCCAATTAATCAGATCTGGGAAGGTATTTTGAGTGAAATCTGGCTGAGCGGATTTTTCCTCATAGAGTACTCCATTCTTTATTTTTCGTAGTTTGGTAAAAAAAATGGGAAGGTAAGTCTGTAATAAAGGAAAGTTACCATTGGGCCAATGGGAACAGTGAAAAGATGTGGAAAAATCTGTTAGGAACCCCCACATTTACTAATCTAATGGATTTATCCTTTAATTCACTCGTGTGGCACGGATCTTGAAGATTAATGGGTGGATTGAGATTTCTATATAGAGATGAACATAATGGATTTTCAAATTACCACTTTCTTGTTTGAACTATTACACTATTGAATTGAATAGTGATTTAAGAATTCTCATAGTTGTAAAGCTTCACTCTTTGTGCTATTTTTAGTTTTAAGATTCTCAATTTATCCCTATCTCAGTTAAGATGGAAATAAGATTCGCTGGATTTGATGGACTGAATGGGATTAAGTCAACATTGTAGAATGTTAGAGATACCTCAATCTATTTCCTTGACATGCAAGATTTCCAAAGAAGGTTAAAGACAGAGCCAATCCACCCAATAATAGAGAAACTCTGAGGAAGCAAGTTAGTGGAGGCAGCCAGGTTTCGAGTTGCAATTCAAGCCCTCGAGCTGATCATTGAATGTATTAACCATTACAATCTAGACACTAAGCAAATTTTGTTGCTGGATCATACAGTTTTGATCTCAATTGACTAACAAACTGTAGTGAATTGCCTCTGAATTTTAGAGCGGGAAGAATTTTTTGAATTGACCATGGGAGGAGCAATGTCTGAATTCTCCTTGAAGAAGATGGTGTGGTAGAAGGAAATCATGAGGCCTTGGTTCCAAAAGCCATAAGGAGCTAAAAGTAGACCCTTTTTGGCAGTGATCTCAAGCCTAAAATTGTGGACATTCTAGTCCTTTTGCATCGGTTGAAAGGTGAGGTAGAAGCACTTAATTTTGTAGAACAATATTTCTTTTTAGTACAAATCATCTATTTAGACACACATTATGTTGATTGGGTGTATAAGGTAAGTGAACATTTGTCTAGAGCTCTCAGTGCTGCAAAGTTCTACAATACCTTTACATGTATTCTTTCCTTATTTATATGTTGGCTTCTCTATAATTATGGCCGAGCCTTCCCACAATTGAGGATTTTCTTGATGATGTAAAAAGTTATGAATTTTATCCATGCTTGCAGTTATAGAATAGCTATGCAAAGTATGTTAGAGTTAATGACTCTTTACAATGAGGATTTGTAGGGAACTACAAGGATGCCTAGAGAGTAGGTTTAGCCCAAAAGCGATGGTGGCCATCGGTCAATTTGGTAGCTACTTTGTTCAATTCTCATCTTTCTCACATTTGCATCTTGCACCCTTTGATAGATTCCCTCTGAAGCTACCTAGATACCCAAGTGACATGATCGTGCTTATAGAGATTGTGAGACAAGCTATCCAAGTGAATGTATTGAGTGCCAATTTAAGGAAGAAAGGGTATGAGTTCCCCACGAAGGTCAAGACTTATAGTTTTGATTCTCGATCTGATGCAAAAAACATGCTCAAGGCATTCAAGAACAAGTACAAATTGGAGGAATATAAGGTTGTAAGGCCCATGTTTGATCCTAATGGATATATAAGAGAGGTGCTTCAAATCGAGAGTGTGATCAAACATGTCACCACTCTGGAGGATTATTGGGCAGATTGCAGAGATGAGTTGGAGAGTTGTGATCATGCATTTTCCAGGCTCACAATGGAACAAATAAAAACATATGGCATTGATCTCAATGTAGAAGTATTGGAGGATGATGGTCAAAGTATGTATAGAAATATGTATTTGATTAAATTAAGGGGAATTCCTATCAGTTTCGAGCCATATGTAGATGTGGAGGAGAATCTTGATATCATGATGGCTATGATTATCAAGAAATCGAGAAATGGGTTGAGTGGACAACCAGGAAAAGCTGGAGTAAGGGAGCAGCCACTCAAGCTTCTCTAGTAGCTGCAATGTCAACTTCATCCCAGAGTGCTACACCAAGTGTGACCATAGCTTCCACTCAAGGGACAACTCAACTTGCTGGTGGAGGTGATAAACCTCCAGAAAAGAATATCCATATAGCCCAGACATGTCATGATGGTTCCTTTCTTGTCATAGGAACCCAGACTGGTGCTGAAGAGAAGAAGGCGAAAGAACTAAAGGATACTGCCAGTACTCCAGTACCTTCCCCACATACTACTCCCATTCCATCTCCTCACACTACCCTTGTTCCTTCTCTACATATCACTCCAATCCCATCCCCTCATTATAGCCCCGTGCCATCAGCAAGCACTTCACTTTTGAGGTCAGGTGGTTCCCCTATATAGATAGTAGAATTAGGGGATGGAAAAAGTAGAACCAATGAGTTAATTGAATCAAATGAAGAGATGAAGAAGACTTCAGAGATGGAGAAGGGTCAGGCTCCTTCTAGAATCATCTCAAAGGTCTCAAAGAATCCTTTCTCTTCAACTGTTGTAGCCATGACTCCAGTGAAGAAGAAAATGTTCATCATTGAATCATTCAGAAGAACTTCCAAAGTGATAGGAACTGATTCTTGGTTAGAAGATACTTTGGAAAGGAAAAGAAAGATAAAAGATAAAAGTGTTTCTACGAAGGACACTGTATCTCTCATAGTTCATTCTAGGACTGCATTGACAAAGGTCAAAAAGTAGAAGACTCTATCCATACTTGGGCAAGATCTAGAAATAGGGCACTTAACAATGGAGATAGCAAAGCCGAACAAAGGAGGGAGAATTGAAGATATGACACCTAATGACTTTACTCTCCATTCTATTGATCTTGGAGAAGCCAAACATGATACAATGATTGGCTTGTGGAGATCAAGTAATGAAGTGATAGAAGGGAAATTGGAGAGTCTCAAATTGTCAAAGATCAAGATGAAAGTAGAAATAGAGGAATTGAATAAATTCATCAAGCAGCTAGTCACTCAACTAACAACTATTTATGGTATGTTTGTGACCTAGACTCCTAGTGTAGCTAAAGTGAAAGCCCTCATTTCCCAACTATAGGAAGATAGGCATTATGGTCAGATTGGTAGAGAATGGATCAAGAGACTTAAATCAGAAGGAGTTTCTCTCATAGATAAAATTGTAAATGTTATCCTCAAACTAGAAACGGAATAGGACAACATATTATCTAACAGTAATACTTTGGCCGTAGAAAGAGCCAGGTGTGATGAATGCATCTCCCTTTTAAAGATGATCATCTAGATGAAAGCAAAAGAAGTAGTTGAAGCCAAGATTCTAAAGAATGGAAATGAACCTTTGTTCAAATGGCTCCAAAGTATGCAGTTTAAGCTAGAAATGATCCAGGAAGCTAAGAAGGGATTCAAGGAGAGGGAGGGTAAAATAAAGAAAAATCAAGATAGAGGATTTGAGCTTATGAGGGGACTACACACTAACTCTCAAACTAGTGATCAAGGAAAGGATCTCATTAGAGTGGAAGTAAAGAAAAGTAACTACTCTACCTTTTTGAATAATCTGTTCGTAGTGGCTTCTAGTAGCTAGAACAGAACCATAGAACTCTAGGTGCTTGGTGGATGGATACATGTGTCCACAGAGGAGTTTCCAGAGTAGTTGAATTCTATAAAGGATTTGGTGAGGGAACACTCAAAATGGGTTTTGAGATTCACTAATATACACGTGCCCAAGCATGAGGATCCGATCCTAATAATGGTTGTTGCTAAGTCACATAGAGAAAAAATAGAAAAGGGGAAGAAGTCTAAATGATTCATATTATTCCCTCTTTTAATTTTTATTTTGTAATTTCTTAATATGAAAAATTGGCCTCTTGCCAGGTGTCATTTTCAGAAGATGCACAGATTAAGCTTCCATTGTAACGGTCATCTCAAAAACTCTATATGTATGAATTGAATAGATTAATGAAGGGTCAAAATTTTTTTGGTGTGAATTACTTTTTGTTGTAGAGAAAATTGAATGGTATTTTATGTCAATCATTTTTTGTTCTAGTTAGTATTGTATTTAGTAATGTGTTCTCTTTCATTTGAATCAGAATAAGGGAAGAACATAGTTTTACCTCCCTTGTTTTGAGGCAACAGATGAATGTGATAAGTATTGTTATAGTTCAATTGAAGAGGAGATTCTTCTAGCATTTCCAATTTATTAGTTATAGTTTACATTTGAATTAGCTTAGTTTAGCATCAGTTAATTACATGGATGGAATTAATGGAATCATAAGATTTGTGGATGCATAAATCTTTTTCAGTGTTGAGATGTTTTTATCTGCCTGAGTTGGATTTTATTTAGGTCTAGCTCAATTATTCCTCTACTATTACCAGTTTAAGAACATACCCCAAAGTATTCTTAAAAAAAAATTCATTGAAAATCTATTTTAGGGAGCTATACCTACCAATTCAGAGGAAAGTTAAAACATCCAAAAAGAGCTTTCCGACTGTTTGTGATCAGATATTGTTCTGAATTGGGTATTAAAGAGTAATAATCTAAAAGAACAAATCTTTTTACTAACACATTTTTGGAGACTCTGTTGGGGAGACGAATAGTCTCTTGACCAAAAAGCCTATGTTTTCAAGACAACCAAGAAGACATAATTTCATCCCTTAACACATTTGTTTTGAGACATAGAAGGGACACTGAACATTATAGCAATGCTAGTCAGGTGTTAGAGGAAGAAGAAAGAAGAGTTGAAGCCTTAGAGAGAGCTATTCAAAGGAGAGATATCTAGAGAGTAGAAAGACAGTTGAGACAAGAAGCTCAGAGATAAACTAAACCCAACATCTTGGAATAGTTTAGGTTCCTCAAAAGTACAAAGGAATAGGGTGGGAAAGACCCTATTTTTGATAAGCTTACAAAGCTTGATTTTCCTATCTTAGACATTCCAAAGTGAAAAAGTGAAAACAAGAGCCGAAGCACGCCACCTTCCCCTATTAGGAATCAAGACACTAGCACTTCACATTCTTCTTGTTAGGTGTTAGCACTCCACAGAGTTATTGCCTCTCTAGTTGTTAATTTCCTACCATATACTACTAAGACAATCATGGCTGCTCCAAGGGCTGCGACAATAGGACCATTAGCATTAAACACTTATCATCCACTCATAGCTAGTTCAAGGAAGAATTTCCCTAAATTCTTAGATGATGGAAAATTCACTACAGATGAACACATTAAAGCTCTCTTTGTAGCTACTCATATCTTATGAGTGGGACATGAAGATGTTACTGTGAGATTGTTCATAGAAACCCTCACAAACGATGCAACGAACTAGTTTTATCATCTAGCTAATGGCTCAATAACTGATTGGGATACATTGAGGACAACCTTTGAGACAAGATTCAAGACCATGAAAGATGAACATGCCCTACTAACACAATTTATTTCGATTAAGAAGCAACCAACTATGAGTATGAGGGATTTCATTGCTAAGTTCAATAAGATTATTAGCAGAATTCTAGTTGTTGATAGATCCACACTTGGTGAAAACCTTCTTTATTAGTGCAATGCCTCCAAATGTCAATTATGATTTAAGGAGAGCACATCCTATGGATCTACTTGATGCACAAAAGAAGGCGATTGACTATGAGGATGATTTGATTTTTGCGAGAAAGTGGAAACGAGAACTTCAAACTAAGGGAAGTTCTAGTAATACCACATCTTCTAAGGAGATGATTCAGAAATTGTCAAATGAATTGTTGGCAATGAAGAAGCAATTACCTAGATTCAATAATCCCTATCAATGGAATTATCAAAATTCACCAAGGAAGAACAACAAAAGTAGATTTCCACAGCTTACAAGTTCACAACCTAGGTTGCAAATTGAGGTGGTGCCAAAAAAAGGAAATGCGTGTGTCTTTCATTTGACCATAGATCATGATAGCGAGATTTGTCTAGAGACTGCCCACATGATGCAATTGTTATTGACTAATGAATTGAACACTACAACTCCTTGTTTAGAGCTCGATTCCTATTCAAATGGTGACTCAGGAAATTTATTTTTAGAATATGAGTCAAATTTTGAATCAAAAGGTGAATGTTATGCAACCATCAATGGAACTTCATACATAGTGCATACCCAGGAGAAAAGGTTGAAGAATCAATCCTCTAGTCACACTCATAGAAATGACTCCAATCCTTCAACGAGTAATGTAGATACTGATCAAGGAGCATCTACCTCACAAACAGGTAAGGAGAAGACATCCTTTGATTTCATTTAATTTTGTGAAGAATCAAAAATTCAAATTTCCACTATTGATTATTTGAATTCACTTCCTTTGGAGTTAAAAAGACTGATAGACTGATGTAAATGAAACACATCAGATGTGAATTGTAATGTAATGGTTGAGAAAGAAGACAAAACCTTGACATCTAGTTTGTTTAACCAAGAAGATGCTATAGTCTTAGCAACATCCCCTAGACAAAAACCTGAGCCTTTTTATATTTCATTGTATATCAATGGGTGCAAACTTAGTAATTGTATAATAGATTCAAGTGCATCAGATAACATTATGCCTTATTCCATAGCCAACGATTTAGGCCTCAATCCTACTAAAGTGCATGGGAGATGCTACTCAATGGATGCCAAACAAGTGTCATTACTTGGGTAGATTAAAGAAACTCAAGTAGCCTTAGCTTCTCACCTAGAAAAGAAGCTCCTATTAACTATTCTGGTAGATTTTATTCCAGCAAGCTATGGACTTCTTTTAAGTAGAAGTTTTTGTCAAGACTTAGGAGGAGAAATAAAGATTGACTGGTCCTGAGTAGTGATACCTATTGGGAATAAGAAAGTCAAATTAGAACCTAAAGAAAAGGAACAATTCATAGTCTTGAAATTAGATGACCCTAAAGCTCAAATTCTCTACCAAGAGGTAGAATTTGGCAACTATATGTTGTTTACTAAAGAAGGCCCAGATGAGCAAATAGATGAAAGTCAAAATAAGAAAGTTTCTAATGGAAATAAAGATTCATCGGGTATATGGACACTTGAATTTGATGGAAGTTGTGCTACCTCAAGGTCTAGAGTAGGTGTAGTATTGATATCCCTAGAAGGCGAACCTAAACCTATGGCTTTCAAATTAGAATTTAGGAATAAAAATAACACTAGGAAATATGAAGCTTTATTACTAGGGATAATAATAGCAAAGGAAAGAGGGATAAAGATTTTAAAAGCTCAAGGTGATGTGGATCTTTTTGTGAAGTAGGTAAAAGGACAGTATTCTATAAAATATCACAAGTTGAAAAATTACAGAAATAGAGTCTAGGATGAGATAGATGGCCTAGATGCCTTCTCTATTAAATTGATTCTGAGAGAGATGAATACTAGGGCTGATTCCCTTGCAGTCTCTACCTCCCTATTACTTCCTCATCTAGATTTCAAAAATAGAAAGTATCAAATCAAAATTGTGTATCGATCTGCTATTCCAAGTAACACAGAATAGTGGCAAGTCTTCAATGATAATAAGAGTTTATAGATGTTTCTTGAAAATGACAAGTCTAGCTTTGAGCATGAATCTAGTGGAAGTAATCATGAAAACTCTAGTGCAAATGAGGAATGGAATCAAAATGGAGAAGTTCAGCTGAAAGGTAACATTATTCTCCCATATTTTGTGGCTTTAGAAAAAAAATTTAATAGACATGATGCCTACATAAAGTAGAAGAGAGCAGAAAAGGGGCCTACTGTGGGTGAATATGAGGGAGTACATATTGGAGATATTCATAATCCTAGAATGATTAACATTGGGAAGTTGTTTTCACCTGAAGAGAAAGAGGTCGTAAGAAATTTATTCATGGAATACAGAGATGTTTTTGTATGGAGCTATGAAGATTTGAAAATTTATAGAGACGGGAAGGTAAAACATCAAATTCCATTGAAGCCTAATGTAGTTCCTTTTGGGAAAAAATACAGGAATTACAATCCTAAGGTCATTGTTTTCACAAAAGTTTGCACCCTTGTCCAAAGTTTTTACTTAAGGACAACCTTGTAAAACATGGAAGCAACCTCCAAGCTGTGGAACTTGAACTGTGAGGTTGAGTTTTTGGAGAAGGCTGACTTCCTTTACTATTAGGGTGCACCTAACTACTCTTGGAGAGGAAAAGGGAGAAGGAGTGCATGAAAGAAAATCTACCTACTCTAACCTAAGGAGGTGATGCACCAAAATAGAGTGTTCAAACCAATCTCTATCCATACATGCACTATTGAACCATCATGACACCAAAAGATATACACATCCAGACTTGCTTTAATCTAACAATCACATACAGATCAGAAAACCGAAATGAATGACACAAGGAAAGAGAGGATTCACTTATATACCATTCATAGGCCAAAAGAGATACAATCATGAGAGATTGCAGATCTTTACAATACACCAATGAGAGGAAAATAGTTCCTACACTTTACATCAATGGTTGCAAGAGATAAGGTAGAATGTCATACAGTTCAGAGGCAAAGGGGATTTACACTAAAGTTGTAGAGAAATATCAGAGAAAACAGATAAGAGTCAACCTTTTTGAAAATCTACAAAATTTTCCTTTATAGCTCAGGCATAACTGAGATATTTTCTAGCTGAAGTTACTCTACAACCACTTCCATTAAGTCTTATAGAGAATAATTATTCAAATTTAGGGAAAATCCAACCTTGGCGTAGACCTAAGTACAATGAAATATAATATTCTATTGAAATAGGGCCTTGAGAAGATAGAAATGGTGCCATTAAACTATTCTAACTAGGTAGATGGATAGGATCAGAGGCGTTGGAGCATTCTCCTTCATTCACTGAGTTCAGCATTCACCCAAGAGTTGTTGGCATTAATCACAGGGATTAGACTGCATGAGAAAATTTGACTCCCTTCATTTTTGGCTCATGAATCAGCAGGGTCAATGATTCAACTAAACCTTGCAACCAAAGTAGACCACGCGGACCAATGATTTTTTTTTTTTGCCACTCCATAGAGTCTCCACATAGTTGACCATATCTTTTCAACTAACCACGCCACCTCCTCAAAACCCTGACTACAATGTAATTGCCAACCGTCAGCCCTAACTATTAATGCCTTAGTCAAACCTACTAGGACATGTGTTCTTTAGGCACTTCCCCACAATGTTTAATTTCCTCACATCTTCATCTTGTAGGAAAGTGTTGATCATTGATCTCCATGAGATCAACGATCGTGAAAGATCTCATCATACTGCTTGCCCCTCAAAATTCCTGGGCCCATGAAACACTCAACATACACCTTAGCATCAAACTAGCACCACCCTGAGGTATATGAGACAAGCCTGGCCCCACAAGGACACACGGCAACAAGGAAATTGCCCACATTCCTTAAAATCCTTGCATCTTCATAAAGCTAGGAAGTGCCAGCCTTTGATTTCATTGAATCTTATGGTGATCATAAATTTTGTATGACTGCACACCTAATCAGCTAGACGGACCAATGAAACACCTCCTTTGTATTCCACCTCACCTGACAACTGTCGTAGAAAATGTGCTATTTAATTTCTTTCTAAAAAGGATGGGACCATGACATCACATTGTGCCACATGTCACAAGGGCGCATACCCACATTGTTTAACTTCCTCGCAATTCCTTATTACGAGCATGTGCCACCCATCAATCCTTGAAGATCTGACAGTGGGAGATAGAACTAGGAACATGGGATGTTGTGGGATAGGTGTCACCAGGGTGCTTGCCCACATTGTCAGAAATTTTGACAAAAGGCAAAATGTGAGAATGCGTTCGCCAATAGAATCATCGACTGGACTAACCCTCCTCCTTTCTGCAACCCACACAAAATGAAGGGATCGAAAAATCCATGTGTTGCAAAGAGGCTTCCCCACATTATGTAAAGGTCATGTATTGGGAGAATGTGGGAAAGCACCCACCGTGGATCTAGGCAAGATTTGACGGGACAAAAATTTGCAGACTGGTGGAAACAAATTTAGGGAATATAGGAAATACTATAAAGTTTTAATCATTTTAATTTTTTGTATTTCCATGATATTTAAAATAATATTAAAATGGTAAGTGGCAGTTGGGTGGGGTAAGTATTTAAATTCAAATTTTGGAGGGGGGGGAAATGGTAACATTTTTGGTGACTCAGAGGGGGTGCAAGCCCGCTATGCATAAGATCAGTGTTCTGAAACATCTATTGGGCTATAGAGTCATTCAAGATGTGGATCAGTACACTGTAAAACCCTAACCCTACCTCTGTAGTAGCAAAACATCGAAACTTTGTCTCTTCAACTCGGCAACCTTAGCAAAACACATGTGCTCGTGCACTTCTTAGAAATCAGGAAACCAACAAAAAGAAAACTACTCTAATATGTACACGAAACTTCAAGCCCTGTCAAAAACATGGTTTGAGATAGATCCCATTAACTGGGATAGGCAAAATTTCACCACCAGGCTTAGTTAATTGAAAAGGATTAGCCTTCTTGTGAATGACAATCAAATAGGGACCACTCCACAGTACATCAAATTTTGAGTGTCTCCCTATTTTTTCCCTGTCTACATCCCATTTCAAAACCAAATCACCCTCCCTAAAGGTTCTAACCCTAGCCTTCATGTCAAAGCTCCTTTTCACCTACTACTGATGTGTTTCTAGGGTATGCATGGCCTGACCTCTCTTCTCTTCCAACTCCATCAGTTCTACCATTCTCACTATCATGGCATCATTTTCATTTAGCTGTAGTTGATGAGCTAGTTCTAGGGATGGGAATTCTAATAAAATTGGAAGCCTTGCCTCTCATCCATATACCAACATAAATGGTGAATCTCTTATTGACCTCTTAGGTGTTATTCTGTTAGCCCACAGTACAGTCCTGAACTTTTGATGCCAACACCTTTGGTTATCCTTTATAGTTCTTTTTATAATCCTAATCAGGTTCTTGTTGGATGACTCAGCCAAACCATTGCCTTGAGGATAGTAGTTTGAGGATGTGCTCAAGTAGATATTATGATCAACTGCCCATGCACAAATCTAAGCTCCAACAAAAGATTTTGAATTATCTTAAATAATGGTTGAAGGGGCACCAAACCTAGTCACAATTCCATCAAGGAACTCAACAACTGAAGATTATGTGACATCCTTTAATGCAACTACCTCTGTCCATCTAGTGAAGTAATCTATAGCAGCTAAATCCATTTGTGACTAGAACTAGAAGGAGGATTGATAGGGATTATGAAATCCAATTCCCATTGAGCAAAAGGTTGGTCCACCTGAATGGGATAAAGAGGAAGAGCTGCAAACTTTTGCTTACTAGAAAAGAAAGTAGATTTTTCACATTTCCTCACATACCTATGAAATTCATGGAATGGGAACAACCAATAGTAACTAGCCCTCATGACCCTCATTGCAATTTTCCTTACTGAGAAGTGACCACCATGAGAACCATCATGAAGTTCTTTGATCATTCTTTTAGCTTGGTCTATGTCAATGCATCTTAATAAGGCTCCATTAAAATCTCTCCTGAAAAGGATACCATCAATTATGACATAAGGGATTGACTGTAATCTATATTGTCTTCTTTTAGTTCTATCTAACCCTTGAGGATATCCATTACCTAATAAGAAATTCTTCATATCATCCATCTAGCTCCTTGGGTCATCATTTATTGCTTCTTGTTGCTCTATTAGTATCATAGCAACCTCCCCATCTGATTCTTGAGATGATATCATCTATTTACAAAACCCTTTCCCTCTTACCAGCTTGGTGATCTAGATGTCAACATCATATTCCATTACTTTAGTAATCTAGCTAGCTCTCTTCTCACTAATATCTTTGCTCAAAAAGAAATCTTTCACACTGGCATGGGGTACTAACAAATGAATTTTATTATGAGATAGGAGGTGTTTAAATTTCTTTAAAGTGCTGATGATTGCAAGGGATTTATTCTCTACATAGTTGTATTTGTCTTCATACTCTTTAAGCCCTACACTAATGAAGGCTATGGGCTGCTCTTCATCTTTATCATTTGTTTGGGTCAAGATAGCAGAAATGCTTGACTCACCACCTAGGGTTTTGAAATCCTTTTGAAAATTTGAATTAATGAGAGTAGGGGTTGAGGCTATGGCTACCTTGATCTCTTCAAAACTTTCCTTCCCTTCCTTGGTCCATGCAAAAACCATAATTTTCTTAAGCATAGCTGTAAGGGGTTTTATCATGGTAGCAAGATTAGGGATGAATCTTCTCACAAAATTTATCCTACCAAGGAAACTTTGCAACCCTTTCTTATGTTTAGGAAGAGGGAGAACAAGTATTGCTTTTGTTTTTTCTAGATCAATAGTTAAACCATCCTTAGATACAATGTGTCCCAATATTTTTCCTTGATTGGTAGCAAAGACACACTTGTTGAGGTTAAGGGATACCTCAAACTCTCTACACATTGAGAACACCTATCTTAAATGATCAAAATGATCTTCTACACTCTTTGAATATACTGTGATATCATTAAGGTAAACGAATACAAATTTTTCAATCATGTTTTTGAAGGCCATCTCGATTGTCTTCTGAAATGTAGCAGCTACATTGGTTAGCCCAAATGGAATCTTACAATAAGCATAAGTACCCCATTTGGTAGTGAATGTAGTCTTGTACCTATTAGACTCTTTGACCAGTACCTGATTGTAGCCAAAAAAATCCATCAAGAAATGAAAACCTCTTCAAACCACTGACCTTGGACAAAATCTGCTCCATGGAAGGGAGAGGATGGTGATCTTTAAGGGAAGCTTGGTTAAGGTCCCTAAAGTCCACACACAATCTGATTTCTCCATTCTTCTTCCTAACATGGATGAGGTTTGCTACCCATGATGAGTGCTTTATGGGGAAAATTATATTGGCCTCAATCAATTTGGATAGCTCTTTTCTCATTAAGGGTTCAATTTTAGGATTCACTACCCTGTGTTTTTGTCTTACTGGTTTGACATTATCAATTAAATCTATGGTATGCTGAAACAACCTTGGGTCAAAACCCTTTAAATCATAATACGTCTAGGAAAATACATTATTAAATTCTTGACATAGATGAATAAAACTCTCTTGCTCAATCTTAGAACATACCTTCCCCATGTTTAAGGATTTTCCATTAGCAATGGTGATTGGGGTGTGACCATCTTCATCAGTAGCTAAGTTCATGACTCTGCCTCTCACTTGGTCATCAAGACTGAAAACACTCTCTAAGGTAATGAGACCCTTAGGCAATTTGTTTGAACTGAGGTTAATGATTTGATCACCATACTGATCCTACAGTCTCAATTGGTTTCTATCTAAAAATTCTGCTTCATTCTGCAAGAAGCTTACAATTTTTTCATTAGATTCAAACACTTGTCAATGGATGTTATTGTTAGGGATGGTAGGCCTTACTACCATCCTAATTTTTTGCTTCTTCTTCTCCTCAAGATTCCTTAGCACATCATAAGACACACCTATTGCTGCAAGCCTATCAACATGTCTATTTTTTTTCTATGGATGCTTTGAATATTAAATGCATTGAAACCCTCAAGAAGATCACATACCCTATGTTTATAAGACTTAAGCAAACCATTCTTGGTGATATTTGGATTTCTCACTTGATTAACCACCAACTCACTATCTCCATATACACTTAAGGCTTGAATTCCTCTTTTCTGAGCAAGTAGGAGACCCTGAATCAAGGATTCATACTCGGCCACATTATTAGTGCAACTAAACTAGAGCCTAAAGGAGAAGTAGTACCTTACTTGTGTAGGAGAAACCAACATCACACCAGCCCCTGATCCATTCTTATTCCTTGATCCATCAAAGTACATACTCCATATCCCACTCATATCTTCTTTGATCTCCACAAGATTGGGAACTAGGGCATCCTTCTCTAATATACAATATGTACTATGGGCTATCTTTTCTGACATAGGATCGAATTAATATTCATTACCCCATTCATCTAAGAGAAAATTAGGTATCTCTACTAGGGAAGTAGTAGGCTCATTCACTATGTCATTCTGATCCATTTCTAGGATAGTGAAATTCATGTTGATGGGATTAGGAGTGTAGGGTTCGATATGATGGAGGGATAGAGGCTCTACTTTGATCAAAGCTTTGGCCCCATATCTTTTCCTTAAAAACATATATGACCAATCAGAAGATATGTAACCACCTATTTGGGCAGTGAAATCTCTTGATAGACAGATGGTAAAATGTGGCTTGACTTCAGCAATGGATATATCTTGAGTTATAGTACAACCAAGGCATGCATGTAGGGATATTTCCACATTCCTAAAGATCCCTATAGTCTTGACAATACTACCATCCAATTGTAACACATCCCTAACAATGGGCTCATATTTCATTCCCAAAGCATCAACAAGACACCTAGGTATCACTGAACTACTAGCCCCTGAATCAATCATGTAATACTAGCCTTGTGGCACTTTCCATGTTGGGTGGCTGATCCTTTGGTTCAATACTTTTCAATTCTTGCTGCAACAACCTCTTTTGCATGGGTATAGTAGCAATAGCATCTCACATGGAAATATTCACATTTGTCTTCTTCATTTTTTTGACCACATTGAATGGTGTAGTAGGTGCTTTAGTAGGAGCCTTGGGAGCTGCACTTGTAGGAGGTTGAGATGGGGAAACCTAAGGATCACTTACATCCTTTCTTCCATTATCCTGCCTTTGCTGCTAGAAGGTATTTGATTGATCATTTACTACTTTCTCATGACGTATTACATTTGAAGTTGAGGCCTAATTGGGAAGAGGTGGGGTAGCATCTTCAATAGCTCTTCTTTTTCTCCTAGTGTTCTGAGTAATGGAATCCTGGTTTACATTACAATGTTCCTACAACTAATGATTCATAAAGGAGCAATCGCCTTGTCCTTGCATATATGAGGCATCTTTGAATTGGTCCTCCCTATATGATTGTCCTACTGCAGGCTCTTGGATGGTCAAAGCCAAATAAGATTTAGCCTTTTGACACATGCAAGGAGCATAGGAGTAGTTACAGGAGGGACAAAAATCCTAATCTTGGGCCATGTTGTTTTGAGTAACTATGGCCCTGCTTTGGTTTACATTTGAGGTTGAAGCATGACTACTCTTCCTATTCTAATTAAAATAATTGTTCCCATAATTTTGATTTGGGGGCCTACCACTGTTTAGAGTTTGATGTTGCAATTGATGAGCCTTACTACCTTTAGCTTGTTGTCTCTCTAAGGTCACCACCTTGTTGTTCACTTTTTGTGTCACAGAGAAGCTATCCTCCAACTTCTTCTCTTGGCCTTGCAATCTTTTATCTATGTTCAGCATCATAGATTGCATCATCTCCTTGATCTCATCTATCCCATTTGAAGATGTGGAAGCTTGAGGGACTAGAGCAAGGGATTGTGATGTGGAAGTTGTGGGAAGAGGAGCCATTTCTGGTTGGTGATTTCTAACATCAGGGAAGAAAGGCATGGGAGGCCTTGGAGCTAGCTTACCTCCTTGTATTAGGATATTTTCTAACTTTATTGCTATGTCATAAGCATTAGGCAAGGTATCTCCTCCCATAGTTTGGATTGTAGTGGCAATGTCACTATTAAAAGCTCTAAGGTAATGCAAGAAGGCATTACCAGGGGTAGGTTTTACTGAAGTAGGTATTCTATCCCATGTCTTTTAAAATCTATAGTTGAAATCAGTCATACATTCATGGGTGGCTCTTTTTATAGTAGTCAATTGTTCTAAAAGTGAAAAATGGTCACTTTTGTCCTCAAAGTGTTTGCATAGTCCTGCTCCTAATCCATCAGGCAATCTATTATAGAACCATGAGCCAAACCTCTATACCATTGTAGTGATTTTCCTTTCAAGGATGAGGCTAGAAGCCTAACTGCAACATCATCTTCTGTAATACCATGGATATTATAGACATTTGGAACTTCTTGAATGTGTTTGGAGGTAGAGATAGAAGTTTCACCAGTAAATTTTGGTATACTTTTGAGTGCAACTATTGGTATGTCCTATCTTTGAACCAATAAAAGAGGAATTCCACCATTAAAGGTGGCAAAAGTATGGGCCCTGGCCTGTTCCATATAGACAAGTGATCTATTGATATGTGTTGATGGTAATCTAGGCTAAGATCTAACAGTAGGAGGAGTAGAGATAGATCTTACAGGTGTATTTGTTCCTATTGCACTCCTAACTAGTGATAAAAATACTCTAGTCTTCCTTCTTATAGGATTTGAAAACAAGAGCTCTTGGTACTGAAATTTACCTCTAGAAGAAGCCCTTGTTTCAGCTTTGGGCATGAATTACTACAACTTTGGTCTGGAACTAGATGTATCTGAAGCTCAGAGTCACCAAGTACTTGAAAAAGGAGGCTCTTGAAGGCTTGAACACTAAAGTCAATATTATCTCTTCTGTATTAATCTTGAAATCTTCCTTTTGACACCAGTAGACTTGAAATTTTTTGAATAGAGTCCCACAAAGTGTGCCAAAAACTATTGTCACTTTGCACCTATATCCAAAATTTTTACCTAAGGACAACCTTGTGAAACATGAAAACAACCTCCAAGATGTGGGACTTGAACTGTGAGGTTGAGTCTCCGGAGACAGTCAGCTTCCTTTACTATCAGGGTGCACCTAACAACTCTTGGAGAGGAAAAGGGAGAAGGAATCCATGTAAGAAAATCTACCTGCTCTAACCTAAGGAGGTGATGCACCAAAATAGAGTGTTCAAACCAATCTTTGCCCATACATGCACTATTGAACCATCATGACACCAAAAGATATACACATCCAGACTTGCTTTAATCTAACAATCACATATAGATCAAAAAACCCAAATGAATGACACAAGGAAAGAGAGGATTCACTTATATACCATTCATAGGCCAAAATAGATACAGTCATGTGAGATTGCAGATCTCTACAATACACCAATGAGAGGCAAATAGTTGTTGCACTTTACATCAATGGCTAGAGTAGATAAGGTAGAATGTCATACAGTTCAGAGGCAAAGGGGATTTACACTGAAGTTGTAGAGCAATATCAGATAAAATAGAGAAGAGTTGACCTTTTCAAAATCCACAAAATTTGCCTTTATAGCTTAGGCATAAAAAAGATATTTTCCAACTGAAGTTACTCTACAACCACTACCATTAAGTCTTATAGAGAATAATAATGTAGATTTAGGGAAAATCCATCCTTGGCACAGACCTAAGTACAATGAAATCTAATATTATGTTCAAACAAGGCCCTGAGAAGATAGAAATAGTGCCATTAAACTATTCTAACTAGGTAGATGGATAGGATCAGAGGTGGTGGAGTGTTCTTCTTTGTTCACTAAGTTCAGCATTCACCCAAGCGTCGTTGGCATTGATCACAGGGATTAGATTGAGCAGGAAAATTCAACCCCCTTCATTTTTTGGCTCATGAATTAGTAGGTTCAGCAAGTCAACTAAACCTTGTAACTAGAATAGACCACATGGACCAATGATTTTATTTTAATTTGCCACTCTATAGAGTCTCCACATAGTTGACCATATCTTTTCAACTAACTACGCCACCTCCTCAAAACCCTTACTACGATG
Organism: Cupressus sempervirens; assembly: GCA_028749045.1. NCBI lineage: Eukaryota > Viridiplantae > Streptophyta > Pinopsida > Cupressales > Cupressaceae > Cupressus > Cupressus sempervirens. Next base: position 176,063,816 of record CM053789.1, on the reverse strand, counting down.
TAACTACCAACCGTTAGCCCTAACTATTAATGCCTTAGCCAAACCCACTAGGACATGTGTTCTTTAGGTGCTTCCCTACAATGTTTAATTTCCTTGCATCTTCATCTTGTGAGAAAGTATCGATCATTGATCTCCATGAGATCAACGATCATGAAAAATCTCATCATACTACACTTGCCCCTCAAAATTCCTAAGCCCACGAAACACTCAACATACACCTTGGCATCCAATTGGCACCATCCTATAGTATATGAGACAAGCCTAGCCACACAAGGACATGTGGCAACAAGGTGCTTTCCCATATTCCTTAAAATCCTTGCATCTTCATAATGCGGGGAAGCGTTAGCCCTTGATTTCATTGAATCTAACGGTGATCATAAATTTTGCATGACTGCACACCTAGTTAGCTAGACGGACCAATGAAACACCTCCTATACATTCCACCTCACTTGAAAACTATTGTGGAAAATGTGCTATTTAATTTCTTTCTGAGAAGGGTGGGCCCATGACATCACACTGTGCCACGCATTGCAAGGGCGCATACCCGCATTGTTTAACTTCCTCCAAACTCCTTATTATAGGCATGTGCCAGCCATCGATCCTTGAAGAGCTGATGGTGGGAGGTATAATTGGGAACATGGGACATCATGGGATAGGTGTCACCAGGGTGCTTTCCTGCATTGTCAGAAAGTCTGACGAAAGGCAAAATGCAGGAATGCAGGCACCAATAGAATCACTAGCTGGACTGACCCTCCTCCTTTCTATGGCCCACATAAAATGAAGGGACCCACCGATCCACATGTCACAAAGGGGCTTCCCTGCATTATGTAATAGTCATTCATTTGGAGAATGTGGGAAAGCGCCCATTGTGGATCCAGGCAAGATCTGACGGTGTGGAAAGTTGCAGACTAGCGAAAACAAATTTAGAGAATATAGGAAATGCTATAAAGTTTTGATCATTTTTATTTTTTTTATTTCCATGACATTTAAAATAATATTAAAATGGTAAGTGGTCCTTGGGTGGGGTAAGTATTTAAATTCAAATTTTGGTGGGGGGGAAAAAAATGGTAACAGACACAAATGCCATTTTCTGGGAGGTAGATAAAATGCTTAAAGCAAGGATCATCTATCCCATTCATCATTCCACCTAGATAGAAAATATAGTACCTATTAGAAAGATGAATAGTGAGATCAAGATTTCTATCAATTTTTGCAATTTGAACCAAGCACCTATTAAAGATAACTCTGCTCTTCCTAACATGGATTACCTATTACAAGTGGTGGTAGGATCTGAAATGATGTCTATGCTCAACGATTTCTCTGGTTATAACTAGGTCAAAGTAGATGAGAAAGACTAGCATAAGATGATGTTCACTACTCCTTAGGGTACATTTGTGTATCATAGAATGCCCTTTAGACTTGTCAATGCTGGTGCTACATTCGAAAGATGCATGAGTAAGACATTTTCTGATCTGAAAGACTGAATCATAGTCATATACCTAGATGACCTCACCGTATTCTCGAGAAAAAAGAAAGATCATATGGAAGATTTGAGGAAATTTTTGCAAAGATGTAGAGAGCATGGGATTTCTCTCAATCCAAAGAAGTTAGTTTTCTTTGTAACAAAGGGGAAACTCCTAGGTCATATAGTGTCCCAAGAAGGCATTAGAATCAACCCTGAATGGGTAGAGGCCATTCAAAGATTGAGCTTACCTTTGAATAAAATAGGAATTAAATCTTTCTTTGGGCAAGTAAATTTCCTCAAAAGGTTTGTGCTTGATTTCACAAAAACCACTAAACATAGAGTGGATATGATGAAAGGGAATTCAAATTTCAAATGGAATGAGGTAGGAAAGCAAGCCTTTTAAGACATAAAGACCACCATTGCTAATGCCTTATTTTTATGCCATCCCAATTATAAATAGGATTTTATCATTTATTGTTATGCTTCTGAACATACTCTATCAGTGATACTTATGCAAGAAAATGATGAAGGGGTACAAGCCCCAATAGCTTTCATGAGCATACCTTTGAAGAATCATGAACTAAAATATTTGTAGATTGAAAAGCATGCTTTTGCGGTGGTTAAAGCCCTTTAAAATTTTTGATTTTATATCTTGCATTCACTTTCTATAGTCTTTTTCCCTAATGTAGCAGTGAAGAGTGTATTGACACAACAACATGTGGGTTGTAATGTTAGAAGAGCATGGGTGGAAAAAATACAGGTGTATGATATAGAAATAAAACCTACCAAGCTAGTTAGGGGAAATGCTTTGTGTAAGGCGATCACAAAAAATAAGATAACTAAAGGATCAAAAGAATTAGAAGAGAAGTAGTAGTTGTTAGTTGTAGGTCTCTATGATTCATGGTTTGAAAATATTTTTTATCTGCTAATATATGGTGAATGTCCAGAAGGCCTAAATGCAAGACAAAGAAGAGATCTTAAACTGAAAGCAATTAAGTATGTCATTTGGGATGGTAAGCTATTCAAAAAAGCCATTGATGGCACTTTTCTTAGGTGCGTAGATAAACAATAGCAAGAAAAGTTGTTGGAAATATTTCATGATGAAGCTTGTAGAGGACATTTCTCATCTTTAGTCACAACTTTTAAAATACTAAGGTAGTGTTATTACTGGCCTAGGATGTTTAAAGATGCCTATTCATGGGTAGAAAAATGTAAGAAGTGCAAGATGTTCTTTGGATGCCCTTAATTAGCTACTCTACCTTTGAGACTCATTATCATTGAAGGACCTTTTCAACAATGGGGTCTCTACTCCATTGGTCCAATTAGTCCTACATCTAGTGGTGGTGGTCACCAATATGTAATAATTGTAACTAATTACTTCACCAAGTGGATAGAAGCCAAAGCTACTAAGAAAACTACTTCCAAAGTGGTGTGCAAATTCATAAAGGAGAACATATTGGTCAGATTCGGTGTTCCCATTAGACTAGTGATGGATAATGCATCTTATTTTTCTTCAATTGAAATTACTAATTTTTTCTTTGAGTATGGGATCACTGTGGGTCATTCATCTGATTATTTTCCTCAGGGAAATGGTCAAGCTGAGTCAAGTAATAAGAATTTGATGAATATTTTTAAGAAATTGGTTTCAGATAATCAAAAGATTTGGCACAAAAAGATTCATGAAGAACTCTGGGAAGATAGAGTGACACCTAAAAGGGAAATTGGCATATCTCCTTTTGAATTAGTTTACGGGACTAAAGCCAACCTCCCTTTACCCCCAGAATTATCCACAAATAAACTTAGAATACTGATTGAAGATGATGTTTATAAAGATGGCCTAGAGAAGAGGATCTTATACCTAAGCAAAATTGAAGAAGAAAGGGAGGAAATTGTAGATCACATTACACAACACTAGATGTGAGTGAAGGATCTATTTGATAAGAAAGCGAGACCATGAAAATTCATGGTAGGGGACAGCGTGCTACTTTGGGATAAATGAAGTGCTCTAAAAGGAATGCATAGGATTTTTGATACTTTATGGAAAGGCCTATTCAGAATTCATCGAGCATTTGAAAATAATTCTTTCAAATTGGCATATGAAGATGGTGAAGTACTACCCTTGACCTATAATGATTAGGATCTGAAGCTTTATCAAATTGCTAACTAAAAATAGGTAACCCCTGTATTTGTATTATAGCTAGGTTTAGTATCCTTTTTTGTTTCCTAGTTATTCTTTTTCATTTTCTTTATTCTCTTGTTCCTCACCTCATTTTTGTTTTGCATGTTGCCACCTTTTACCTTCTTTTGTGAAACTAGAGATTTTAAGTTTCTTGCTTGAGTATGCTTAACCCAAGTCCCTAGTCAAAGCCAGTTGTTGCCCCACTTTTCATCTTGTACCCATTATGCTAAGTGAAGAATGATCTTTTGTCTCAATTAGGTTTATGTATGTGTGAGTCTTTTTCTTTTCCCCAAGTAAAAGGTCTCTCCATTGGATTTTCATATTCCTCCTTCTCCCGCATTACATAACTGGGTGGGTTTCCCTTGTTGTCGTAAGTTTTGTGGGTAGCCTAGGATCCTTTTGGTGGAGATTCTTGGGTCATATCATGATCCCCACAAAGTCATTTCCAAAAATTAACTTTCTCACAACTCATTATAGTTTGCACATAGAGAAAATGAAGTCTATGGAAAACCTAGCATTAGCTTCAAAGTGGCGGAGTTTCGAACTATAAAGGTGATTTTTGCCAAGGTCAACAAACGAGGTATACAAGCTAAAGAAAGGAAGAAATGAGTTGTTTTATGGATAGATTGTGCTTACATTGTAGTATTCTACCTTGGGATTCATTAAAAATTCATCATAATGATCAAAATAGCTTCTGGCGGAAAACTCTGAAGTAACTTGTCCATGGCGAGTTTTTGACCCAGGAAGTTAGTTTTTTGACAAAGGCATTGGTAAGGGAGAAAAGCAAGTAAGTGGGTTCATTTTCCACTTTCACAGCCCTTTTTAGATTTTTCAAAGCTTGGAGACACATTAACTTAAAGAGTTAAGTGAAAATAAAGACAAGGGCGAAAAAATAGAGGTTGCCTTCTCCTTAGCAGGTTTTCAACCCCGGAAAGCAAGTTTTTGCATCTATTGAAAAATCACTTTCGCAAGCATGTTAGGCTTATAGATCAATCACAAGATGCTTAAAAAGGATAATGGAAGGTAGTTAATCACATTTGGGAAGGTATTTTGAGTGAAATTTGGCTGAGTGGATTTTTCCTCATAGAGTACTCTGTTCTTAGTTTTTCATAGTTTGGTAAAAAAAGGGAAGGTAAGTTTGTAATAAAAGAAAGTTACCATTGGACCAATAGAAAGAGTGAAAAGACATTGAAAAATCCATTAGGAACCCCTGCATTTACTAATCTAATAGATTTATCCTTTAATTCACTCATGTGGCATGTATCTTGAAGATTAATGGGTTGATTGAGATTTCTATATAGAGATGAACATAACGGATTTTCAAATTACTGCTTTCTTGTTTGAACTGTTATGTTGTTGAATTGAATAGTGATTTCAAAATTCTCATAGTTACAAAGCTTCACTCTCTATCCTATTTTTAGTTTTAAGATTCTCAATTCATCCCTATCTCAGTTAAGATGGCAACAAGATTTGTTGGATTCGATGGACTGAGTGGGATTAAGTCAACATTGCAGAATGTTATACATACCTCACTCCATTTCTTTGACATGCAAGATTTCCAAAGAAGGTTAAAGATGGAGCCAATCCACCCAATAATAGAGAAACTTTGAGGAAGCAGGCTAGTGGAGGCATCTGGGTTTCTAGTTACAATTCAAGCTCCCAAGCTGTTCATTGAATGTATTAAACATTACAATCTAGACACTAAGAAATTTTTTTTGCTAGATCATATAGTTTTCATTTGAATTGATCAACAAACTGTAGTCAATTGCCTCTAAATTCTAGAGTGAGAACAATTTTTTGAATTGACCATGGGAGGAGCCATGTCTGTGTTCTTCTTGAAGAAGATGGTGTGGTGGAAGGAAATCATGAGGTCTTGGTTTCAAAAACCATGGGGAGCTAAAAGTAAGGTTCCTAAGACCCTTTTTGGCACTGATCTCAAGCCCACAATCATGGACATTCTAGTCCTTTTGCATTGGTTGAAAGGTGAGGTAGAAACACTTAATTTCGTAAAACAATATTTCTTTTTAGTGCAAATCATCTGTTTAGACACACATTATGTTGATTGGGCATATGAGGTAAGTGAACATCTGTGCAGAGCTCTCAGTGCTACAAAGTTCTACAATACCTTGTACATGTATTCTTTCCTAATTTAACTGTTGGCTTCTCTACAATTGTGGCCAAGCCTTCCCAAAATTGAGGATTTTACTGATGATGTAAAAAGTTATGAATTTTATCCGTGCTTGCAGTTATAGAATAGCTATGCAAAGTATGTTAGAGTTAATGACTCCTTTACAATGAGGATTTGTAGGGAACTATAAGGATTCCTAGAGAGGAGGTTAGCCTAGAAGCAATGGTGGCCATCAGTCAATTTGGTAACTACTTTATTCAATTCTCATCTTTCTTATATTTGCATCTTGCATCCTTCGATGGATTCCCTCTAAAGCTACCCAGATACCCAAGTGACATGATGATGCTTAAAGAGATCATCAGACAAGCTATCCAAGTGAATCTATTGAGTACCAGTTTAAGGAAGAAAGGGTATGAGTTCCCCATGAAGGTCAAGGCTTATAGTTGTGATTCTTAGTTTGATGCCAAAAAGATGCTCAAGGCATTCAAGAACAAGTACAAATTGGAGGAATATAAGGTTGTAAGGCCCATTTGATCCAAATGGATATGCAAGAGAGGTGCTTAAAATCAAGAGTGTGATCAAACATGTCACCACTCTAGAGGATTATTGGGAAAATTGCATAGATGAGTTGGAGAGCCCTAATTGTGCATTTTCCAGGTTCACAGTAGAACAAATAATGACATATGGCATTGATCTCAATGTAGAAGGATTGGAGGAGGATGGTCAAAATATGTATAGCAATACATATTTGACTAAATTAAGGGAAATTTCTATCATTTTCAAGCCATATGTAGATGTGGAGGAGAATATTGATATCATGATGGCTAGGATTATCAAGAGAACTAGGAAAATGGTTGAGTGGACAACTAGGAAAAGCTAGAGTAAGGGAGCAGCCACTCAAGCTTCTCCAGCAGCTGCAATGTCAACTTCATCCCAGAGTGCTACACTAAGTGTGACCATAGCTTTCACTCAAGGGCCAGCATAGCCCACTGGTGTAGGTGATCAACCTCCAGAAAAGAATATCCCTATAGCCCAGACATGTCATGATGGTTCCTTTCTTATCATAGGAACCTAAATTGGTGCTAAAGAGAAGAAGGCGAAAGAACCAAATTAAGGACAATGCCACTTCTCCAGTACTTTCCCCACATACTATTCCCATTCCATCTCCTCACACTACCCCTATTCCTTCTCTGCATACCACTCCAATCCCATCCCATCATCATAGCCCCGTGCCATCAACAAGAACTTCACTTTTGAGGCCAGGTGGTTCCCCTATATAGATAGTAGACTTAGGGGATGGAAAAAGTAGCACCAGTGAGTCAACTAAATTAGATGAAGAGATGAAAAAGACTTTAGAGATGGAGAAAGTCCAGGCTTCTTCTAGACTCATCTCAAAGGAATCAAAGAATCCTTTATCTTCAACTACTATAGCCTTGAGTCCAGTGAAGAAGAAAATGTTCAGCATTGAATCACTCAGGAAAACTTCCAAAGTGATAGGAACCAATTCTTGGTTAGAAGATACTTTGGAAAGGAAAAGAAATAGAAAAGATGAAAGTGTTTCTATGAAAGACACTGTATCTCTCGCAATTCATTCTAGGACTACATTGACAAAGGTCAAAAAGTAGAAGACTCTGTCCATACTTGGGCAAGATCCAGAAATAGGGCACTTGACAATGGAGATAGCAAAGCCAAACAAAGGAGGGAGAATTAAAGATATGATGCCTAATGACTTTACTCTACATTCTATTGATCTTGGAGAAGCTAGACATGATACAAAGGTTGGCTTGTGGAGATCAAGTAATGAAGTGATAGAAGGGCAATTGGAGAGTCTCAAATTGTCAAAGATCAAGATGAAAGCAGAAATAGAGGATCAGGTAGCTAGTCACTCCACTAGAAACTATTTTTGGTATTTCTGTGACCTAGACTCCTAGTGCAACTAAAGTGCAAGCCCTCATTTCCCAACTATAGGAAGATAAGCATTATGGCCAAATTGGTAGGGAATGGATCGAGAGGCTTAAATCAAAAGGAGTTTCTCTCATAGATCAAATTGGAAATGTTACCCTCAGACTAGAAATGGAAAAGGACAACATATTATCTAATAGTAATACTATAGCTGAAGAAAGAGCCAGGTGTGATGAATGTGTCTCCCTTTTAAAGATGATCATCTAGATGAAAGGAAAAGAAGCAGTCAAAGAAAAGATTCTAAAGAAAGGAAATGAACCTTTGTTTGAATGGCTCCAAAGTATGCAGCTTAAGCTAGAAATGATCCAAGAAGCTGAAAAGGGACTCAAGGAGAGGGAGGGTAAAATAAAAAAAACTCAAGATAGAGGATTTGAGCTTATGAGGGGGCTACACACTGACTCTCAAACTAGTGGTCAAGGAAAGGATCTCATTAGAGTGGAAGTAAAGAAAAGTAACTTCTCTACTTTTTTGGATAATCTATCCATAGTGGCTTCTAGTAGCGAGAACAAAATCATAGATTCTAGGTGCTTGGTGGATGGATACATGTGGCCACAGAGGAGTTTCTAGAGAAGTTGAATGCTATAAAAGTGTTGGTGAGGCAACACTCAAAATGGCTTTTGAGATTCACTAATATACACCTGCCCAATCATGAGGATTTGATCCCAATAATAGTCGCTACTATTCATATTGTGCCCTCTTTTTGTTTTTATTGTGTAATTATTTAATACAAAAAATTGGCCTCTTGCAATGTGTCATTTTCAGAAGATAAACCGATTAAGCTTCCATTGTAACAATCATCTCAAAAACTCTATATTTTTGAATTGAATAGATTAATGAAGAGTCAGCAAATTTTTGGTGTGAAGTACTTTTTGTTGTAGAGATAATTGAATGCTATTTTATGTCAATCATTTTCTATTCTAGTTAGTACTGTATTTAGTTCATGTTTTCTCTTTTGTTTGGATTGGAACAAGGGAAGTGCATAGTTTTACCTCCCCTATTTTGAGCCAACAGATGAATGTGATAAGTATTGTTATAGTTCATTTGAACAGGAGATTCTTCTAGCATTTCTAATTTATTAGTCATAGTTTAGATTCTAATTAGCTTAGTTCAACATTAGTTAATTATGTGGATGGAATTTATGGATTCATAAGATGTGTGGATGCATAAATATGTTTCTATGTTGAGAAGTTTTTATCTACCTGAGTTGGGTTTTATTTAGTTCTAGCACAGTTATTCCTCTATTGTTCTCGAGTTAAGAACATACGCCAAAGTAGTTTAGTAAAAAAAAAATTCATTGCAAATCTATAATAGGGAGTTGTACCTACCAATTTAGAGGAAAGGTAAAACATCCATAAAGAGCTTTCTAATTGTTTGTGATCAGATATTATTCTGAATTGGGCATTAAAGAGTAATAATCTAAAAGAACAAATTTGTTTACCAAAAATATGCACACTACAAATGTCGAATATGTAACAAAATTGGTCATTCAATGACGAGAATGATGTATCTACATAACATGCATCTATAAAAATCTATGATGAAGCAAGATCATCAAAATGTGGCTTCTTCACAACATCGTGTAGCTCACTCTACATCTACACAAGAATAATTCTAATGCTAAGTTAGATATGTTATCCAAAAAAATATCAAATTAACTAAATAGAGGAATCTAATATACTTTGATTATTGAATTATTGATTACCTCATCTTGTTCTTCTACACTAGGGTTGAATGATGAGGGTATTGGGTTCCAAACTGAGTGAGCAAGGCTCCTAGCAAAGTGGATGGGAAGAGAATCCACCATTCATAATGGGGTCTATAATAGGTTAATAAAATTAATTACAATCAGTTATAATTGGGACATACTAAAAATAGAAGAGGCATGGAATAAAGAAAATATGCATACAAAGATGGAGTTGAGACTGATTTGGTAGCATGAGGGATATTAACCATGATCAAACTATTGTTCAATGTTTACAAGTATGGTAAAATATAATGGATGTTATATACTTGAACAAAATGATAAAACACAATAAATTGCTTTCAACTTCTAACACATACTACTAATGGTGGTCCTGTAGTATCATAAGGAACTATTGATGTGTTGGAAATATAGATGGAGTAACTGGGGGGGTGAATCAGTCACCACAAAAAAAAATCCACAAATCCCTTAGATGTATGATAAAATTAGTTATTTTTGTTACTCGATAAATATACAGAAAATGTTCTAACTCAATAGATGCAGTGTATGTTAACTTTAACAGAACTTAAACATTCATTGTGATTAACATGCATGCATAAAAGAAATAATATGAACACATGAGAAACTAATTTTAATGTTGAAACCCATTATGGGAAAAAACACCAAGTAAGTAGCTACTAATTTTCACTCTTCTGAAGTGAGCCCTGTTAGGAGCCAACCTTGTTAAAGGTTACAAAACATAGTATTAGGTGTGATCTTGTTAGAGGATTTAATCACCCTGTTAGGAGTGGCCTTGCTAGAGGTCTTTAGAAAAATTCAAAAGAACTGTCACCTTGTTAGAGGACTTACAAATGGTTGTTAAATCAACTCTGTTAAGAGATTTAGGAACCACTACTACATTGGTGAGAAAATAACAATGAATTGAACTAAATGAGATGCAACTGAATTGCTGATACAAATCTCTTTTCTACTTTACTAGATCCTCTCTAATTGAATACAACTTTGATACTCCTCAAGGATATCTGACCATCCTTCAAAGTTCACTTGCTCTTTCCTCTTCAAATACTCAATACACTTGGATGCTCGCTCATTGCACTTTAGAATTCTTAACTTGACCTTTTATTTATACCTTACAAATTATCAAGTCAGCTCAGTTACAAGTTACAATTACCAATAATCATTACCTCAATTAGCTACAATTATTACATAAAAAAATTAAACTTTATTTCTCAAAACAACAAAATACTTCATTGGCTGACCATGCTCGATAAACACTGTTCCTAAACTTATTTCCACTATTAACCAATTGAAGCTCGGTTAACACTATGAGTTTTGCAAAATCCTTTGGAGACCGAGTGACCTTGATAAACACTGACTTTCCTTTGTTAACCTTGCGAGCTTAGTTACCACTAACTTTTTCCACAAAATCCTTCAAGGCTTGAGTGAGCTTGGTAGATACAATTTCCACAAAGTAATTTTTAGGAATGCTCGGTAGACTCTAAAATTTTCTTTGTTGACCAACTGAGCTTAGTAAGCACTATTTGCCAATTGATATGGCATTTGTGTAACATCAAAGACAACACAAAATTGGACAATTGTATTCAATAATCTCCGTTTTTGGCATTGATGGCAACACAACATGTCATAGCACAATGAAATTCGAAAACAAGTCTTTTTCTGATAGAACATTCTCCCTCTTAGATTTTATGCCACAAATTTCTCTAATGTAGTAATCTCCCTCTGTGAAGGAATTACATAGTTTCTTTCTTTTTTAAACAACAAACTCTCCAAAAACAAATTCAAATTTTAGAAAGATATGATATTAAACTCTCCCTCTTTGACAACACATGCCAAAGACAACACATACCAAATGAGTAACAATGTACCTTGAGTACTAATTCATATGCAATGTTTCCATAGCTATGTTGTATCAACTGATAGATCTTCAACTTGGTTCCTATTGATGCATCACTAAAACTTTATTTTAGTGAGCTTTAGATAGGGGAGTGAACCCTAACTTACCTCTTAGATACAAGAATGCATCCTCAGGTAATGGCTTGGTGAATATGTTAGCAATTTTTTTTTTGTATGAACATATTCCAATCTGATTTCCTTCTCTTGAACCAATTCTCTGACAAAGTGATACTTTATTGCAATGTGCTTGGTGTTGAAATGCATTACTAGATTCTTTGATATGTCAATTTCACTTGTATTATCACAATACATAATAACTAGTTCTTTGATCTCAACTTTCATGCCTTCTAATAATTGTTCGAACCAAACAATGTTCGAACAGTTCACTGTTGGTGCAACATACTCTGCTTAACCTGTAGATTGGATGTGCAATTTTTCTTTTTACTTGTCCAAGATACCAACCTCTTTCCAAGAAAGAATGCTCCACCACTTGTACTCTTTCTATCATCAATTTTTCTTGCCCAATCAGCATCAGTAAACACTTTCAAGTCCAAATTTCCTCCAAATTTATACCACAATCCATAATCTTCATTTCCTTTCAAGTATCTTAAGATCCTTTTGATTGCCATCATGTGATTCTCTTTGGGTTTCACTAAAAATATTGCCACTATAACAACTATAAGAGCAATATCAGACCTTGTATGAACTACATACTACAACTTTCTAATCATTGATCTATATAAGGTCTGATCTACCTCTTTTGATTGATCATCCTTGGTAAGATTTAGTCTAGTACACATGGGAGTTCCAATTGGTTTTGAATCTTCCATGCCAAAATTCTTGAGTATCTCCTTGATGTACTTAGATTGAGTGATGTAGATAACATTCTTGCTCTACTGAATCTGAAGACCAACAAAGAATTTAATCTCACCAAACATAAACATCTCAAATTCCTTGTTCATTTGTTTTGAAAATTATTTGCATAGATCATCATTCCTTGTAAACAATGTATCATCCACAAATATTTTTGCCAAAATATTCTTGTTATTTGGTCTTTCCTTCATATACAAGCTACTATTATCATTAGTTCTCTAGAAACCAATCTGAATAAGATAGTTATGCAATCTCTCATACATGCTCTAGGGGCTTGTTCCAAACCATACAATTCTTTGTCTAATTTGCAAACCATGTCCTTTTTGTCTAGATCAACAAAACCTTTAAGTTGCTTAATGTAGACTTCTTGATCCTGAATACCATTGAGAAATGTTGATTTAACATCCATTTGATATAACTTAAACCCTTTGTGTGCAACATATGCAAGTAAGGTCCTAACACCTTCCAATCTTGTAATAGGAGAAAAAGTCTCTCCATAGTCTATTCCTTCTTCTTAAGAGTAGCCTTTACATACGAGTCTAGCTTTGTTTCTCGATACCTTACCATCTTCATTCAACTTATTTCTAAATGCCCACTTAGTTCCAATTACATTTTTATCTTTAGGCCTAGGTACAAGAGTCCACGTTTTGTTCTCTATTTTCTATATCTCTTCATTCATAGCCTCAATCTAACTTTCATTTTCTAATGCATCTTTGACATTTCTAGGTTCAAAATCATCAAGTATCAAGTACCTTTTAGCTTAATTCTTATCATAGTACCTTCAGATTTGTCTCCAATAATCTAATCTTGTGCATGATGTCTCCTGACATACTTAGCCAATACAGGTTCCTTGCCTTTTGAATGAATTGCATTATCATCCTCTTGCACTTCAACTTTAGGTTTTGGTTGCTTTGTCTCAGTAGGCATTGACTTGATAGCATCTGCATGTGACTTGAGTTCTTGCAACTCGGTTTGAACTTCTTGCAACTTGGTGACTGATGAAGACTCGGGAGTAAAAGTCTCCTGATTGACAAATGTATCTGGCACTATATTAGGTTTAATGAAAACAAATCTCCTATAATCTTCTAGTTCCTTTTTTCTTTCTTCTATAGTCCTTTCTATAAACTTGTCAATTTTCACATGTGCACTTTCTATGCTTTTGAAAGTAGGAAAATTCAAACATCTATATGCCTTTCTCTTGCAAGAATATCCCAAAAATATACCTTCATCACCTTTCACATCAAAATTTCCTTTTCTAGATTTTTTCAAGATATAACATTTACTTTCAAATACTTTTAGGTAACTTACATTGGGTTTGTAGCCATACCATAACTCATAGGGGGTTTTGAATGAGTCCTTCAATTGTACTCGGTTCAAGGTATGAACTATAGTACTGATAGCTCCCTTATAGTATTTGATAGAAATGTTCTTTTCAATCATTAGAGTCCTTGCAAAATACATGATAGATCTATTCCTCCTTTTAGCTATTTTATTATGCTTGGGAGTTCCGGGGGATAATACCTATCTTTTGATTCCTCTTTGAATACAAAAGTTATTGAATTCATGAGAGATGAATTCACCACCTCTTTTTGATCTCAAACATTTCAGTCATTTCCTTGTTTCCTTTTCTACTCTAGCCAAATACCATTTAAACTTCTCAAATTCTTCTAAATTCTCTCTCAGATACATGACATTCATCATTCTAGAATAGTCATCAACAAAAAGAATGAAGAACTTTTCTCCAGTATAGCTCTCAATTCCAATAGGTCCACACAAATCAATATGCACAATTTTCAAAATTTCTTTAGACTGATAGTTTTTACTTTTAAAGCTAGTCTTTCCCATCTTACCAATTTGACAATTCTCGCATAGACCAACATCAAGTTTCTTTACACTAGGAATGCCTCTTACTTTCCTGGATTTTCTTATTTTCACTAGGTTATCAAAATTCACATGACATAACCTTCTACACCATAAATAACTTTCTTCAACTTGAGAAATAAAAGAAGAGCACTCACCAAGTTTAAGATTAAAAAAATTACCTTTTGTTTGTATGTCTAATCTAATCAACTTTCCTTTGTCATCTAGTAGTCTTGCTTTTCCATGCATGAATTCCACCCTAAATCAAATATTGATTAGCTATGCCACACTCAACAAATTATGTTTTAATCCTTCAACCCAATATGCATTATCACATACAAGCTCTTTGGTTAGTGGGATTCTTCCTCTTCCTTTTATGCAACAAGGTCCATTATTACCAAACCTCACACTACCACCATCATAATCTTCAAATTGTTCAAACTTTATTTTGTCACCAGTCATAAGATAAGAACAGCAACTCTCTATGATCCATGTATCTTTTATGCTTACATGAGAGATAAGTTCCATCTTATCTTCCTCACCATTATCAGATTCATCTTTCACAACAATGTAAACAATTCCATCTTCACTATTATCAGAATCCTTAGAATCCTTATCCATGAAACATGTTTTCTAACTTTTGTCCTTGAATGATTTGAAGTCTTTCTTGCCATTGCACTTGTGATCTTTCTTGTCATCCTTGTTTTGCTACTTTGGGCACCTAGCTGCAATATGACCAATTTCTTCACATGAAAAACATATTAGAGGAACTTTACCTTTGTATTTTCTTTTGCCTCTAGAATATTTCCTTGCAAGTAGAGCTTCAACCACCTCAAGATCACTATCAGAACTCTCTTCTGATTCTTCTTCACTTTATGACTAAGAGTCATTTATCTTCATGCCCTTCTCTTTGAGTGAAAGCTTGGCCTCAAATGCTAATTCAATATTCTTGGAAGATGGAACATAATTTTCATAGTTATCTAGCTCAAATGTAGTCAATCTTCCTACTATGGACTCCAAATTTATCTTATGATTTGCTTCACATCTTCTTTCTTGAACTATAGAAATTCTAATTGCATAAATGGGAAGAAATGTTCTAAGAACTTTACTTACAATTGTTTCCTCTTTGATATCTCCTCCAAAAGCCTAGATTGCACTGACAATTACTTTGACTCTTTTAACATATTTAGTAATGTTTTCATCCTCTCTCATCCTCATTTGATCAAATTTTCCTCTTACACTTTCTACTTTGGCTCTCCTCATGTTATCATCACCTCCATAGATTTCTTTAAGCTTGTTCCACATGGAAAAGGCAGTTTTGTAGTCCTTGATATCATCAAATTCTTGATAGCTTAGGGCTGATGCAATGTCTATCATCATGGTGTTATGAGTCTTCTTCTCAGAAATTTCATTAATAGATAATGTACCAGTAAGAGTTGTATATTCTTCATCAAGATATTTCAATCCTGTATCTCCAATGGAAGCCAAATGGAGTCTCATGAGACCTTGTCATGCTGAAAAGCTATCCTTGTTAAGCCTTGGAATTTCCCTCTTGTAAGACATCCTGATCTTTAGCTTAGATCCTTGAAATCCTTCCTGTAAGCACCAAAAACTTTGATACCAATTGTTGGAAATATAGATGGAGTAATTGAGAGGGGGAGTGAATCAGTTACCACAAAAACAAATCCACAAATCTCTTAGATGTCTGATAAAACTAGTTACTATTATTACTCGGTAACCATATAGAAAAATGTTGTAACTCAGTAAATGCAGTGTATGCTAACTTTAACAGAACTTAAACATTCACAATGATTAACATGCATGCATAAAAGAAATAACATGAACACATGAGACACCAGATTTAATGTAGAAACCTAATATGGGAAAAACCACTAAGTAACTAGCTATTGATTTTCACTCTTTTGAAGTAAGCCCTATTAGGAGCCAACCCTGTTAAAGGTTACAAAACACACTGTTAGGTGTGACCTTGTTAGAGGATTTAATCACCCTATTATGAGTGGCCTTGCTAGAGGTCTTTAGAACAATTCAATAGAACTGTTACCTTGTTAGAGGGTTTACAAATAGTTGTTAAACCAACTCTGTTAAGAGATTTAGGAATCACTACTACAATGGTGAGAAAGTAACAATGAATTAACCTAAATGAGATGCAACTAAATTGTTGATATAGATCTCTTTTCTACTTTACTAGATCCTCTCTAATTGAATACAACTTTGTTGCTCCTCAAGGACATCTAACCATCCTTCAAAATTTGCTCAGTCTTTCCTCTTCAAATACTCAATACACTTGCATGCTTGCTCATTGCACTTTATAATTCTCAACTTGACCTTTTATTTATACCTTAAAAATTATCAAGTTAGCTCATTTACAAGTTACAATTACCAATAATCATTACCTCAGTCGGCTACAATTATTACATAAAATAATTAAACTTTATTTCTCAAAATAACCAAATCCTTCATTTGCTAAACCTGCTCGGTAAACACTATTCCTAAACTGATTTCTAGTGTTAACCAACTGAAGCTTGGTTAACACTATGAATTCTGCAAAATCCTTTGGAGATTGAGTGAACTTGGTATACACTAACTTTCCTTTGTTAACCTTGTGAGCTCAATTACCATTAACTTCTTCCACAAAATCCTTCAATGCCCGAGTGATTTGGGTAGACACAGTTTCCACATAGTAATTTTCAAGAATGCTCGGTAGACTCTGAAATTTGCTTTGCTAACCAACTAAGCTCGGTAAGCACTGTCTGCCAACTTATATGACATTTTTGTAACATCAAAGGCAATACATAATTGGAAAATTGTATCCAACATGGTGATAATGCAACCATCACCATTTCCTATGTGAAAAGTCATAACACATGATATCTAGTCATAAAGGAACCCAATTTCTAATATTTTTTAGCAAACAAGAATGTGAGTGAAATAAATTATGAGAATATTACCACTTCCCTCTCTTGAATGTCAACGACATCTGGTGTATTTATTAGTTTCGAAACCCATTTGTGTCTACATGAATTTATAATAAACAAGTTAGGTGCATTCATCAATATGCACTGGAAATTTCATCATCTTCATTCATAATCTATTTTTAAAAATATAGTATAATTGAACTTATTGAGCTTTTTTTTGTTTGGGTGTCCTCAATATGACTCTGGGGCATGCAGGGATATCCTAACAAAAGTAAAAGTAACATAAGAGAAATAAATATGAAATTATATGAGTTATATTAAGATTTTAAACAAGGGGATTGCAAGATATAATATCGTAAAACTCTATGAACAATAGTCAATGTTTGACAACATCATATCATTAATTTGAGATGCCTCACTCATTGAAAAGCCCTATAAAACACCAATTATATATACATATTTATTAAGAATTAATATTTTCAAACCAACAAGTATTATCTTATTCTAGTGAATATTTTTTTGATTTACCTCATGTGTTCAAGCTACCCATGCACATCTACTCGAATGAACACTATGAGGTGTGCTCCTATCACCCAATGCACCCTACAACATGCATAAATCATGTATCAATATCAATTCTTATTTAAATACAAATATATCTCATTTTATTAATTTTAGGTAAAATTAATTAATAACATGTCTAAATACAAATAAAAAACCTTTGTCACCCCTCCAAAAAACATCATCCTCATTAGATCATTAGTAAGGGCCCCGTCCTTAGCAATAGATGCATGTCATCTTCTCCCACAATGTATACATGAATGGGATGCCAATCCATCCTCATTAACATTAGTATCTAGCCCATCACAAAAACACACATATGCTAAACGAGCTAAACCAAATGGAATATTTGATGATTGAGGAGGTCGCATGGGATGGGATGACTCTAGTGGAGCATCTGATGATGATGGAGCTGATGTACCCCCTCCTAGGGCTAGTTGTATGCCATGCTCAATAATGAAATCAGTCAATGATGTTATTGCATGAAGATTTTGTAAGTCTTTAGACTCCTTAACGACTGTAGGGTGTACAACATGAATCAAAGGATTTTTTCTAGATGCTTCCTTTACTTTGGTTGGGTGAGTCTATATGCTCTGGGTCTATCCTTTCCAGATTTCGTCCCTCTATGCTAGAATTGGTGGAAGTCAAAGTAATTTAGCTTCTCACTGAGAATAAAATCACAATATAATTTTCTCAAAAAATATAAAGGTGCCTCATTTTTATTATAGGGTGGTTGATCAAACACCATTTACCACCTATCCCAAATGTTGATTTGATCCCCTTATGGGCACACCAATGAATATGAAATCGAGGGGTGGTTTCCTCTAGGCTAAGGCTAGTATCAGGATTGGTGAGAAGAGCACATATGCCACCTTTTTTTAATATGTTTTTATCTTTCACTTGATCATAGGATAACCCATCTACATAATATGCACAACATCTATCCCTTTAAAACCCCCATTTAGTCACCTCATTGGCACTAACTTGGCCATTTTTTTCTAATGTGGCAACTAGGGTGGAGTGGTGGCCAAGACTAGAAGACCTCAACCTACCAACCAATTATATTTTATCCTGGAACTTATTTTTGTGAGATGATTAACAATGTCTTCTTGACTAGAATTCACATGATCTAATGGCATTTATAGGCCCTAGACATGGTGGTGGTTGTTGAGGATTTGGCAACCATTTAAGGGTTTTGTGTGTTTGGGGCTACCCCTTGAGATTTTTGTGGTTCATTTTGAGGTGTTCATTTAGGGTTAATGTTTTCTTCTTCGATAGGAGGCAATGTTTAGTTTCATTTGCATTTATTGGGTCTAGATATACCTGATTATTAAATGAATATATAAATACAAATCAATGCAAAACACCTAAATAATACAACATACAATACAAAAAAGAAGAAGATAACTAACCTTTTCACGGAGGCGCCATCAAACATTGTCAGCAAACAAGATGACTTCAAAGTTGAGGGAGCCAAACCTGATCGTATTTGTGGTTTTTTTTGCACTTTGACCTCTTCTATCCATGGAATTTTTGATATTGTGGTGATTGATCATGTAGTGGGTGTTGATTTTGTGGCGATTGCTTTTTTCAGTAAAAGAAAACCGACATTGTAAAAACTCTATAATGGTCAATTTTAGAGGTTTCCCTAAAATGCTCTTATAAGTGACTATGATACACAATGCATTGTAATGTTGGTGTAGTTTTTGTTGGATAATAGAAAGGTTGAAGGTTGTGTAGGTGGATGTAGCTCAAGTTTTCAGGTTAACCATGTTTTAAATCTATATGTTATCTACGTTTATTTTGTTTTCTTCTTTTGTTTTTGCATTTAACTATTTATTCTTATATTGTTATGTTCCTGTCAAACCCTAATAGGATTTGGGTGCAAAATATTTCCCAACCTACAGATAAACTAAATTTTATTTTCACCAATAAAATTGAGACAAAAAATGCGATTGCATTAAGTTCAGTTTGATGTTTTTCTTAATATTATTTTCTTGGATTGGTAATGAGCCAAGCCCAATTTCAAATTTTATGAAAAGTACACTTAACACAATTGCATTATGTGCACTTTTCACTTTTTTCTATAGTGTCCACTTTTTTGCACATCATCTTGGTGCACTTACCCCCGTCTCTCTCTCTCTCTCTCTCTCTCTCTCTCTCTCTCTCTCTCTCTCTCTCTCTCTCTCTCTCTCTCTCACACACACACACACACACACACACACACACACACATACAATTAAATTTGGATTTCAACTTAATTTAGTTTTAGATCCAACTCTCAATTTTGTTTGGTAAGTTTAAATTTATTTAGAGTAATATTGTCAATTGAAACATGAACATTTATTGTTAGAGTCAAAGTCTCGGTGAAGTTGTCATTTGAAACATTAATTCAAAAAAATATAATATAATAATATTTGAAAAATAATTAAATATAACTAAGTATAATAGATTATAAATTAATATTTTAAAAAAATTGGCAATCCCTTTCTTTAATGATGAACTTATATTGAATCTATATTCAATATTATTTTATTTTCTCTAAAATTTATTGTTCACGATATTCCTATTGCTCTCAAAGAACTTATTATTATGATTAATAATAAAAAGAAAGAAATTTTTATTATTAGAAAAATAAGCTATTTATATATTATTATATTTACTTTTCTAACTAAGTATAATGATATTTCTAGTAGAAAAATATAAAGAGAATATACAAACATCTTAATTATAATTTTTAAAATAAGAGGTATTTATTTTCTTATTTTATTTTCTACTATTCTTTTTTACATTTTTTAAGTTAATATTTTGAAATAAAAAACAATAATTTAATTATAATCATAATCTCTCATTATAATTAAATCTGAAAACTATATATTATTAAATCTACCTATATATACTATTGTGACTATTTGTATTCTTCTCTAACTTCTACAAAACAAAAATCCAAAAAGGTAAACCCTTAAAAATTTGAAAAAGAAAATTCGAAGAAGAAAAATTCCACTTGGGATACTTAGTATATATTTTTTATCTATTTTATATTTGAGAATTTCATTTGGCAATTTATTCTAAGTCTTTATTTTAAAAAAATTGTGAATAGCATTTGACATTTTCTATATTAATTTGACATTTTGTTTAGTCTTTTAAATATGCCATTTGTCAATTTATTTTCTATTTCTATTTGCTAATAATTTGGATTGTCAAATCACAGTACATATTTTAATTTAGTTTTAAAAGTTTTTGTGAATTCAATATGGTATTTGCTATTTTAAATTACTTTTTAAAAAAAATTCATTTCCCACTCCCATCAAATTTATTTTCTATTTCTATTTGTTACTAATAATGATTGTCAAATGCATTATATATTTTAATTTAGTTTTAAAAATTTTTGTGAATGCCAAATGACATTTTCTAATTTAAATTGATTTTTAAAAATAAATTTCGCTTGTAACTCCCATCAAATTTATTTTGTGTTTGTACTTGTTTATAATTATGGTTTCCAAATGGGATTACGTAATTTAATTTGGCTTTTAACGATTTTGAGAATGCCAAATGACATTCACTATTTTAAATTATTTTTTAAAAATAAATTTTATTTGTAACTCACATCAAATATTTTTTCCTTACACAAAATATTTCTTTGGCATATTCTGGTGTTGGGATTTATTGCTCCCATTGTTTATGTCTATAGGCATAACCATAAACTTGATTTAGTTTCACAATCATAGATTTGAGAGCAAAAATCATATATAAATTTAATAATTTCTCTCTTAGAATTTCTTCCATATTAATCATTGATTTTGACTTGAGCCAAATAGTATTTCAGTTTATGCACATTACTATATAGTGTTTCTAGTTCTAGAATATTAGATCCTTAAAGATATAAATGAAAACCAAATAATGCAATATGTATGGTTTGATAAAAATGAAGTGAAAGTGTATAAAATAGGATAAACATTATAATATTTTATAGCATAAGACATATTTAATGATTGTAAAAGAACAAGTGCCATGTAGTGGCTTGTATTTTTTGTGAGTATAATAATTAATTAGATAGTGTAGTAAAAATAAAAATTAGATAATGTTTAATATAATTTAATTAATATTTTAATATTTGATTAATATGTACTATTTTTTAAATATACAATAATTATAATTAAAAATTTATAATGGAGTGACGTCAAGTCACTAAGACATTGGAGAAAGTATCGAGGTGTTTCTAGAGGCTTCGAGGGTTTTTGTTTTGTTCCTTTTGTTTTGGTCTTGTTGAATCTTTCTCACTGCATATGTTGATGTCATAAGATGGATACATTCATATGTGTCTTCCATATGTTAGAAGTTTGCACCATGGCCTTTCGAGGCAATATTAAACTAGAAAGATAGAACAGAGTGTTGAGGTCGGTTGACGGGATGACACATATTGCAGTCAGCAGGGCAATAGGAGAGGGTTTCATCAAATATGATTTCACATGGAGGATGAATAGTGACATCATCAAGACCTTCATCGGGTATATGGAAAGAGCTAGGATAAACAAATGGGACATAATGAAATTATGTTTGAATATATTTGATCCCATTTCGTGCCATGAATTGATAGAAGCAGTTATGAGCTTGGACAAAATGTTAAGAGTGCCCCTTCCCGAAATGTACATGAACCAACCACTAGGGAGCCTTATTGTGGCAAACATTCCGAGGTGGTCTACACTAGTTGTAAGGGACCAAGTAGTCTTCAATGACGTATGGCCAAAAATGGAATCTTGTTTTCATTTCCTTCTTAGATGGAGAAAAATTTGGATGGATAATGAAATTGACTGATTCAACAATTATCTTGGTTTGTTTAATGCATACATCCATATGAGGTTTGGATTTGGTAACCTAGAGGCATTGGAATTTTGTACACCCAATATCGAGAAGTCCAGCAAGGCGAAGTCCACCTTTGAGTTCCCCCCCTCGCTCTATTTTAAGTTATAAAACCCTAATGATGTTGCAGAAGTCATTATGGTGTTTTGGAAGAAATAAGGTGTGTTAGGTCTAAAGTAAGATAGCTCTTGTTTTTGGGTAGGTCAATCTGCTTGCTATGTGTTGTGATGGTGGTCAAATGTTGTCCTAATGATGTTTCTCCAGCAAGAAATTTTGATGGTATCCTATTATTATCTTAGATTTTAGCTTTTAGTATGGTCAGTAGCTTATATAGTTTCTTTCAGTTTTCTACCTACCCATTAAGGATTTTGTTTCAATAGCATTATTCTATAGTATGTTCTTTGTATTGTAAAAAGAGGAGGGTTAGAGTAGTGGCATTATGCCATATAGAAGATTCTACAAATATGTATATAATTTTAATCTTAATATATAAGTGGATATTATTAATGTTTGTGGCATCCTCAAGTTACTGCTATACAGCAAGGTTTTCGCATCTATTTATAGTAAATGTTATGGTCTTCATGTAGTCTATTTCTTTCTGAATGTAGTATGGGAAGACACTTAGGAGTTTATGATTGGATTTGTATTGAAAACTTAAGAGCATCACTAGATATTATAGTAGATTAGTTAAATTAGTTTATTCAAATATCTTAATATTCATGGGTGACTCAGCAAGGAACTCTGTTCCCAAGTTAGTTAGCTATGCAGGCCAAATTTTTTTTTGCAGATTGATTGATTTTCATGAGTTTAAGAGTATCAAATTTGGCTATTCACTTAAGCATGTGTGCATAATACTCAGATTGATTTTGGTAGTGTAATTTCTTATAGAGTATCCATTCAAGTATTACTCTATTCTACTAATTTTAATTTCAGCATGCTCAAATGGGCCTTTTAGAAATTTTGTCTACTGAATTTGACTTTAGTCTTTTTAGTTCCAATTGAGGCTATTAACAGCATATAGTTTTCTTTAAGTGTAGAGCTATTTGTTTAATTTTGTTTTTGAATGGTAGTAGAATTAAATGTATTAAAAGGAATATTAGAACATCTCAGTTTTCTTTGTAAGGATTTTACTAGTTTTGAATTTAATAATGGTTTAATGTATTGATTTAGCCATACAAGGTTTGAATTTTCCATTTATGTCAATGCTGATTTATATGGACAATATGCTTTATAAATCTATTAAGTAGGATATGTCAAAGTTTTTTAAAATGAATGAGGGGAATGGTTATGAGTAATTTTGGTTGGATAAAGAAGAAATAGTCTATTTGATCTCTCCCAAGTTATCTAGTTGTCTATCTAATTAGGAAGATATTGAATTCATTACTACTAACCATTTTGTTGATCAAGTCAATAAGGAATTTGCGAATATAGCACTTAGCGATGGATGGGGTATACAGTATTGGTTGGTATGGTCCTTAGGCAACAGGTTGACGTATGACATAAGGCAATAGATATATTGATATCACAAATTATGTCCATTATGTTGTAACAATAATAGTTATGTAATAATTCTACTGGGATATGTTCCTTTCATGTTGTAATAATAAAGGACCATGGTCCCGAGCAAGATTGGAGGTTTTCTTCTTCATTCTTTCCCACTAGTGCCTGTTTGAACGGAGACATTATGTTGTATGTTATTTATCTTAATTAATATAATCAAGGCTTCGACCATTTATCGATATATTTTTTTTTATAATATTAATGTAATACTATTGTTATAGCTTAGTTGTATTTAGTGTGTGTATTTTATTTAAAATTAAAAAACTATTCAATAAATTTAATCATGTTGTCGATTTTAATTATTATTTTTAGGCATGGTTGTTAAATAGCTCTCTTAAAAGAATAGTAGCATAAGAGTTCTCAAAATTTGATTAAGATCATTAAATTTCATATGCTAAAATATCACCTTGTAGTACAAGTAGTGTTTCCTAGAAATCCACCCCTATAAGACCTCGTATATATAAGCCAATCATATTGAAGTGAAATATTTAAATTGATTTTAGAAATTAAAAAGCTCACAAATATAAATTAGAATAGTAAAATATCAAAATTTAAAACAAAAATACATAGATCTAATTGGTTGAAATTAAAAAGAATAATTGGATAAGTAGAAGTGAATGCAATAGTATATTTTCTATGAAAAACACAATAAATCTAGGTTTAAGATGAAGTATGTGTAAGGATTATACATTTTCTTGATATATGAATATATTGGGTGAGTCATATACCCAAGCTCAAACTTGCTCAAAATTAAAAACTGAAGAAAATATTGATTGAAGAAATTTTCCCATGCCTTATAAGATAGTTTGAATATGACATTGACATGCTAATACCTTACTGTAAACACCTAAAAATGGTTCAAACTTATGTGCCCCCTTTTTAAACATGTTTTCTATCTTGTGTTATTGCACATTCAATTGATTACTAAAATTTGTTCCATTTCACATCATAACCTCTATTACTTTGGTTGAATTGATTATGCTTAAAATCATAATCAAAACTAATCAAATAATTTCAAGTCTTGTCACATTTTTCAAAATTGATTCCAACCCTATTAAATCAACTCTAATCCTATTCAAATAAGTTCAAAATCATTTCAAAACCATCCAATCTCTTTCAAAACTAATCTAGGGCATTGCCAAAGTTTATTGATGCCTCATCATTTTCAAATCACTCCAAGACATTATCAAAGTTCATTAATGCCTCATCATTTCCAAATCATTATAAGGCATTGTCAAAGTTCACTGGTGCCTCATCATTTCATATATTTCTAAAGTTAATTGATGCCTCATAATTTTCAAATCACTAAGGCATTTTCAAACTCATTTTTGAATCATTTAAAACTTTTAAAAATCATTTCAAGTCTTATTAGTCACTTTTATAATCAATCTAACACATTGCCAAAGTTATCAATGACATTTCAAAATCATTCCAAATCTTTATCAAAGTCATCAAAATTGAGTCAATTTCATTTCAATGTCATCATTTTGGTCAAAGGTTAACTAATTTTTCCTTTAAGATTTAAATAACCCATACTTTATCTAAATGTCCTAGTATGAATAAATAAATATACTTTATATATTCCCTCCTTTTCCTATGTCTCCACAAATAATTAATTAGATAATTTTACATTATTTTTAATTTTTTTAATAAATTCCTAATTCTAATCTCCTATTTGGTGGGAAATATGAGTTTTTAAAATTCAATAATTTCATTCCCCCTAAATTGTTCTTCTATTCCCAATAATCATGCTTCATAATTTCTTCCACTTTCTCTATCCATTTCTCAACTAATTTGATCTCTAATTTCCTATTAATTTGACTTTTAGTTTTCCTTCATTTCCCTTGATTTGTGCACCAACACATATTTTCTAATTTGTGCATTCAATTTTTCATAATCATTATGAACCTTCCAATTTGCACATCTAATTGCTAAATTTAAATTTTGTCCCTCATCTCCTATACATTGAGATTAAATTCTCATTTCGAACTAACAATCACATTTTGAATATTCTTGTTATCATTATAATCAATTTTATTTCATTGTTGAGTGCATTGCATGTTAATAAGGGAGCTACCTACTATTAGAATAATAAGATATTTCCAAATTAAGTCTAGTTTTCTTAAGCTAAACTTTAGGGATCTAATAATAATTCTTTTATTAATTATTATGATACAACCTTGAGGTTAGAGCTTTTAGGGTTTCAATCTCCTTTATAAGGATGATCTCTCATTGTGTAACACCCCACCAAGGGATACAAAAGAAATAACCTAAAATTTTACTAAGTTTTCCAAACATTTTTTTTTTTAAACAAGAAAGATAGATCATACACACCAAACACATAGAAAGTGGAAGCAATAACATGTAATCAACTATAAGCATACATTACATGTTACATTCCTTAAGGATCCCATGATGTTGAGTCACATTCATATTTAATTAATTTTAAGTCTAACAACTACCACATCCACATGAAAGAATAATCATAAAGTCCAATGTCCATTTAATATACATTTGTTCCGAATGCCTCTTGGAAAATTAATTCGGAATGCTCAATCATCCAATGTACATGTCGCAGGGTATGAAAGGCTAAAAGAATATACATATGTAGAAATAAAGATATATCATCCTCCTCAAAACCATGATACAAAGTAAAATAATATAAATGAAACCATCTACCATGCATGATACATCCATCCATCATAAAAGATAAAAACATCCAACATAAAACACAACTAACTAAGTGTGCAGTTCCTCCCAACTATCAATAGAATCATACGATCATCATGGGCCCTAGCCATCCCCCATGTGTAACATCCCAAGTCACCGATAAGATCATCAGTACTATCGTAATAGGGACGTCACTACTAAACATACTACAACATAATCATAAGGAAATCTAACATGCTAATCATCAATATAAAGAAATGCATTAGTAAATAACATCACCTAATCATGATAAACAAGCATCCCAAGAAGCTCTAGCCATGGCGACTATGGACAGATCTCAATGGTAAGAGTAAAAAAACACTACCACCCAACTACATGGATCCTAAATGGTCCACTCCCACCACGTTGAGGAGATAGTCTCAAGTCCCAAATAGGATATCAAATCACATAACACAAATACTCTCTAAGTCCAGGAAATCCTAAAAGTATACTAACTCAAAGGTTCCAACATAGATTGACATCTAGACCTAGAGGCACACAAGACACGTAGGAATCTACTATATAAGTGAGAAAGTGTCATCGCACGAATCACATTTGGAGTTACCCGAGCAATCCCTTAGGAATCCTGGGTCTCTAGTGATCCCTATAGCCACTAGTATCCTCTCATAATGATGAGGCATACTATGGAATGCAAGGTCGTAACCAAGCATTTTCTCTACTCCCATCCTAGTCTATGCTAGTACTCAATGCATGGGTGAGAACATACAATTAATCTTATTAGGTTCATTTTACTCTCATTTAGTGTAAATGTTATCACTTATTAAAACAACTTACAATGAGTTACCTTGACAGCCTCTTAGGGCCTCGGCCCCTATTGCAAGCCACTTCTTGACACTACGTATAGATTACCTACCCTAAGCTCATGAAATCACAAATCAATAATCACCTTAGTCCTATACAAGTGACTGAAAAACATCAAAAGATAATCCACAATAATCACATTAGTCCTGCATGAGTAACTAAAAAGCATCAAATGATAATCATAATGATCATGGAAATTCTCTATAAGCAACTAAAGACATCAATGATAAATCACAATATCCAACGGTTCTTAATGAGCAACTGAAATAAATCACAATGTCCATCAGTTGTCAGTGAGCAACAGGAAAGTATCCCAAAATAAAACTAATCGAAGACTCCAAAATGGTCAAGTCAAACATGTCACAACATGAAATCATCAAGAACAAGCATCCTCTCAAAGAGACTAGAAAAAAAATCAAATATAACTGATCGATGATGCAAAAATAGTTAAGTTAGATAACCCATAACATAAATCTCACCATCCCACAAGACACTGAAAACAATAATCAGCAATATAAACACACTCAACATAGAGCATACCATGGTTAAGTAAAAATAGTCAAGATTGAGTTAGCATGACACCACACTCACAAAACTCTCGAGCCTCTAGTAACAACCTAAACTGGTCAACATCTAATAACCCCCAAAGCATAGACAGTACAACAAAACAATACAGTTTCATAGTTTGGGTTTGATTTCAAAATACACAATAGAGTTAAAAGTAAAGTTTTAGTTTTCATTTCAATGTACATTTCAAGTGTATAGGATTCTCAGTATTACCCTTATAATTTAACCCAATCATTTATTCAACCCATATACATAAAGTTACCCTCATGTTAAAAGTCAGTTTCCTAATAGAATAATTTGAGGATAATCTTTTATTTTATTAAGTTATAAAAATAACCATTAATGATTTTAAATAAAATAATTATGATTTTATTAAAATCAATATTATAAATTTAATTAACATCTATCACTTAATGTTTATCATAACTTCGAATTAACACCATTTATATTCCAAATTACTAAATTTAACAATATAACTCTTAAAACTTATTTAGTAATTAAAATACATTAATTATTAATAAATTAAAACCTCTTATTAAAATTATTTAACACTTAATATTTATTAATTATTAATTATTTAAATTAATAACTATTAAATAAACTTATTAATAAAATTTAATAACATATAATAATTTTAAATTAAATTATAATTAAAATAAAATTTTAAAAAATAACATATACTAAAACATTTATAGCCCGTTGACTCAATAAAGCCTACGGTTTGCCGTCGTACCCTGTAGTTGCAGAGCCTATAGTGGTAGGTACATAGTACTTGCCATCTCAAGTTACTATCATAGTCGCGGCAGGGGGTGGGGCACACAATGGCTACCCAAGCAGTAGAATCAACTGCCCGCATGTCCACATCCTACCCTGCCCATCTATCTTGGTCTCTATGTGTTGTACTTGCCTTTGTGCCCCTCGGTGCAATGTTTTTTCCTCATAGAATATTAAAACACAACAATGTTAATGCATGAGGGGAAATTTTAATGTTTCAAGATTTAATTGGATGCTTGTTATGCATATCAATTTAGCTTTATTTTTAATAATAAATATTAAAATGTTTAATGATTTTCTAATTAAATATTATTAATATAGATATAACTTTAAAACTAAATTAATTTAATATATGTTTTCAATATTGAATAATTATCAAATAAATAAATAAAATAGTCAAATACTATTTTTAATAATTGAATGATAAGTTTGATAATAATTTTAAATATCATTTTAACTATTCTATGTAAAATTATAGATTAATTATTTTTTGAATATTTAGATTTATAAGCAAAAATAAATAAAAAATTAATTTTAAATAACTCTTTAATATTAAGTCCTTAGTTTACTTAAATTCATTAGATTGTTAATATTATGTATTTAATAAAACTTAAATCATACAAAATAGCGAAAATGTTAGCTAAATTATAATTAAAAATAATAATATAGATATAATCTTAAAATTAATTTTTTTTTTTCTATTTTATAGAGTTGAAATATGTTTTATATTTACTTTTCAATATTTATTTAACAGTAAGTTCTTAGGTTACTTAAATTTATTAGAATATAATATTATAAGAAATTAATATTTTTAAAGAGATTTAAGGCATATTTATTAAATTAAATTGTGATTATTATTATGCTTATCAAAATAAAAAATAATAAAAATATTTTATTCATATTTTTATATATCAAAATAATTATTATTGATTAAATAAAAATATCTTGAATATTTAGATTTATAAGCAAAAATAATTATTATGCTTATCAAAAAAAAAAAAAAAATTAAAATACTTTTAATCAATAATAATTATTTTGATATATATTTAATGATATCTCAACTTTATGTTTATTGTTTTCTATGGGGCTCAAAACTTATGATGCAAATTAATATGCACAAAAATTTGAAACATAATAAATGTGCCCTTGAGACCAATTTGAAATTCTGGCTCCCAGACTGTGAACAGAGCTTTAAAATGGAAAAATTAAGAAAAAACTATATAGTTGAACTATATAAAAAATTTAATTTTATTTAAATCTTTCCACCATTTGAAAATCTGCGTTGGAGAACATCTGAGTTTTCATTTTTATTATTTTTTCCTTCTTCCCCTGATCTCAGTACCAAGTGTCCACCTCTAATTTGTTGATTGTACTCGAGCGGCCCCACACAACAATATTCATTTGAAATATTTCAATTTTCCCCTTAAGCATACCACCATGAACCTCCAATTTTTTCCTTCTGCCCATATGCTCACATATTACTAGAGCCCTTTGAAATTTGTTTTACGCCCTTATGCACACAATGAGCATATTAATATTTTATTAATATTTCAAACCTTCTCCCGTAGCATTGGGACCCCTTCAAATTTGCTTTACGCTCATATGAGTTACTTCAATTTTTGAACCACCAGGAGCCTTTGAAATTTTCTTCACATTCTTATGCTATTTGTAAGAGCGTAAGGCCTTTACACTCTACCTCCCACTCATACAAGTTGAGCGTAACATCGTGCATCTTCAAATTGAGCCTCTCAATCTCAAGGCCTCAACGTAACATCGAAGCTCCTATTCTTTAATTGATTTCTGATCACACGACTAGGCCTTGAACATGCCATGTGGACCTCCATGTGTGGGCATTTCATTCAATCAAAAGTTTGACTTGTATTCCTCCAAATTGGCCATGGGTGGGTCCCTCCAAACAAGCAGCGGTTCATCTTTGAGCTGACATGTCATTGAAGATACATTGCCCTCTGAGTTGATGCAATTTTAAAAACTGGAAATGCTCATGCTCGAAAGCATGTAGGATAAAAGAAAAACCCTTTCTCTAGTTTAATATTGCAAGTGTCTCCTTTATGTAGTGGCCTAGACCCAGTTTTCTATGTGAGGACTCTCTAACTCACAAGGACCTCCTCCCATGCGGCTTTCTCCTTTATTTATGCCTAGAGGTTCTCATGCCATGGCTGACCTACACATTCTCATCCTTTTATTTGTGAGTTTCTTTCTAGATAAGAAGTTGCCCCTTGCACTATGTTAGATAACTCCCTATCTCCATTCTCCATCTTCTGCGTATGTTGGGTTTGAACACGAGTAGCTTGCTCAGAAGGGGTGGTAGGATTACCTGATGTTTTGACATCTGAGAGAGCATGAGCATTCTGAGAAAGAACATTTGCAAGATCACATTCAACAACATCACCAAGTATTTTTTTTTTATCCATATCCTTTGATGATATTGAGGATATTTTATCTTTTAAACCTGCAATCCTGGTGAACCACTCCTAGTGAAAACAGATCTAGTTAAGATCTCCTTGGTCTGAACCTTGCCCTCTTTGTCTCTTTCAGTGTGCTTTCCTTGGTCTGAACCAAAATGAACACATAGGAAAAGGGAAATATTATTATCAATGAAAAATGCCCTATGGGCTTACAATAGTATGATTCTGGAGAAAGAAATCCTCTACATAGTACCTTCTCTCTAACTCCACTAAGAACTGCCTTTACAATGCCAGAAATGTTCTTAAATAGACCCTAACTAATTTAGGGTTAGGAATACATTCTAGAATACACCAGTTGGCATCCACCACCAAAACAGAAGGTTCCAAAAGTCACGTTAGAAGTCAATGTAAAGTTAGAAGAATCCAAAAATGGTAGTCCAACTTTTGGGAGGCATAACTTTTGAACCGAGACTCTGATTGATGAATAGTTTACATTTTTGAAAAGCTCTCGAAGCACTCTACAAACCCATGGACCAGCTTTGCTTGTCCCCCATTTTTTCAGCCCCATACAAGGTCATTTAGTTCCCCAAATCTTACTTTGAAGTACTCTTAAGAGGTCTCCAAAAAACTTAAAACTGTAATAACTTTCTAACTATAAAGTCTTTTGACCTAATTCTTTTTCTAGAGTGCTTTAAATTACAAGTATAATCATCCCTCCAAATTACACCCTCTAACTTATCATAATTTTGTCTCTATTACAAAATAACTCATTTCCTACATTTACACATATCCCAAGGTTCTTAAAAACTCTAACCCAAAAAACTAATAGTGGAACTGTGAGAGTTGGCACCTTTATTTGATCCAAATGGGTATCCAGAAATAAAAACACATTAAATAGAAACTATCTCTTAGCATATATTTTTTGCATGATATAGGATTACCCTTACACCACTAGATGCTCCTGCATCAAACACCCAGGGTAGATTGAAAAGTGACCTGGTCACTTTATGGTAAAGGAAAACCCAAATGGGCAACCTCCGCTGCTAATATCCAAGTTGAGTCCTCTATTAGTCATCCTTTCCACTTCGCTAGGTACTCTTCATACTGCCTATTTCTGGTACTCTTGCCCACACAACTATCTAGAATCTCTTCTATCTCCTCCTTCTTAGAAGTAGAAATTAGACATGGCCCCAGCATCAACCCTTCATCTGCGCCATCATCATGATATTCTATTAAGTATGCAATGTTTAAGATAGGAGAAATGTGAATCCCATCTGGCAACTCCACCTCATATGCATTTCCCAAGTCATGCTTCTTCAAAATTTTACAAGGGCCAAATTTTTTCATCTTCAACTTGTTGTAAGTACCCACTAGAAACCATTCCTTCCATAAGTGTACCATAACTAGATCGCCTACTTGGAACTCCTTATGTCTCCTCCTTTGATCTGCCTTGGATTTATACTGTTGATTCATCTCGGTGATGTTTGCATGGACCTCCTCATGTACGCTCCTGATATGTTTAGCAAATTCTTCTACCTCAACACTTTTCCTCTCCCCTTGCTCTATTTTCCTTAATTTTGGTGTAGTCCTTGGGCTACTTCCATACACAATTTGGAATGGTGATCTACCAGTACTCCTATTTATAGAATTATTGTAAGAAAATTCTACTTGTGGCAGAATCAAATCCCATCCCTTGGGCTTATCTCCCACTAAATACCTTAGCAAATTGCCCAGACTTCTATTCACCACTTCAGTCTATCCGTCAGACTGTAGATGATGTGTAGAACTAAATCTCAATTCTGTCCTTAACTTCTTTCATAAAATTCTCCAGAAATACCCCATAAATTTAGTATCTCTATCAGAAACAATACTCTTTGGGAGACCGTGTAGTCTCACCACCTCTTTGAAAAACAAATCTGCAATATGTACAACATCATGAGTCCTTTGGCATGGGATGAAATGTGCCATCTTGGAGAACCTATCAACCACCACAAATACTAATTTATTACTCCTTTGTGTCCTCAGCAATCCAAGAAAAAAATCCATAATTATGTCCTCCCAAGGTTTTGATGGAATAGGAAGTGGCTAATAAAGTCTAGTATTGTGACTAAATCCTTTGGCTGCTTGACATATTTGACAACTTTGCACAAATTTCTTCAAATCTTGTAACATTTGAGGCCAAAAATAATGTTCTTTAAATGGTAATGGTCTTATCTTGACCAAAGTGTCCTTCCATTCCCCCGTTGTGGTTCTCTTTGATCAAGTTTTCCCTCATGGAACTCCTTGGTATGCATAATTAACTACCCTTGAACAATATACCATCCTAAATCAAATAATCTAGCCACTTGGTTCTATCTATAGTAACAAGTTCTTTACAAGCCTTCCATGCTTCAACAAAATCATGATCCTCTGGGTACAGATTCTTAAGTTCATCAAACCCAACCACTTCAACCTGCATTATTGTAAGCAACAATTGTCTCCTACTCAATGCGTTTGCAACCCTATTAGACCTTCCACTTCTATGTTTCAACACAAATGTATAGCTCTGCATGAACTCTACCCACTTCATATGTCTCTGGTTCAATTTACCTTGGCTATTTAGGTACTCCAATTCTCGATGATCAGTATACAAGACAAATTCTTTTGGAAATAAATAATGCCTCCATTTCTTTAAGGCCTGAACGATTGCATAGAACTCTTGAACATAAAAAAAATACTTCTTTTTTGCATCACTCAATTTTTCACTAAAATATGCAATAGGCTTACATTCTTGGCTCAATACAGCCCCAATAGCACTGCCATTAGCATCACAATCTACTTGGAACACTTTACTAAAATTAGGAAGTGCCAACATAGGTTGTTCTATTACCTTCTTCTTCAACAATTCAAAACTCCTTGTAGCTATTGTAGTCCACTTGAACTCTTTCCTATCCCCCCTTATTGTTTCAGTCAAGGGTGCACATATGGCACTAAAATTCTTAATGAACTTCCTATAAAAACTAACTAGACCATGAAATGATCTCACCTTAGTAGTAGACCTTGGAGTATGCCATTCCAAGATGGCCTCTACCTTCTCTAGATCCATTTTGAGACCTTCAGATGATACAACAAACCCCAAGTAGACTAACTCTTTTTTTACAAAGCTACATTTCTTCAAATTAATCAACATTTTCTCTTCCCTCAACCTTTCAAGGACACTATGAATGTGCAATAAATGTTCATCCAAAGTCTTACTAAAAATTAAAATATCATCCAAATAGACAATAACAAATTTTCCCAAGAATTTCTTTAGTACCTCATTCATAAGCTGCATGAAGGTGCTTGGCGCATTGGTTAGTCCAAAGGCCATGACTAACCACTCATATAGACCATCCTTGGTCTTGAATTCAGTCTTCCACTCATCTCTCTCTCGTATCTGTATATGGTGATAGCCACTCTTGAGATCTATCATTGTGAAGTACTGAGCTCCACTCAAGCAATCCATAAGATCATCCATTCTTGGCAAAGGAAACCGATACTTGATCGTTATTCTATTTATAGCTCGAGATTTTGTGCACATTCTCCACTCTCCATCCTTGTTTAGTGCCAGTACTATAGGTACTGCAAATGGAATCAAGCTCTCTCAAATCAAACCCTTCCTCAATAGCTCCTAAACTTGTCTATTTAGCTCCTTAGTTTCAGTCGAAGTCATCCTATGAGCAACCTTGTTAGGAAAACTAGCTCTAGGGATTAAATCTATCTAATGACTGATCTGCCTTACTAGTTACAACCCTTATGGAACATTATCAGAGATGACATCTCCATACTCACTTAATAGGGCTGAAAATTTAGGTGGAATTTCACTACTACCTTCCTTATCTCTTCTAGGAATCAAAGAATAACACATATTTTGATGTTCCATACCATCCAAAAAGATTATTCCATCAACAAGACATATCCTAGCACTATTTCATACCTTTTCACCTTCCTTTATCATGGGCTTCAGTTTGTGGTGAACTCCATCCTTTATCAAAGAGTATGTATTTGCATGAACATCATGTACAACATGTCTATCAAATTGCCACGGTCTTCCCAATAATAAATGGCAGACATCCATTGGAATAATGTCACAAAGAACTTCATCATGGTAATTCCCAATCTTGAACTTCACCAAACACTATTCACTGACCAGGACCTTATGATCATCCTTTACCCAAGTAATTGGATAGGGTTCGGGGTGTTTCTCCCTCTTTAGATTTAGCTTAGAGACCATCTCCTTAGACACCAAGTTGGCAGTGCTTCCACCATAAACAATCACATCACAACACTTATCCTCACACTTGCACTTGGTATGAAACAAACTCCTCCTTTGTCCAGGTTCAATCTCACCGCTTAGTAAGACCCTTTCATTTACAAGAACCTCTCCTCTTTCTGCATCCCCAAAATGTGATGACTATGCATCCTCATCCACATGAAAAACCCTTGCTTGACCATCAACTCTCCTATCTATCCTTCCTTGTTGTTGAGGGCATTCAAATGCATGATGACCTTCTTCATTGCAATGAAAATAGGTACCAAAAAAGCTCCCTCTTCCTAAATCTTCTCCACGTCCTCTGCCTCTTCCTCTTTAATCTCCAAAGTTTTGATCATGGAAGTGGTTGAAACCCTCGTTCCTCTAGTTCTTGCTAGTACCCATATCTTCATTTTTCTTCTAGGTCTCATTTCAGCCTCCAAATGACCTACCACTACCGCTTCCTCATTGACGGTGCCCTCTTTACCTTCCATCAAACCTTTTGTTTAGATTCCCTTTAACTCACAGGGTAGATTGGTATGCCTCTTCAATGTTAGTCATTCTAACCAGACTTAACTCCTCCTAAATGCTAGGTCGTATCCCATTGAGGTAATGGGTAACCTTCTCCTTATTAGCTTTTGCATGCCCTACCCTAATAAGAAGTCGATAAAATTCCTCTCTATATTCCTGGATAGATTTTCCTGCTTGCTTTAACCCTTGCATTTTCTTGAACAAATCAAGCTCATAATCAACAGGAATGAACTACTTCTTTAGTTTGTCGACCATGTGATCCCACCTTGTGATTTTCTCATTTCCTCTTCTATTCCTTTCCAACTGAATCTCTTGCCACCAAATTTTTGCATGGCCTTTCATTTTGGCCTTCACAAACTTAACCCTCTCTAGGTCCCTAATATCCTCATACTCAAAATACTCCTCTAATTCATTGATCCAATCGATCAACTCATCTGGGTTTAGAGTTCCCAAAAACATACCCACATCAATTTTAGGTCTTTTTCTAAGCTTAGAAATGGCCCTAAAAGGCCTCTCCTTTGCCTAATTTAGGGATTCCTCTTCACCTTCCCCTTTCTATCCAATATTTTCTTCTTCATTTTCTTCCTCACTTTTGTTGCCTACGACAACATTCAGTCCTCTGTGAGTCTCCTCCTACAATGCTTGAACTTTTATGTGGAAGGCTCTAACCTTAGGAGTAAAAACTCTAGCCCTTCCACCATGTTCCCTTCGTGGAGGCATCTTCTTGTCTCAAACCCACAACCACACAGTCCTAGTGCAAACTGCCTCACAGTCAGTGCTTTGTCTACACACTTAGGAAAATCTGCTCTAATACCACTTGATGGAGACACAACCAAAGACCAAAATAAGTACAACAAGAAAAGGAAAATATTATTATCAATGAAAAATGTCGTATGGGCTTACAATAGTATGATTCTAGAGAAAGAAATCCTCCACATAGTACCTTCTCTCTAACTCCACTAAGAACTGTCTTTACAATGCCAGAAATGTTCTTAAATAGACCCCAGTTCAGTTAGGGTTAGGAATACATTCTAGAATACATCAGTTGGCATCCACCACCAAAATAGAAGGTTTCAAAATTCACCTTAGAAGTTGGTGTAAAATTAGAAGAATCTAGAAATGGTAGTCCAACTTCCGGGAGGCATATCTTTTGAACCAGGACTCTGATTGACGAAAAGTTTACATTTTCAAAAAGCTCTCAATGTGCTCTATATCCCTATGGACCATCTTCACTCATCCCCCATTTTTTGGCCTCACACAAGGCCTTTTAGTGGCCCAAATTTGACTTTGAAGCACTCTTAAGAGGTCTCCAAGAAACTTAAAACTGATAACTTTCTAACCGCAAAGTCTTTTGACCTAATTCATTTTTTGGAGTGCTTTAAATTACAAGTATAATCATCCCTCCAAATTACACCCTATAATTCATCATAATTTTTTCTCTATTATAAAATAACCCATTTTTTGCATTTACACGTATCCCAAGGTGCTGAAAAACTCTAACCCAAAAAAATAATAGTGGAACTGTGAGAGTTGGAACCTTTATTTGACCCAAATGGGTATCCAAAAATAAAAACACATTAAATAGAAACTATCTCTAAGCATATTTTTTTGGGTGATACAAGATTGCCCTTACACCACTGGATGCTCTTGCATCAGGTAGTCCCAAGAGTAGTTGAACCTTTAGAATGCCGCTACCATTAACTTCTCCAAGAAGAAGTTCTCTCCTTCTTTTACATGTGATTTACATGGCCAAGGATGCTCCTCATCCTATCCTGCACGTGGAATGCTCCAAAACGTGAGTTGTTCTCTCCTTTTGGTGTTGGCTACCTCACTTCAAAAGTTATGGCATTTAGTCCAGCAATCTCCATTTCCCCAAAGTCCACTTGGCCTAGAGTATCAATACTACTGATCATTGCATCCTTGTACATTATTTTTTGCATATTCATTGAATCTTAATTAATGAAAAGGATCATAGTATGTTGTTAATCTAATGGAATCAATAGGGCCCCAAAGTAGGTCTGGCTATAAAAAAAATTCGCTTTCAAACAACTAATGTTGCAAATTGATCCATTGAACCCTTCATACTGATTAGAAATAAGTTTGACTACTGATCTATCATTAAAACTCATTATATCACTTTATTGCAACTTGTTGACTTTCTTCTAGGAGGTCCTTTGACTGGCCTTAAAAACTGATCTGAACCTTTGACTGAGCTCTGAAATCAAACATACTGATTTGCTGTTCCATATAATCCTACCTTGTCGAATCTCATCTCATGAAGAATTCTCAGTCGAAAGATATTGACTGTTGAAGTTACCCTTTTAGAACTGCCTACAAGAAAATATGTCACAAAACTATAAATTACATTCAGATTTGGCTTCAGAAACTAGACAAACTGACACTTGGGGAGATGAAAACTGGGGACTTGTTCACTGTCATGAGGATAATATAAATCTATGATTTGGGATCATGATGAATAATAGGACACACATAGGAAGCAATCAAAGTGGGCTACTTAGAATTTGTAGACTAAAAGCACTGGTAAAATACAATTTTTGCAAATGGAATTGACCTAGAAAAGTGTGCAGACGGATTCGTCAAGATTTGAAAATTGGCACTCTTAAAGGATTTTTAGAGTACAACATAGGGGTATAATCCATTTGGTCTCACTTATCACAGATCTCAAGTTATGATGTCCCAAACAAGGGTACTGATCAATCTGCTCCTTTTGACACCAGTGAAACTTTATAAATTGCAAACGAAATCGCATTTGAAAATTGTTCAAATGGATTCTTCATAAACTCAAATCAAGAACATAGAAAGTCTCCGACCCTTAGAGTATGATGCAAAATGAATTTTCTTATTTGGGTCAACTAGTGAAAATTTATGACAAGTCAAATAGGGCTTCCTAGAATTTAGAACTAATTGCATCAGCATGACATCAATAATTGACCAACTTTGAGGGATTCAAAACCTAGTCAAATGGATTCAAAATGACTCAAAATCTAAAACATAGGATCTCTAGTATGGAAACTAAATAATCCCAAAGTAGTGAGTCATGAAATATTACTGGGTGTGAGATATTCAATTGCAAACATAGGCTCTAGTTGTTGTTTGACACTAAGTAAAAATGAAATTTTGGAATTTGCTTAAAACAGGACTTCACGAAATGGCTTAGAATGGAAATTTAACTCCATAGAACACATGGACAAGTTGAATGCAAGTTATTAGAAATATAAAACACCACACAGACCTTAAAATGGCATCCAGTTACTCAAGCAAGAAAATGCATTTATAGGGCTCAAAACTTGGAATGGACACCCAAAATGGGAATGCAATTTTGAGCACTAACATAGGCTCTTTCTGGGGATCCATGCCCCTTGCAAGAATGGAAAGGATTCAAATCTTTGGAAGAAGCAAACCATTCCCAAAAACTTCACTTGCACAGCTTTATTGAAAGCAAGAAACAACTACTCCTATTATATACAAATGATGGCCCAGGGCCACCGAAAAGTTTTCAAAACTCCTTACCTCTATCATACACCTAATTCTCATTGACATTTTCTTGAGGTAAACTAAAATTATCTTTCTCATCAATTCCACCAATTATATTAGCATCTTGAAACATAACACTTGGCAAAATTGAATTCACACCTTCATTCTCATAGTGCATGCACAAATCAACGCTAAACTCTACATCATGGTCACTATGAAAATATGAATTAGCTTGTTCATAACTATTGATATCAGACTAAAACTGATCATCACGAACTAAATCATGGATACCTTCAACCAAAAACACAAAAGATTGATACTCTACTCCATTCAACAAGTTACATGAATCGAATTGTAACTCACCTTGTGCCTTCGGATGTTAAGGGAATGAAAAATTTGACTTCTCCTTATCTATGATATCAGTACTCTATAAACCATATTGAACATTCATTGTAACCTCTTCACACTCAAACAACTGATCATTACAAACTAAATCATGGATACCTTCAACCAAAAACACAAAAGATTGATACTCTACTCCATTCAACAAGTTACATGAATCGAATTGTAACTCATCTTGTGCCTTCGGATGTTAAGGGAATGAAAAATCTGACTTCTCCTTATCTGTGATATCAGTACTCTATAAACCATATTGAACATTCGTTGCAACCTCTTCACACTCAAACAACTGATTAGATACCAAATCACAAGAATCATCATGAAATTGAATGTTTAGAATATGTTGATCCGTATCAATGTTTTCTTCAAATGACTCACTAGAATAAAGCACTTCATTAGTATTACTTTCCTCATCACATGAGCAATTTGAATGTATCTCAGCCTCATGAAAACAAGAAGAAAGTGAACCCGCAACAGACCTTATCTCTACATCTTTCTTCTCAAAATAGAAGTCGTCATGTGTATTGATGTACGAACTACCATCACATACACCTCCAAAACTTGATAGAGCATATATTTTAAATAATTATTATTGATTAAAAAAATATTTTTATTTTATTTTGATAAGCGTAATAATTATTTTTGAATATTATTTTTTATTTTGATAAGCATAATAATTAGTTTTGCTTATAAATCTAAATATTCAAAATATTTTTATTTAATCAATAATTATTATTTTGATATGTAAAAATATGAATAAAATATTTTATTTTTATTTTTATTTTGGTAAGCATAATAATACTCACAGTCTAATTTAATAAATATGCCTTAAATATCTTAAAAAATATTAATTTCCTATAATATTATACTCTTATAAATTTAAGTAAGCAAAAAACTTACTATTAAATAAATATTTAAAAGTAAATAAAAAAACATATTTTAACTCTAAAAAATAGAAAAATAAATAAATTTAATTTTAAGATTATATCTATACTATTATTTTTAATTATAATTTAGCTAACATTTTCACTATTTTGTATGATTTAAGTTTTATTTAATACATAATATTAAAAATCTAATAAATTTAAGTAAACTAAACACTTAATATTAAAGAATTATTTAAACTTAAATTTTTATTTATTTTAACTTATAAATCTAAATATTCAAAAAATAACTAATTTATAATTTTACTTAGAATATTTAAAATGATATTTTAAATTATTATTAAATTTATCATTCAATTATTAAAAATAGTATTTGACTATTTGATTTATTTATTTAGTAATTATTAAATATTGAAAACAAACATTAAATTAATTTAGTTTTAAAGTTATATCTATATTAATAATTTTTTATTAGAAAATCATTAAACATTTTAATACTTTTTATTAAAAATAAAGCTAAAATGATATGCATAACAGTATTATGCATCTAACTAAATCTTAAAACATTAAAATTTCCCCCCTGTGCAGTAAGATTGTCGTGCTTTAATATTTTATGAGGAAAAAACATTGCACCTTACATGTCAGAGGAGGACAAAGGCAAGGAGAACACACACAGACCAAGATAGATGGGCAGGGCGGGATGTGGGCATCCAAGCAGTCGATCCTACTACTTAGGTAACCATTGCCATGGGGCACAAGGTAATTCCCTCCCCCCATAATATATTAAAAAAATTTATATTAATTTTTTTTTAATAATCAAAATGTAATTACATGATCACTCCCTTTTTTTTTTAAATAGATGCTAATTTATTTTATTACAATTTGTAATAAAAATTTTTAATAAAATAAATTTATATATATATATATATATATATATATATATTGTTTTCATCTTTACTCTGATAGAGAAAATATTATCAACCATCCAAGTTTTAATTTAGAATTTCATTTTTAAGTTTGAACCCTTCCCAAATTAAATCCTACTTTCTTTAATCTAGAAAATGAGGGTTTTCTAATTTCTTTTCTAATCTCTACATATGCAGAATATATTGACAAGCATTTAATAATTTACAATATTGAAATATTTAAGCGTCCGTCACAGAGAATTTGGATTTATAATCCACAAGCACAAAGAAGACAAGAAAGGATAATTGTGTAATTAATCAGTGATCAAAACACAAGACCCTGCCTTAGCCTGATGCTAATACACAACCCCCAAAAACTATGAGAGAATTTGTTCCTCTTCAAGAACCTTTCTCTGAAATTTTTCCTAGAATTCTCCTTCTAAAATTTGCTTCCAAAATCTGCGTCCAAATTTGTCTCCCTCGAAAATGAACCTTCTAATTGTGATAAAGGGTTCACTCTCCTAAAATCGGGGAACTAATTGTGTGTTCACCTAGTAGAACTCCATGCTTACAAGACTCAAACTCTAAATTAACTTTTATTAATCTTTCTTTTATCTTTTCATGCATGTGAAATGAATTATTAAATAATTTTATTTAATTTTCCACTTGACTTCTATTTTAATTAATTAATTAACTTTCAATCCCATGTGCACTTTATGAAATTAAAATAACATTATTATATTCACTTAATTTATCTTTTAATTAATTTTCTTCTATTTTCAACTCATGCACGCATCATGCGATCTAGAATCTTTTTAATAATTTAATATCTTTTTCACTTTTAATTTATATTAGAAACTTAATTGATAAAATATTTATTAACTTAAATAACAATAATATTTAGCATTTATCTAAAAATGAACTCTAAATATATTATTATTAAATTAATTAAATATTATCACGTTCTAAATTTAAACTTATAACTTTTATCTTCAAATTTAATTCTTTTCATTTAATTAATTTTTGAGTTAATTAAATATAATTAGATATTAAAATATCATAATAATTTTCCATTAAATTTAATCATTAATTTAATCTTTTAATTAGACTTAATTAAATAGAAAATACCAAGACTCATAAAACAACATACAAAAGCCCAACATAGACAGATACATACAAAATCAAACTAGAGGGTTATAATCATGAATTAACATCATCTGATGCATTCAGAGGGTACTCAACTCAGATACTCATCCTAATTTTCAATTAGGACAAATGGCTTAAAGGTTTGGTATTTGGACTCAAGAATTTATCTCCACTCTCTTACCGTTGAGATAATGTGATAGGGTACGCTCATCCTGGCAATTCAGGGAAGTCGATACCCAGTACTTGCAACCTGCATAAAATCCACACATGTATAGACACAATATTCTAAGCTAAATAGGAAATGGTAGGAAGTGGTGCATCATGTAGATCCCACCTAGTAGATGACTACGTCTCCCTTCTTTAACCACATCAGAAATGCCATACATAAAGAAAGCAAACATGCACACCATACACATGCAGTATGGGGTAAGCATCCATGAGAAAACACATAATATTCCATCTAACTAATCATTGTCAATAACTGAAAACACTAAATAATAATCATGCATACATGAAATATAGAGTACCAAGTAATCTCATCATATAATAAACTG
Source organism: Cupressus sempervirens (assembly GCA_028749045.1). Taxonomy (NCBI): domain Eukaryota; kingdom Viridiplantae; phylum Streptophyta; class Pinopsida; order Cupressales; family Cupressaceae; genus Cupressus; species Cupressus sempervirens. The sequence continues at coordinate 176,020,334 of CM053789.1, read as the reverse complement.
AATGTAAAACAATATCTAATAATCTTAAAACAATACTACTAATCATCAAACATAAAACTGGCCTAAAAGAGTGCGACAATGATAGCAAAAATGTAACTTAGGGGCAAGCACTACACATTGTAAACATTCATAACTTTTGATAATGACAATTTCTCTTTTTGCTCATCAAGAATGTCTCATCTATGGATCTAGGAATTCCAACCTCCATTTCTTTTGCTTCTCTCTTTCTGTGATAGGTGCTTGCATGTAGGTGATTCTTGGGAGCTATGGGGTTGATCTTTTGTCAACTTTAGCATGGTATCAGAGCTCTAGATCTTCATGCACCCCTATTTTTTTCATGAGAGATTTAGTATTAGTTTTCAAATCTATGGCTTTTAGAGGATTTTGTATTGCATTTGGGGGAAGCTATTTTTTAGATCACTTTGAGCCCAAACAAACATCACCGTTGAGCTCAAAGCACTCGAAAACCCCCATTTTCATATAAAATACGTCTAGTTTGGTTGTTGTTGAAATTTGAGGCAATTTTTTTGCACCTAGGGATTTTTGCCCCACTTGGAATTTGAGGTTGCAATTATTTTATTTTCCAAAAAATAATTTAGAGGATTTTTTTTATTTGTTCATTTTACAAAAAAAAATTGTTGATCTCTAAGCCTATGTTGTTGATTGATGACCAAACACTTAGTCATTTGCAAGTCATTTACTATTCATGATTACAAGGGCATCACTGCGACCAAGTTATCTAGTAAAGGTCGAGAAAGTTACACTTAAACTGAGCAAAAAAATGATTTATGAGCATTTAATAGAGATCAAGAAGATATGCGAGTCGAGGAATATAGTATGAGTTGAGTAATATAATGATGACTGAGCATATTGAGAAGTCATCAAGTGTTGAGCACACAGACCTATAGAAATCAAGGAACAACATTTAGGTACCAAGCGATACAATTTTATTATGTGAGTTTGTAATGAAAAACTTATAAGAATCATTTTGGCCAACATTTCTATGAGATTTAATATTTTTAGAGCTAGATCAAATTCTATTTATGCGTCATTAGCAGAAGGTTATGATCCCTAGGAAAATAATTTAATCAATCAGAAAAAGGGACATAAACGTCAATAAAAGATGAAGTTTAAGTCATTGATCAACATCTGGAAGCTTCACATGAAGTTTATCTAAGGAGGACTTGAACCCTAGAATCATGGTCGGATGAAATACAAAAAGAATTCACGCATGTGAGGGAGTTACAGACAAATCCAACAGAAAGAGAGCAATCAAGAGCAATGAAGGACATAAAAAATTTAACAGATTAAGAGAATCAGATTAGAGATAGAGGATGCAGGAGGCCCAAGATTAGCTTACAAAGCATACCGAGGGCTAGGTAGTATATCATTTATTTTATAATTGAGATAGGGCAAAATATCTTAACAAAGTTGTCCTAAAAGGCATATGTAAATCTCCTAATAGAGTCCTTACTTTATTGTAAGTGTTAAGCCCTCTAACAAGAAAAGACCTAATAGAATTTTAGTCTTTAACAAGACTAGCCTCTAACCAGGTAGATCATATCTTATGATCAAACATTGTAACCTTAACAGGTTAACTTTATTGTTAGAACAATGAAGAATTGTGGGTTTCATCACCACCCCAATTTACCTTCATCTTGAAGTGTTTTTCAGTAACCAAATCATTGTGTTATGTGTTAAACTGTTATGGATGTGATGGATTTATTTTATGGTTGCATTACAATTTTAATGATGAATTAAGTATAAATTAATGAAAATGATTTTAAGGTCAAAAGTTTAAGATCATGATTCACCCCCCTCCCATGGCTTAGTATCTTGTTTCCCATATATGTATTCCAACAATTGGTATCATAGCTTAGATCTCTTGTCAGGAAGCATAACATATTGAGAGTCCAAGATCATGGAGATGGCAGTATACAAGATGGGAAAGATAATTGAAAATTAGATGATTGAAATGCAAATCAAGTTGCAACAATTAGAGACAACAAGGGAAGAATTGAGGAAATCTCTCAAAAGAAGAAAAGAGATTGCTACACAACTAAATGATCCTCAATACAAAGAAGTTGACACTCAAGGTCTATTGAATAATGAAAATATTGGTAACAAAGATGAAGTAATGACAAGATTACTAGAGAAGAACAATATCCTAGTAAAGGAAGCAAAAGATTTGAAGATAGAGCAAGAAATCCAATCTGTCACACTGCATGAAGCTGTTGAACAAAAGAAGAAAGTAATAAAAGATAAGATCATAGATGAAGAAGACAAAAGACATATAGATAACAGACTTGAAGAAACATCATTTGAGGATCAGAAACTTATAAATACTTAGCTTGTTATGATAAACCAATTAGTAATTGTAAATTAGGAAGGAATTAGAAAAGACTTCGAGATTACAAATCTAAAGTTACAAAATGAGAAATTGAAGAATGAGTTAAAGCATAAAAAGGAACTCATGGAAAGGTTGAAAAAACCAAAAAAAGCAATCAAACATTTTGAAGACATGATGAAGTCACCAAGAGAAAAAGACACATCTAGACTTGGATACAGGCAATCTTCAACTACTAAAGAAGGAGAATCATCCAAAAGTGGAGAACTAAGGAATGCAAAAACTAAAGGCAAACCTACATGCTATTACTGTGGAAAGTTTGGACATACAACTAACATTTTTAGAAGAAAAAATGGTAAGATTTACTCCTATACCTCAGCCAAGTAGTAATTATTCCAAATGCAAGAAAGTAGGACATCACACTCATGAATGCAAAACAATGAACACCGATTCAACTAGAAAGGTATCTAGATTCCAAGTTCACTACTATAATTGTCAAAAGCATGGACATAAGGCTTATGAGTGCAAACTCAAGTAGAAATCACAATGGTCACCTCAAAAACAAACTTAGACAACAAAGAAAGGTAATTTCTATGATTGAGATTATAACACATGGTATAATTTTCATTATTGTAGACAATATGGACATATCCCTAAGAATTGCTTCAGAATACATTTTAGAGGAAATTACAAGAAATGGCTAAATGGTGAGATAATATGTTTTAGTTTTCTCAGAGTGGGACACATTAGTAAGAATTACAAAACTAGGACACTTGCACCAACATCAAGAAATATAAATGATAAATTAGAAAAGAAGAAGACATGGATAGATGTAGTATGAGCTAGAAGCAACAGAGAAGAAGACAATGTGATCAAGTATTCTAATGGATTAGGTGATCACGCTACATCTCATTGAAACAAAAAGGTATGTAGGAATTGAATACTTGAAAGTTATATTTTACATCAGTTCCTAACATTAAAAGTGTTGAAAAGATGTATTTTCATAATTAAAGATGCATGAATATTTTTTAAAATGAAAACTTTAGTAAGTATTGAGCATCTGTGGTACAATCTATATTGATCGAGTCCTACAATATAGACCAAGTGATCAGGATGGATCACATATTGACTAAGTGAGTTGGTTATGATCAAGTACATATTGTTGATGAAACTAACGTTAAGGCCAGGCCCAATTATCATACACTATTTGAGTATGCATACATTTATTGCAAACCTAAATTGAAAAATTGAAGGTATATATCAAATTTGAACAATTATTTCTAATACCTAGTGATCAAAGACTTCAAAAGAAGATCTAAAGGTGATTTCAACAACCAATGCAAGGAATCACAGCAAGGAATTATCAAGTTTGTGAAAAGAATTAAGTATTACTCTCATTACCGAGTAAGGTATTTTGTGAAAATACTTTATTGAAAACCCTAGTTCACAATGGCATTTGGAAGTGAAGTGGAAAAGGATAACAATGCACAAATAATAAGAAATGATAATAGGCCTCCACCCAATTTTAGAAACTCAACTAATATTGAAACCCTTGTAGACAATGTTGGAACATTGTCATCTATTTCACCTAGAGTCTTGATTGTGAAACACATTAGATCATGTTATCAATGTAAAATCAAAGAAATTGGAGGTTTTGAAATCAGAACATTTTATGACAAGTTATGTGAAAACAAGATTCTAAAAGATGAGTTCAAAATCATTTCAAACAAAGGGTTGACTCGTGCCCTAGATTTTTTCAAAGTTTCCAAGAATGAATGGATAAGAATTGTTCTAAGCTAAGTTCATGACATGAAAGTATGGTTGGAATGTGGACCAATTAAGATCAACATATAAATTATTTGAAGAGTAATTGGATATCCTACATTCGATCGACCCAAGAGCATAAGGAGTGGCTCACAAAAATAAATTGAAAGCCTAACGAAAGAAAACTGGAATGGATGTGGAATATCAATAGACAACATTGAGGATCCATTAATTGAATTTTTTGTTCCTATAATTGTACACAAGTAATTTGTTGTACATTGTAGTTAATCTAGGATATAAAATTGTGAAGAAAGACCTTGAATACAATCTTATTGAGTTGCAGCTACTACAACTTACAAAGAACCTAGAAGCAGTAAGAAAAGCTAAGAACACATCTTATAAGCTTGGATCCCTATTAGTTTGTATATTTTTTCTATATATAGAACTATTTCCCTATTATTAGAAGGATTCAATGGGATAGGAACATGACTGCAATAGATCAACTAAATGACCTTATACAGAGTTTGGGAGATAACTTTGAAGTAGTTATGGACAACTATTTTGATGATTTCAAAGCCAAAATGAAGAAAAAAATGAGAATTTCAAAATTAGTTGTAGATAAATATTATGAAAAAATTTGTCTTATTATGGATATAGATTTTGTGTACACACAAGCAGTAATACCTAGGGTAGCGTGGTTGAGACCCATGCCATATGAGGTTAATGTTGATGACTTATTAGTAGATATCATTGTACTATTTGTAGAAGATATAGATGCTAGTGTCAAGTAGTTTGGTACATATGAAATAGTTGTTGCTGAACTTAATGCTAAAGAAGGCACATCTAATGGACGAAATTAGAGAAAGAGAAAAAATTTCGAGGCTAGTCAAATTGGACAAGGAGAAGGATCAGGACAATCCTCAAAAGCCAAGTAAGGAAAAGGTAAAGAACTTGTAGTTGTGAAACAAAAGGTACCAAAACAAAGAAAGACAGTGATTAGTGCACCTAAGGTAAAAGAAGACCTTCAGAAGGACATGCAAGGTATGATAACACCATCAAGGACAAAGGGCAAGGTGTTCATCACTAAATGTAAGTCAACACCACCCACTATTGAGCTATTAATAGGGAGTCCATCAAAGAAGAGAAAGCAAGTAGATGTGCAAGTTAAGCCAAAGAAACTAATAAATTTTCACAAGAGGAGGAAGAAGAGGAAAGAATGTCTGATGAGACTAGAAAACTATAAATTATAAAACTACTCTCTCCAATGACTGTGGATCATGTATGTAAGGATTTGATAAATTCAAAAAATATGTTGGCTCTTAAGGACTTATAGTATGATTCTTTGAGCAATGAAGATCAAGATAAACTTGAAGAAGTTTTGATTTTTATGTTGATCAAGTTTATACACACTCCTATGGAAGTGGAAATTGGAATTCCTGTGGGATTGTATATCAAAATGGATGCAAAATGGAAGTGGGCATTGACCACTAGAAAGAAAATAAGAGAAACAACATTTCCACATCCCATGACAAATTTGGAAAAGATACACATGTACATGGCCCTTAAAGATTATGTAAAGAAGCTTATGCCAAGGGATAGGGCATATAAAATTCTTAAGAATAAAGTTTGAGATGTTGAAAAAGAAAGTATTCAATTTTGGAAGGGAGAATTTGGAGTACAAACTTCAATTATAGAGGTGAGGGAAATGTAATGCCTACCCCTAGTTTACTAATTATTCGTTATCGGCACCTTCTTTTAAGCCAATTTTGTGGTTATGTTTGATGATTAGTGGTACATGGTTACTAGATTTGGTTGGATGTTATTTCATATTCAGTTTATATATTTGATGAGCTATTTGATACTTGGTTATTCCATGTGTTCATGATTATTCTTCAATGATGATGCATATAGTGATTTTAATTATTTCATGATGATAGTTAGATGCATGATTTATATGCAGTTTTTATGGTATAAGAAACAATAAAAATCCTAGTGTCAAACTTGTGTTGAATACTTTATATGTTTCACAAATTTGATAAATTTTACATTCATCAAAGTATGTTATGTTTAGGACAATAATTTTATCAGTATAGTAGAGACCAAAAAATAACATGATAAGTAGAACAATGAATATTTTAATGTTTAATTGTTCAAATGATACTTATGGACCTTGAGTAACTGATTCACCCCCTCCCCCCCTCCTCAGTTATTCTAAACATTTCTAACAACTTTTACCAAGACCAGTTAATAAGAATGTGATTGGAACAAAGTGAATTCTTACAAAATAAACCGAATGAGAATAAAGAAGTGGTAAGAAACAAGGCTAGATTGGTTTGCAAAGGTTATGAACTAGAAGAAGGAATTGACTATGGTGCGACTTTTAATATTGGAAACCATAATAACACTATTGGCTTATGGTACCTACAAGAAATTCAAGGTATATCAAATGGATGTAAAATCTATATTTTTGAATGGAATACTTGAAGAGGAAATCTACATTGAACAACCAAAAGGATTTTTTGAACCTAGAAAGAAGGTCATGGTCTGTAATTTGAACAAAGAACTATTGCAATGCCCCACCAAGGGATCCTAAAGAAATGACCTAAAGTTTTACTAAGTTTGCCAACATTTTTTTTTGAAGTAAGAAAGAATAACATGCACATCAAACACATAGGAGTAGAAGCAATAACATACAATCAACTAAAACATACATAACAGGTTACATTTCTTAAGGATCCCATGACATTGAATTACATTTTAATTTAATCTAATACTAAGTCTAACAACTACCACATCCACATGAAAGAATAATTATAGAGTCCAAAGTCCATAATATATATTTGTTTTGAATGCTTCTTTGTAAATTAATTCAAAATGCTCAATCATCCACTGTACATGTCACAAGGTATGAAAGGCTAAAAGAATATACATATGTAGAAATAGAAATAAAGATACATCGTCCTCCTTGAATCCATGATACAAAGTACAGTAAAATAAACGAAACCATCCACCATACATGATACATCCATCCATCATAAAAGATATAAACATCCAACATGAAATACAACAATCCATCATAAAATACAACTAAGTGTGTGGCTCCTCTCAACCATCAATAGCATCATTAGACCATCGTGGGCCCTAGCCATCCCCCACGAGTAATATCCCAAGCCATCGATCAGATCATCGATACTATAGTAATAGGGACATCACTACTAAACATACTACAACATAAGCATAAGGAAATCTAACATACTCGAATAAAGCATAAGATGATCATACAAAGTAGATAACATCACCTATCACATGCTAACCATCAATATAAAGAAATAGATGAATAAGCATCCCACGAAGCTCCATCCACAGTGACTATGGACAGATCTCAATGGTAAGAGAGAAAAAGTACTACCACCTGACTGTAAGGAACTTAAATGGCCCACTCCCACCACATTAAGGAGATAGTCTCAAGTCCCAAACAGGATATCATAAGTACTCGCTAAGTCTAGGAAATCCTAAAAGTATTCTAACTCAAAGGTTCTAAGATAGGTCAACATCTAATTCCTAGAGGCACACAAGACATGTAGGAAACCTACTATGTAAGAGGGAAAGTTTCATCACATGAATCATGCTTGGAGTTACCCGAGTAGTCCCTTAAGACTCTTGGGTCCCTAGTGATCCCACTATGGCCACTAGTATCCTCTCATACTGACAAGGCATACTATAGAATGCAAGGTCGCAACCAAGAATTCTCTCTACTCCCATCCTAGTTTGTACTAGCACACGAGGCATGGGTGAGAACATACAAAGACTCTTATTAGGTTCATTTTACTCTCATTTAGTGTAATGTTTTCACTTATTAAAACAACTTACAATGGATTACCCCTAGGACCACTTAGGGTACTCGGCCCCCATTGCAAGCCACTTTCCAATACTACAAGTAGATAACCTACCCTATACTCATAAAAGCATAAATAAATAATCATATAAAATTTACCTCAGCCCTATACAAGTGACTAAAAAGCATCAAAAGATAATCCACAATATTCACATCAATTCTCCATGAGCAACTGGAAAGCATCAAATGACAATTCATAATATCCATTGGTTCTTAACGAGAAATCAGAAAGTATCCTAAAATAAATCACAATACCCATCAGTTCTCAATGAGCAACCGAAAAGTATCCCAAAACAATACTGATTGAAGACTCCAAAATGGTCAAGTCAAAACATGTTTTAACATGACATCATCAAGAACAAATCATTCAAAACACCTCAGTGCTCTCAATGTGATTGGAAAGAAAATCAAATATAACTGATCGATGACTCAAAAATGGTTAAGTCAGATAACCAATAGCATAAATCTCGCCATCCCATAAGGCACTAAAAATAGTAATCAACAATATAGACACACTTGACATAGAGCACACCATCACATACAATGGTTAAGTTAAAGTAATCATGATCAAGATCAACACAACATAGCATCACAATCACACAACCCCCGAGCCTCTGGTAACAACCTAAACTGGTCAACATCTAATCAACCCCCAAAATCCCTAAAGACAAACAATATACAAACAAATGTGTTGGTCATATTTTAACTTAGTCTTGAATAAACATAGTGTAAGCTCACAGTAAAGTTCCAATTTTCATTTCAATGTGAGTTTTCAAATTTAAAGGGGCACATCTTAATCCATGTAATTTAACCCATTTCCCATATTTTGATTAAAAGTCCAATTACCCAACTTGATTTAAATCAATTTTCTAAAATGATCTAAAGGCAAGTTATTTATTTAACTTATTAAAATAAATAAGTAATTCCAATCTAAACAATATTGTTAGAAAAAATCTACAATTTTCATTTAACTATATTCATCATTAATTAAATTAAATTAGACTAATTTTTAATTAAATTAATTAATGATTATTAAACTAAATTCTTATATTAATATCTCCATAATTATTAGTTATTGATAATTAATAAAATTATCAATAATTTTATTAATTAAAATTTAACTATATTAAAATGCATTATTATTTAAATTAATAAATGATAATAAAACCTATAAATATTATTAAATAATAAATAAGTTTACATTATAGAACTTATTAACCAAATATTATTTAATAATATTATTAATAAAATTACTAATAATGTTAAACTTGTTAATAAAAATTATTAATAAAAATAATTATTATTAATTAAAATAATAATTAAAATATATATATAACTATTAAAAAATTTTAATAATTAAAAATAATAATTAAAAAGCTTTATGACACATAGTGCATATAATAATTATAGCCACTAGTTTAATTTAAAGGGTCGTGCAGCTTCCCTCTATCGTAGGGCCTACGACAACTGTCGCAATACCTGTGACAGTGGGAATGACTGCTGCCAGCACCGACAGGTAAGTTGGGGGGGGTAAAAGCCCCTCTCCAAATCATATTTTATTTTGTTTTACTTTTTTCTATTTAAAAACTTTTTAAATTGATTCCCCCTCAATTGTAATATATTTATTTATTATTTTATTTTTATTTTTTTTAATAAATAAACTATCCAAGCCCCTCATAAAATTGTTTTTTAAAAAATATTTTTTTTTTAATAACATTCACAATATTAGTCTGATAGGAAAAATAAGTGTAACCATTGAATTTCTAAATTAAAATTTTCTTTTTAAATATCGAATCCTCCCTAATTTAAAAATAATAAATTCTTTAATCTACGAATGATGATCTATGATTATTTTTTCTAATCTCCATGTATACAGAAGGTATTGACATGCATTCAGTAATTGCAATATTAAAATGTTCAAGTATTCATCATAGAGAAATTTGAATTCATAATCCACAGACACAAAGAAGACAGGAAAGAAAATTGCTTAATTAAATTGTGCAAATAATCACAAGCGTTTACTTGGACACTGATGCTAATTCTCTACACCTAAGTAGATTGAAGAGAAATCCCTCCTCACAGAACCCTTTCCTCTTCAAAAATTCCTTCCTCTTCCAAAATTCCGCTCTCCAAATTTGCATCCAAACTCTTCCCTCTCAAAAACGAACCCTCTAATTGTGATAAAGAGTTCTTTCCTTAAATTAGGGCACTAATTGTGCATTCACCCCAGAGAACTCCTTGCTCACAACTCTTAACTCGTTATTAACTTTTATTTATCTTTCTCATGCATGTCAAATGAATTATTAAATAACTTTATTTAATTTTCACTTGACATCTCCTTTAATTAATTTATTAAATTTAATCTCATGCACGCACTTTATGCAATTAAAATATCTTTATTAAATATACTTGTTTTATCTTTTTAATCAATTTCTTATATTCTAGTCTCATGCATGCATCATGTGAACTTAAAATTTTTAATTAAATTAATATATTCATTTTCAAAACTTAATTGATAAAATATTTATTAACTTAAATAATAATAATATTTAGCATTTATTTAAAAATGAACCCTAAAAAAGTTATTAATCACAATGAAGTTATTTTAAATCATATTAATAATGTTTGGTATACTGATTTGGACAATCGTGCTTGGATGAAAATGTTTGATTATCTTTGGAAAAGTTCTATTGACCCTAAAATCAAATGTTTTAAATGGTTGCTTATTCTTAACAAGCTTCCTATTAGAAGCTCTTACTCTAAGACTGATTATTGTAGCATCTGCAGAGTCTCAGAAATGGGAAGACATATTTTATTTAAATGCAGTTTTCCCAAAGAAGTTTGGTTATGTTTGGTATCTCTATTCCTGCTTCCTTTACCATTTTTGAGATTATTACTAGTTTTATTTGTAATGCTAAAAAAGATGTTAACATTTTTTGGGATATTCTCTCATCTAACATTTTATGGCAAATCTAGAAGTACAGAAATGAAGAAAGGTTTCAAAATATACCCAGGCTGCTTACTGAGTCTTTTCAAAGTCTCACTTATTTTTAAAAAAATTCACAGGTCCAAGTTACAATGAGAACTAGCAAGTCAAACTTCAAAAGGCTGCTCAAGGATGGTTATGCTACCTTCTTTGCTAATGAGGTTGAAGATGGGCACATATGGAGACAACATTTGGATAATATTAATCTTTTCAATCAAACTGTTCAATGCACTAGCAAGGAAATCAAGAGAACACCTTAGAGTTTTACTAGCAACATGATATATATACTGAAACAAATCCAAGATCAGAAGAACCTAGTTTGGATGGAAGGAAACTGGGCTGGACAACATGGATGGATACCTATATATATGTTCTTCATTAGTTCCTCCTCTTGATCTCTCTCTTTTGCTCAATTTCTATGTAATTTCTCTTTTCTTTTGGTGAGGCTTGTCCTCTTTCAAGCTGTATCTATTCAGACTTGATGTATAATTTTTTATCCTACTATACTTAATACAAAAAAAAAAAAACTCTAAATATATTATTATTAAATTAAATTAATATTATCACATTCTAAAATTATCCTTATAACTTTTATCTTCAAATTTAATTCTTTTTATTTAATTAATTTTCCATTAAATTAAATCATTAATTTAATCTTTTAATTAGACTTAATTAAAAAAAAATCACCAAAGACTCATAAAGTAAAATATGAAAACCCATCATAGTAAAAAACATACAAAATCAAACTATAGGGTTATAATTACGAATTAACATCATCTAATGCATTCGGAGGGTACACGACTCAAATATTTGTTCTAATTGTCAGTTAGGACAAATGCCTCAAAGGTTTAGTATTTGGACTTAACAATCTATCTCCCCTCTCTTACCATTGAGATAATGAGATAGGGTATGCTCATCCTGGCAATTCAGGGAAGTCGATACCTGGTACTTGCAACCTACATAAAATCCACACATGTACAGACACGATATTCTAAGCTAAACAGGCAATGACAGGAAGTGGTGCATCGTGTAGATCCTGACTAGCAAGTGACTATGATTCCCTTCTTTAACCACATCAGAAATGCCATACATAAAGAAAACAAACACGCATACTGTACACATGCAATATGGGGTAAGTATCCAAAAGAAAACACATATGATAATAAACCATCTAACTAATCATCATCAATAACTAAAAGAACTGTAATAATCATCATGCATACATGAAATATAGAGTAACAAGTAATCTTATCATAAATCAACTAAATCTGAAACAATATCTGATAATCTGAAAGTAATGCTACTAAACATCAAGCATAAACTGGCCTAAAAGAGTTTGGCATTGATAACAGAAATGCAAGCTCTACAACTATATGGATTGAAATAAGCCTTGAGAGAATAGCATGAAAGGTTACACTCTCATTTGTTTAAGATTGGATTTGCTAGAACTAGTGAAAATAATAATATATAGTTAAAGAACGAATCACAAGATATAGTGTTAATTGCTGAAATATTTGTTGATGAAATAATATTTGGAGGAAATTATATGTTGAGTACAACATTTGCTAAACAAATGACTACTAAATTTTAAATGTCAATATTAGGAGAGATAAAAAAAAAATATTGGATTGCAAGTCTATGAAATACTGAAAGGTATCTATGTCACTCAATCTAAGTATGGGAAGGAAATCTTGAAAATATTTGGGATGGATGAATCTAAACCAGTCAGTACACTTGTGGTGACTAGAGAGAAATTGTCAAATGAAGACACTACTAATGAGGTTGGTCAAATGATTTATAGATCTATGATTGGAAAGATATAGTATGTTGTACATAGTTAGACTAGATATTGCCTTAGTTGTTAGAATTTTTGTAAGGTTTGCATCTAATCCAAGGGAAACATTTATGACTATTATGAAAAGGATATTCAGATATCTCAAGGGAACTAAAGATTATGGTCTATGGTATAAATAATAGGATAATTTTAATCTTAAGTTTACATTGATTTTGATTGGGCTAGAAATGTTGATGACAAAGAAAGCAAAAATGGAGCTTTATTTTTACGAGAAAGGTTGATCATATGGATAAGAAAGAAACAAAGTTGTATTTCATAATCTACTGCTAAAACCAAATATGTTTTTGCCACTATAATTTGTTCAAATATTATATGGATCAAACAAATGTTGGAAGGAATGCATGAAGAAGTAATCGAGCCTGTCACTATTTATTATGATAACAAAAGTGTTATAAATATTTCAAAAAACCTAGTGATGCATGCAAAGAAAAATAACATTTCAATCATTACATGAGGGAGAAAAATCAAGAGAAGTAAGTAATGCTTGAGTATCTAAAGTCTGAGGAACATATAGCTGATATATTTACTAAGCCATTTCCTAATGATGCTTTTGAGTATCTAAAAGATAAACTGGAGGTTCTACCCCTATCCAAAATTCACTAAGTGAAGTTGCATGCTACATTAATTCATGGATGAATTGTAATATCTTTTGGAGTTGATATAGAAGTGCTCACACTTTAGGACTATTTCTAAAGTTGTGAAATTAACTATGATAAAATTGATGTAATCTGTACAGGAAATACAAGGGTAACTACAAGGTTTTATAATATTCATGATGAAATTTATAATGACCTTTGGCATTGTTGTCAAGGGGGGAGAAGTGTAACTAAAAGGGAAGATGATGTTGAATGGGAGAATATAATGAAGAAGTCAATGAAGATAGAAAGGAGGTGAGATTGCCTAAGGGTGAGTGCTATAGAGATGAAGATGATAGAAGAGTGAACATGAAATAAGAGATCATAATCAAAGGGGGAGTATTGTTGAAAACTTTGGATTTTTTTGCTACTGAAGATATAAACTGAGTAATAGTTTGAAAAATGAGAATTGCAAACTTGTATTTTTTTTAATGTATACATTTGATTATCATATGTAATGTTTTGTAATGTAAAATCTTATGTTAGTGTTGCCATCAATGCCAAAGGGGGAGATTGTTAGCCCCAGCTTATACTATAATTGATAGCAAGAGATTATTAGGTGATCGATTCTATGAAAGTATGTAAAAGAGTGATATCGGTTGCTATATTGTCATTGATGTCAAGGTATTAGTTGTCTAGACATTATGCTAACTCAAGAAAGTATCATATCATTCGATTGATGAAGAGGATTTTAAGAACGTATGATGAAAAAAAAGTCAATATGTAAGTTATTCAATGGGTATTTGAATGAGATGGAAATAATCATGCAATATTTTTTTGATTGTTTTACAATCATGTATTTTTGATATGTTTTGAAGATCACAAGGTTAATCGAGACACAAGGTTAATGAAGGGAGACTATATTCACTGAGTGACTACAATATTGCTCGATCGATTACAAATAAATTTGAATTAAAAACATAGTATTTCCCAAGAAAGTCAGTATTAGTTGAGTTATATGCTTCCTAAGTAAATATAATGTTTATTGAGTGATAGTTGGATTAACAAGTTTTAAAATATTGGAATATAAAGCTGACTTTTTTTGGAAATTTGGAAAGTTTGAGAAGGTTTAAATCAAGAGTCAAAGTTTTTTGCAAGATCAAAAACGAAAAAAATTCAAGAAGTATCTGATGAAAAAATAATGAAGAAGGATAACTTGATGGACACAAAGTTCTAAGTAAAGTTATATTTCCTATGTCTAAGTTCATTGTATGAAGGAATTTTGTTGTAAACATAAGCTCGATGATTCTAATTAAGTGACAAAAGATTGAAGAATCTGGAAGCATTGAGAAATCTATTTAATGAGTAGAACAAGATAGATTTAGGTTGTTGGTTCAAAGTGGTTTCTATTGCTACTTATTTCATGTTGTTGGTTAGAAGAAAATTATGCTCAAGTGTTAAAGTTTTAGTGAGTGCAAACTATTAAAGTTGTTGAAGGAGAAGAGCTAAGTGTTGAGCCAAGTGAATTGAGCAAAGCAGAGAGAAGACAAAAAGAAGAGTTTCTAAAAGATAAAATCAACCAAGTGAGTAAAGATAGAGAAATAAAAAAAACAAAGATCTAAACAAGAAAAAGGTAGTTTCTATTCTTAATAGATCACTTTATACTATTACTATTTAACCATTGTAGTAGAAAATCTTGGAAGTACCAAGTAGACCTAACAAGTCTGTGAAATCCTATATGGTAACATTGATTAGTGGTTTTTGTACGTCCTTTAAATTAGGCCACTCTTTTTAGTTAAGGACATGGAGTGATAAGGTCTAGATCATCTTTTGGTGAAATCCTCTAACAAGGTCACTTTAACAAAGTGTATGTAACCTATAATAAGGTTGTCTCCTAGCAGAGATCACTTCACAAGAGTGAAATTTTATGGTTGCCAGTCCCATGTGGCTTTATCCTTAATAGGGTTTCCAAGTTAAAAATCTTGGTGTCAAATTGTGTGCATGTTATTTGTGTTGCAAATTGTTATACATGTTTAACAATTTACTACAACTCGATAATAACTGGAAATTCACTTACTGTTGGTAATGCAAGGAACATTTTGATAATAGTTTGAAAAGAAGTGAATTAATGGATTAAATATTAATTTGGATGTGTCTAACAAAATCAATCACTCACATTATTGAATTAGAGGAAAAGTTGTTAGAATAAAAAATATTCATTGACAACATGAAATAATAGCCAAAACAATCCATAGATAAGAGGAAAGATCTTGTTGGCCAATTATTATATAATGAAACATTGAAAAGGATGGAAAGTTGAATGACTACAAGGAAGTTTTGTTGGAAGAGATAACCTAACAAATAAAATGAAAGAAATGAACATCAAGATAACTAGAGAAATTGAAGCTACAAGAACATTTAAAAAATCCACACAAGCCAAAACTGAAGAATTTGTATGCTAAAAGATGGGGTTGGAAAATTTTAGATTTTCATTAAAGAATCTTAATATAGTACCAAATAATTTGAAGAGTGAATCATATACTGATGAGAGATCCTGATAAGGAAAGAGAGATTTAAGAAAAATTTATATCTAGCACTAAAAATCTTGATAAACAAATTTCAAGTCAAAGATAATATGGTGAAATACATGGTTAAAAACAAGTGTGTAGAAGATGTTACAAAATGTATCAAAGAGGATGAAGAAAAACTATAATAGCTATAAATTATTTTGAGAAGAAGGAACTAAGTGTTACTGAGATGGACAAAGCAGTTAGAAAGACTTATGATGTTATTAGTGTACTTCAAAAGGATAGAGACAAGATATTGGAGAGATTTATCTTACTAAGAAGTCTTTGAACCCCCAAACTAGATATGTTGCAAAAGGAACTTGAAACATTAGAGTCTTCAAAGAAAATCTATGAATGTATTGAACCTTTAGACCTTAATGGAGAAGAGATACTAACTTATCATATTTGTTCAATCATTAAAGTTGCATAACTAAGAAAGAAGACATGGGACACATTGTATAAAAGTTCAAGGAGAAAGTTTGTAGATATTTTGAGGTTTGTGAACTAAGGAGTTTTTACACTATAATTTTGACACATGTACATTGATGACTCACCTTTTTCATTAATTTCAAAGTGGGAGTAGTAGATAGTGAAAATTTTATAAGAGAATGACTAGATAGTTAAGATGTCCAAGGGGGGGGTAAGGAAATAGAAAATGATCAGTAAGATATGTATGAGGAAGATAAAGCTTTGCATGTTCAATTTTGAAGTTTTGAGATTTTTACACCACAATTTTTTTCATTAAGTATTGTCATTAATGCTAAAGGGGGACATTGTTGGAAAGTAGGCTAAGGTGAACAATTAGATGTCATTAATGGAAACATTATGTAAAGTTAAGGTTATTTATATTAAAGATAAAGTTTTGATATGTGAAGGTGAAGAAATTTTCTAAGTATATTCAAGAAACACAAAGAAAAATCATACAATTTGCATCA
Source organism: Cupressus sempervirens (assembly GCA_028749045.1). Lineage (NCBI taxonomy): Eukaryota > Viridiplantae > Streptophyta > Pinopsida > Cupressales > Cupressaceae > Cupressus > Cupressus sempervirens. The sequence goes on along the minus strand of CM053789.1, from coordinate 176,003,410 downwards.
ATGAGCTTTAATGGAAGAAAATGAAAGGCCAAAATTTTGGAATATGTTAGTACTTTGTCTATACATAATGTAATCATGTTCACCTTATGTTAATATGATAGTTGATATGTGGTTTGATTGAATAACAAGAAACCAATTTGTTATTGCAAAGACATAGTACACATATAAGAATGGATAATTTGGCTAAGGTATTGAACTATCTTGAAAATTTAAGAACTTAGTAATACAGGGATGGCATCTTAGATATTTGCCTTCACTTAATAGATTGTGATAACAAGTTTTGGAAATGTGTAGATTTTTTTGGTATTTAATGTGACTAGACAAAGCTAAAGGAAAAGGGTATATATGAAGACCCTTTTTGTCATGTGAAGATACACATGATTATGATATGCTATGGTTATGTCATGCAAGATTTTTTTATGCTAGGATAAATATGTTTTAATGGTTAGAAAAGAGAAGATGGTATATGGACATGATCAAATGTGAGGAACACATGGACTAATCAAATACTCAAGATATCAATATATAGCCAATTTTGGTACACTCTTTATACCACTTTTATAAGGGCATATACACCAAGATAGTGTGCCAAAAAGTAGACACCATTAAAAAATGTCAAAACTACACATAACATGATCACATTATGCATACTTTTCATCAAATTTTAAAATAGTTCTTGGCTCATTAATGAGATAAGAAAATAATAATAATAATATCATCTTAGCCATAACACAATCATGTTATTCCTAATAAAACATGATTGCACCATTAAGAACTAAAGGCATTGCATCTAGTTCTCCATAACTCCATTAGGTTATGAAGAACCAAAAGCAATAAGAGAGATTTAGAGTGAGATAGAGAGAGTTAGGGGGGAGGAGATGCAAAGGAGGAGTGAGAGATAAAGGGGGAGATAGGGGGGGGGGGGGGGGAGAGAGAAAGAGAGAAGAGAGAGAGAGAGAGAGAGAGAGAGAGAGAGAGAGAGAGAGAGAGAGAGAGAGAGAGAGAGAGAGAGAGATTTCACATTTCTCTATGAATAATTCCACATCACTTGTCATTTCTCAAACTAAAAATTTGGTTTCTGAGTACATATGCATTGAAGACCTTCTATCACTACTTGAGCTACTAGTAGATGATGAGTATTTATCATCATCTTCTGACATAGTATTACATTCATATCTTGTACTTCTTCCCTTTGTCACTTTCCCATTCCTAGATCTTTGGGTCATTTTATAGTAACTTCTATCATGGGTCCAAGAATCTCTTCTTACTGTTTCCCATTAACTAGGTGGGCTTTGTCTCTTTCTCTTAAGCAATTCATTAGTAGTTTCATTCTTAACATAATTCATAAATAGATTCTACATAGCCAATTTTCTTCTTGATTGCTACAATTTATTTTCTCCTCAATGGAATATTTATTAATTAGTTGATATACAATCATAGTTTCTTTGTGGCGAATCCATTAAGCTTGTGATTGAGCTTGTAGACACACTTGAAAGGGTTCAAATACAGATCTAGAGTGGAAAATAGTATTAGATCCATTAAGTGTTCCCTAAGGGATTGTAAGGCCCCTTAAGGCACACTTGATGGTTGTAATATGTCCCAAGGGGTCATATGGGGTCATAAGGGGTTAGGTAATGTCCCTTTTGAGAAGTTCTAGGACCCCTTATGGCCCATTGCTATGCATTATAGCCATTAAGTGTCCTCTAAGGGGTCTCATGACCCCTTATAGAACACTTGATGAATATAATACTATTCTTTCACCATATCTATATTTTAACCCATTTGTGGAACTACAAGCTTAATCACATGCCTAAAGGATTGACCAAGAAAAAATTGTGACTATATCAACTAATTACAAAATATTCATTTAAGGAGAAAATATTATAGTGATCAAGACTAAAGCTAGCTATGGATAGTCTGGTTATAAATTTTGTTTTGATTAGGTAAAAGTAGGTTTGAAGGGGACCCAAAACCCCAAACAAAAAGTAATGAAGTCAAGAATGGTTTTACAAGTATCAGTAACCTAGAGTTTCAAAGTAAAATTCAAAGGTTGGTTTTACAAGGACCAGAAACCAAGTCAAGATGGTTTTACATGGACCAACAACTAACATGATTCAACAAAAACAACAGGGGCCAAAAGACCATAAAAAAAAAAGACGTAAACTTAAACTAGGTCTTTAATAACTCCAGTGATAGAAGAGCCTATGGAAATGACCTCTTTGAGAGAGTCATGAATTCTCTTCACAAGAATCTGGAGGTCAGCTTTCTTGGTACTTTGTTTGGTGCACTTTCTCGAACAACTAGCTAGTATCATAGCATGATCAGTCGAAGTTGTTTCATTCAGAGAGGCTTTCCCTATTGACGCAATAGCAACTAGGATGGATGAAGTAACACCCTGCATTCCCATTTTTCTATCCTTTATCATTTTTTTTAGGGAAGCTTCATGCTCCTGAAGTTTAGTTGGGATGTTACCAACCGGAGCTTCTAGCTTTGTCTGCTTCTTGCTTTCCTCATCTAGCTTCTCTTGTAAACTTAGGGACTTTTCTTGCAAGGAAGAAACTTAAATGTAGAGTTTTTTGATTTCATTGTACATCCAATTGTCTAGCTACATCCCAATATTGACTCTATTTTTGGCTTTGTTTAGAAATTCTTGTACATTGTCATAATTTTTTAAATCTTAGGCATCCTCAAAAACTACAAAATGCTTAGGCATTTCCTTGAATTCATGGGTGTGGGTAGTGGGTATACCAGGATTGGTATCATCATGGCCACTATTGGCTAGAGGAGCATCAATAGACACATGATCAAGGGTAAGCATAGCAATAACAGGGGTAACAAAAATCTTTGTTTCCAGAGTTTGGGAGGTGTGGTTGATGGCCTCATCTATGCCTTTAGTACTGGTATCCTTTGAATCATTCATACCCTCTCTTTTCACCAGAATTTTGCTATCCTCATTTATGGTAGCATCTTTGATCTTCTGACTAGAGATAACCCTTTTGATTCTTTTATGCTTTGAGGAGGGGAAAATATCCTTACCCTTTTAACAATGGTGCTTCCCACGCTTGCTGATATTACTTGGGGGAAAAAGTGGAGAATCATGAGCCGAGGTTTCATCCAAACTTAAAAAAACATCCTTGTTCTTACAAGAACACCCATCACTCATGGTTTGGGTGGTATCATCATCCAAGGGAGCTTTGACATCCTCCAAATCTTTCAAGTTGTGCTTAGGGTCTGTTTCCATCGCTAGGGAACATTGATGACTACTTTTGTTTTTAGTGAAGAGTCGCCAACAATTTCCTTTCTGCTTGGCGAACCTTCCTCTTCCCTCTTCTATTTGGTACTAGAAATAGAAATAGAGTGAGCAGGGGTACATTCATAGAAAAACTAAGGGATAGGCAGGATGAGACCCTCATGGATAATAGGTCTAGAAGCCTTTTTCTTGTGGGCTTTAAGCACAGAGAGGAGAGAATTTGCCAAGTAGTAAGTGTATATGAGAAATGTTAGTATGCTAATAGAAACCAAATTTAAATAAAGCTTCTACAAACTAAAATTTTTTTATAAAATTCAAGATATACTAAGATGAGCTCTCAATTGAGAATATGAGCCATTAATGGGCTCTCTTAATCAGAAGCTCTCTTGTTGAGTAGCTTTGTCTAAATAGATAAGATGTATGCTCAAGCTTTATGAAATGTCCCCTTTTTTGATTTGATATGGTATTTCACACCTCTAATCAGATTTTCAAAATCAAACAACTGATATCACAAAGATCCACCAAATTTCTCAAGAAACCCCAAATCGGGTATGCCGAAAATAGTGCCAAAACACTTCACAGCTTTACCTGTTATTAATAAATCTGAAAGTAGACATTTTTACAGAAATTTGAGCAGCATAAAAGCCTATAAAATGTCATTTCCAGATCTGTATAACATGCACACCATAGCTCCCAAATGGAGGACAAAAACAATGCTCATCGGGCTCCCGAAAATAGCACAAAATAGCCCGAAATCACCACAAAAACTTAATAATCTATCACAGAAGTATAATCATATCCAAATACATATTTTCAGCTCTATTTTAACATTTAAAAGTCTGATATACAACAGCAACCCAAACTGATATGAAATACTCAACCGAAAACACCAAACTCATACAAAAATACACTCAAAAACTCACAAATCTGCACTGTTTAGCACAAAGGCAAACTCTGCATGAGCATGCACATGGAATGGCTTCAAACTCCCATCCTTAGCCTTCTTGGAAACCTGCAAACTCCCGTTCTTGGGTCTCCCTGGAAACCTACAAACTCCCGTTCTTGGGTCTCCTTCTCCACAGGTTTGGCAGCCTCTAAAGAATAACAAAGAATGAGCAAAATCAAGTTCTGGAATGATCCCAAAATGCCTCCAAACCCCTTAAAAGAGGGCATAACTATAACTCACGTCAAAAAGAGGTTAATGAAACATATTTTAATAATAATTTTTATTTATTAGTCCAACAGTTTCCAAAGATTAACCCCCTTTTTTCGAAACTTCACTTTCTTGGGCCTGCCTGCCTTAGCAAAGATTATTATTTTTTAATTATTTGAAAAGGGGACATGACACTTTATGCTTCAAAAAGGGCCTCAAATGGAGTTGGAATTTGGGTGTGAGTGTATGGTTTTGATGTAAAATGGCATTATGACTTTACTTCATGGATTGTGTTAAAATGGCTTGGGAGAGGATTCCTTAAATAGGCAAAGGGGTTAAGGGATCAAGGGCTAGGATGCAAGGATGGGGAAAAGCTTAAGGAAGGCTCAGATTGCATGAGAGGAGAGCACATGGATTGTGCTTCCTTACAACCAATCAAGGAGTGACACATGTCATAGGGTGAGAGGATGGAGGAAAGGGGAAGGATGAGTCAACAAAGGAGGCTCAAAGGATAAAATCTTCATAAAGACCCTCATAATGGCTTGTAAGAGCAATAAAAGGGCTTGGAAGAGTCATTTATGGCCTAGTGGGCTTCATAAAGTTTTATGGTTGGGATATTTTGAAGGAGATCAGAGGAATTTCGACTTGGGCTTGATTAGGAAGGTTTTAAGCTTGCTTAGGATTGTGCAAATGATTAGAGGATGGATTAGGATGGTTTAGGATTAGCTTAGGGATAGGCAAGTGGATGGCATTTGATGAGGGTGGGTGAAGGAGGAGATATTTGTTAACTTTGGCTTGGGTTAGTAAGTTTTAACCCATGTTTAGGAAATGTGACAAGGTTAGGAGGGGATTAGGATTAGGTTTAAAGACATCTTCTAGAAGAGTCTAGACTTTGGATGAGGATAAATACTTTCTAGAATAGTCTAGAACTTCCTAGGATAAGGATGAAGACTTTCTAGAAGAGTCTAGAACTTCTTAGGATGAGGATAAATTAGGTTTTTAGAAAATAAATAAAGTTTTATTTATTCCAAGGGTTTGGGTTGAGGAGATATTTATTAAAACTTTTTTTAATAAACATGAGGATTAATATTTAATCTTAATTAAATATTTTGAGTTGGGATTAGGGGTAGGAAATGATGGGATTAGTCTTTAATCAAAATTAAAGAAGGATTAGAAGATTTTGGAAGAGGTTAGTGGTCTTAAGGAAATTGGCCAAGTTTTGGGGAAAAAAAAAATTTTATTCATTTTGGGTTTTTTGGTCAATTTATTAATTAAATAATTAATAAATAAGGAAATAATGTTTAAATAAGATTTAAAATTTTTTTGGGAGGGATTCCTTAATTAAATATTTTTAATTTAGATAAAGGGATTTAATGGCATAAAAATAAATTAATTAATTAATAAATGATGATGTCATTAGGAATTTTTTAGAAAATAAAAAATACTTTATTTTCTAAAAGTTTTTAGGTGTCTACATTTTGCCCGTCTTTGATGTGATGCCGCAAGTGGCATGGCATCAAAGATAAGAAAATAAGATGCCCAAGGCTAGAGCAGAAGAGGAGAGAATGGACTGCAAGATGCCCCCTCAAGAAGGCGATGAGGAGAGAAAGCGAGGCTCGACAACTTCTTGAAAAGTACAAGAATCCAAGATGAGCAAGAAGACTTAGATTGGCTTAAGAGAAGAGCTTTAGTTAGCTCAAACTCTCACTACGAGAGAATGAGAGGAAGCAAGATTACGCAGAGTGCTATAAAAGGAATCCAGGATGGGGAGATGGATGAGGGGATTAAAAAGCTGATGCAACAGGATTTCAAAGAGTCAGATTGGTGGAAGATAGGTTTCAGAGATCCCTAGGACTAGGATTGTGGATCTCGAAAGATGAGGCTTGGTGGATTGATTTGGATTGGTGGATCCCTAAGACTAGGATTGTGGATCCCTAAAGCTAAAGGTGAGGAGTGATTCAAAGAGATACTGATGCATAAGCCGGGGTAGGAGAGATGGATTCTGGATATGGATGGTGGATAATGGAGATGAAGGGAAACCATTGAAGCTTTTTTGAGCAGGGGGATACTTCAAAAAGAAGGACCACCATGTAGTTGAGCACTAGATTTTCTATAGGACTGTTGGTTAATTGCCAAGGTTACCAAGAACATCAAGGCCGTGTCACCAACCATCCAGAGGACTGACAAACTAACTCAAAACAAACACACAAGGATTTCCCCAGCAGCACACATGAAACCTGAAGGAAACAGTGTGGAACCGACACTGGGTAACCCACAAGCAAAACATAATCAAATGAAAGACTTGATCAAAATCGTACGCTCAGAGTGCCCCATTCGTAGCATACCATGATATGGAAGATTGTGGCAACCTTGAGGAGGGAACAAAAAGATTGCTTGGAAAAGATACTTCAAGACCCAAAAGGGAAGATTCCAAATCAAAAGAAAGTAAAAATCCAAAAGAGAACTATTTGCTAATGAGATGGGTAGGACGAGGTACTAATAGACCAAGATCAGACATAAGGAAAGCTATATCCTACAAGGATCTATTGGAGAGCACCTAAGCCAATGGATCTGGGTGAGTGATGTGTCTGGCAAGCTGAACTAAGAAGGATAACACTTTGGTGATAGGAGATCTAGCTAAAGGATGCATTGGAATAACTAACCAAGATGTGTGATGTGTGCAAGATGTTGATCAAGGAGGAACTGACACAAAGGCTGTATAGATGCAATTGTACTAAGCTAAAGAGGATGTACAAGCTAACGGACCAAGATATTTACAAGCTAAAGCTGACCAAGATAGTTACAAGCAGGAAAAAGCTCAGGATGATAGGATAGTGGGATGGTTTGATGTTGTGCAAGATGCGAAAGCTAAGGGTGGGGTGATAGCGAAAGATATGGATTTGGTAGGATGCATCCAATGATGAGAGATTTTGTGACCAAGGATAGCTAGAGGAGTAGGATGAGATGTCTGGATAGGATGGTAGATAGCTAGGATTATGATGGATATAAAGAGATGACATTGGGTTTGCATGAGGATAGCCTAGAGATAGATACCAATGACAAGGGAGGATGGACAAGACAAGATCTCCAAGGAATACAGTGCCCCCAATTAGAAGATAACATGCAGAAGGAGGTCTTATGATGGATGTGATAGGACTGATGCTAGGATGGAAAAAGCTAAAGGGGCTAGGGAGATGGATGATAGCTGGGATGGTTGGCTAAAGCTGCAGGAGATAAGTGGATGGTGTGAGATGGAATATGGAGGGTGGAGGATAGGTGGATAGATTGGAAGATGGAGTTGGATGTCAAGAGATGACCAAAAGCATGAGGGTGATAGGATAAACTGGGGATGGAGGGACTACGCATGATGCTTGTTTACCAAGTTTTCATCATGGTACTTGTCCAAGGCGCTTGAATTGCCAAGTTTTCACTAGTGGATGCTTTATTTTTCTTTATTTTTTTTGACTTTTTGACTTTGGACTTAGCTGGAATGATTTTGGCTTTCTTCAACTATTTTGGCTTTTTTGGGATTTTTCACTGGCTGTTGGAATGTTCAATTTTGTTGCTAGTTGTTGGTACACTGGATGTGTGATTTATGCAATAGATTGGATTAGATGAGATTGATGGTAGGAGATGGAGGGATGAAAAGGTTGGAAAGGAGCATGAGATGGGGATGCTTGCAAGAGCAACATTGGCACATGTTGGGACGAGTGTGAAAAGAGCATATGGGGGATAGATGGTAGATGTGTGCATGATGGAGGATTTGTGGAAGCGTGCTTGGGGATATAGGCACCCAAGATGGAGTTAGGAGATGGGGGACATGAGTCACTGGATGGAGGATTAGCAATGGTGGATGCCATTATGCATTGGGTTTCAACTTTTTTCTTTGGGATCCACATGGTTTTGGATTTTCTTTTCATAGGCTTTTGCATTATTTTGCATTCTTTGATTGGATTTTTCCTTTTTGGAGTATGTCTTTTAGAATAGACATATGATTGCCTAGGATGTGGATTTTTAGCTTTATGCATTTTGAAGTTGGCATTTACATTGCTGTGGTAAGCTTTGGGAAGATGGTTAGGAGAAGCTTTGTGAGATGGAGAGGATATGGAAGAGCGTGTAGGGGGATGATGATGGATGATGTGCCTCGATATGTGCCTTTTCTGCTCTTGCATAGGAATGGAGGGAATAGGATTTGAATGATGGCTAATAGGAGGATGGAGGATGGTAGATTTTGGGACATAGGGACCCAAAATGGATTTAGCAGATGAAGGGGGGATATGGTAGGTTGTTTTAGGTTGCAAAGATGGTGGAGGGGGGATGACATAAGATTTCTTGAAGGAGTGATGGGAGGCTGGTGTGAGGGGCTTGGAGATAGGCTTGGTTTGGGGGTGTGGTGTACCAACACCTTTAGATGGTGAGCCTTTGGATACATATCCAAGACCATGAAATCCTGGATTCTATTGTGCAATAATAGGCTCTCTAATTCCTTTCTCTTGTGGTCTTAAACCTTGACCTTGATAATGCCATTGATTGAGCATTTGAACTAGCTGAGGATACTTTTTGCTTGCAAAAAATGGTGGAAGTGCCTTATCAGATGTACTACAACAGGGAGATGTTGTTCTTAATTCTTCTGCTGAGAGGAGGCCACCATGGATGAATGTAATTAAACCACGAGGTTAGATTATAGATGGTGGAATAGCTTGGATAGGTGGTAAGATGGAAGCATGGAGCGGAGAAGATGGTAGGATAGGATCTTGATTTAGCTGATGGGATGAAAAGATATCCTGCAGCAGAGGAGGTATGGCTTGAGGTTTTGGAGATGGAGGGGATGGTGACTGCACTATGGATGGAAGAGATGGTATGATGATATCTTCATTTATGCTTTGTGGGATGTCAACATGCTTTTTGGTAGGATCTTGATAGGATTGGATTGGAGTGGATGGTGCAATGGGAGATGAAGGGATGGATTCTTCAAAGGCAGTGGATGGATAGATGGGAGATTCGGTAGTGGAGATGGGTGAGTAGAAGATGGATGCATAAGGGTCATTACGAGAGATTTGGGAAATGCTTGGAGGTGATGTGGATAGGATTTGGAAGGTTTTGACAGATGGTGGGATTTTGATGCTTGCAGGAAGTGGAAGGATTTTAAGCAATTTGATGGATGGTATGGGGATGATAGCTATGGGAGATGGAGGTGATATTATAGATGGGGAAGCTTCATTACTAACTACTTCACATGGTTGGAGTAGATGACATGGCTTATCGACTGTTGGAAGAAACTTTTCTTGTATTTCCTCTAGGAGATTCCTTGGAGACTCGTGTGTCAGAGGTGGAGGCGGATTGACAGGAATAGCTAGTGTGATGGGGGTGGAAGATTGGAAGCTTGGTTGATTGGGTGATGGAGGAGAAGCTGGGATATCAGATGGCATGACTAGAGTAAGGGAAGGAATTTTTTTCTTGTAGCATAAATGATTCAAAATAAAAGTGATAGAGATGTACTCTAGAAACCCTACCATCTAGAGTGAAATAAATCCACACACAAGTGAGAACCTCCTACCTGATATCCTTAATTTGAGAAAGGTCATAAAAATTGCCAACCTTAACCAGTTTAGCATCCTCTTGATCATTTTTGGGAAAGTTCTTGAGTGCCTCTTCAAAAAAAAAATTCTACTTAAAAATTTGTATTCCTTCATTCGACAACCCAATAACTTCAGCAATGAAATCAACATTAATGGTGAATTGTCTACTATAGAGATTAACCTTATCACCATCCCAAGCTTTGTAGAAGTTGTCCATCACATGAGGTTTGTAACCATGAAGTTTCTCAATGAAACTTTTCACCTTTCCTTTCTTGAGCTGATGTCATACTTCTTTCTTGTTTTTCTAGTAGTGGTACTTCTCACGTTCCAATTTTTTTGCTTCCCCACCCATATTCACAGAGAGAGTTTCTTGCAGAATGCTATGACTAAAAAAATGCAGAGAAAAGCACCAAGAAATTTTTTTTGTATTACCTCTTAAAATCCCAAAAAAATACCCATAATCCATATGAGGTTCTAACAGACATGCAAGCATGAAAACTATTCCATTTAAAATAACAAATGGAAGCATTAAGGATTTGATATGAGGAGGCCATAGGCATATCAAATATTGATTTTCCCTTCTCGAGATATGTTTCTCTCATAATTACCTTTTTCTATTAATATGTTACCCCTGCTTAGCTAGTCAGTCCACGTGACGATATTGTTACTTTGAATTGCCAAGTTGGCCATCCAATTCACCAGTGTGTTCGTCTCACGGTAGTTATGAGAAATGAACACATTATGGAAAAAATTGAGGTCTTCTTTACTTTCGCTAAGGAGGTTAGAAATATTCCATGCAAGGTCTTGTTTATTGTTTAGGATATTGACTATATTCCTAGAGTCACTCTCTAGCTAGAGGTTCCTACAGCCAATATCCTTAGCCAACTTGATCATGTAATGGGACCTTGTCACCTCAGCTTTATGACTTGAAGTTATACCGATGGGATTTCCTGAGCCCTTCTGATATTGTAGTTATAGTCCCTTATGACACCCCCACAACCAACCTTGCTAGGGTTCCCTTTGGAGGCCACATCAAAATTGGCCTTAATCCATCCATTGGGAGGAGATAAGTAGATGACATTCTCCCTCAAGTTATCCTTTTTAACTATGCAATTTTGACCACAATGCTCCGTGTTGAGATTAGTTGAGGGGCCAAAATGAGAAATAATATTCTCCTTAAAGATTTTGATAAAAAAATTTACCTATGACCTAGGAGGGGGTGCTTGTATGCCTGAAGATATTTTCATTCATTTCTTTCCATAATCCCTAGCAAATGTGGGAGAAAGAATACTTCCAGAGGGTGCTAACAAGTTCTCCTATGAAGGGACTGCACCAATTTAGAAAACTATCTACAAGATTCTCCTAAAAGGTCCATTGAATTTCCCAAAAATTCAAAATTTCCTTCCAAATATCCCTAGCATAATAGCAATGAAGAGAAATATGGTTGACAAATTCCATATCCTTCTTGCAAAGACAACACCAATTGGTAATGATCATCTGTCCTTTTCTAAGATTGTTTATCATGAGAATTTGTTTTGTATAGCAATCTAGAAGAAAATCTCAATCTTAGGAGCTAAACCGTTGGTCCAGGCTTTAACCCATGGGAGATCAATTCTCTTCTCAAAAAAAGGGAGGAAAATTTGAAGTTACCACTTGGATGAAGATTGATATCCATCATAGTAAGATCCACACATCTGTTGTTATCCTAGTAGTCAATAACTTTATCTCTGAAGTTGGCTTTGCAGTACTCAGTGATATGAACATTATTGTAAAATGAGTTTAGGGGAGAATCTAGTAACCAAGATATTGACTATATTCCTAGAGTCACCTTCTAGCTAGAGGTTCTTGTAGCTAGTATCCTTAGCCAACTTGATCATGTAATGGGCCCCTGCCATCTCAACTTTATGACTTGAAGTTATACCCAGGGGGATTTCCTGAGCCCTTATGATATTGCAATTGGGTGACGATTGATATCCAAAGTAGTAAGATCCACCCATCTTTTGTTATCCCAGTAGTCAATAACTTTATCTCCGAAGTTGACTTTGCAGTACTCAATGATATGAACATTATTGTAAAAAAAGTTTAGGGGAGAATCCAATAACCAACTATCCTCCTAGAAACAAATAGTTTTACCATCACCCAACTTCCAGTTATGAATTTTTTTAAGAAAACAATTATTAATGAATTACTTAGGATTAAGAGACAAAGCCTACCTAATTCATGGGAAAGAGTGGGAAGAGCTTCTTAGACCCATGAAAAAAGTTATAGAAAAGAACATAGAGAGCTAGGAAGGGGAAAGTGACAAAGGAAAGAAGTAAGATATGAGTGTGGGCCTATGTCAAACAATGATGATGAATGCTCACCAACTAATAGTAGCTCAAGTAGTGACAAAAGGTATTCAATGAACATGTACTTAGAAATAAATTTTTAAGGGATCTTAAAGGGTCCCAATGTCCTTTTCGATACATTAGAGCCAACAAGTCTTTAGAAGCACCTATATATATATATATATATATATATATATATATATATATATAGAGAGAGAGAGAGAGAGAGAGAGAGAGAGAGAGAGGTTATATTGATATAGCAAGTAGGTTATAATTGTTGCTATCACCTTCTTTGCTTTCCCTTTTTACTGCCTCATTGTGCATACATTACAAATTTTTCCTTAGGACCATATTCAATGATATTTATGTGATACTGCAAGTGACAAGATGACCTCCATTATCTTCGCTAGATATTTGTTTTTGCTCAAATAAGTGATAAATAAAATCAAACCCAAGTGATGAGGAATACTATCTTTTATGGAAAGTTTTATATTTTAGCCGATAGGTTATTTGTGGGAAATGAAAAATTTGCAAGAGTTTGGCCAAAAAATTGAAAATCTTTCCCATTAATTATTTACCAGCGAGTTTTTATCTCCCTCCACTTTTAACTCTTGTTTCGATATTTATTAGTTATCTCCACTTTTAACTATTGTTTTTTTTTTCTTTCTATTTATTAGTTGTGATCTCCACATTAGCTCATGTTGTGATCTATTCAATTGGCTTTTGATTTTTAAAATTGATTTATATTTTAGTTTTTAAATTATTTTAATTAATTTTTTTATATTAGTTTAATTTTTTCTTTAAATATTATTTTTTAGTTTCTATAATTTATTTAGTCAATAGAATATTTATTATACATATTTTTTTTTTGTATTTCTCTTATTAATTTTTCATAATAGAATTTTTTATGTGTTTTTTAAAAAAAAAATCATATTTGATAAATTTAATTTAAATAAATAATATTTATTAATCTATTTAAAAGATTTTAGTAAATATTATGTTATTTAAATTAAAATTTATTAATAATCTAATTTGTTCAGATAATATTATAATTTAAACATCCACTTTTAACTAATTTTTTTCCCTTATTTATTTAAAAATAATTGCTTGTGATCTCCACATTAGATTATGTTGTGATATCTATTTATTAAACTTGTGATTTCTTAAATTGATTTAGGTTTTAGTTTTTAAATTACTTTAAATTATTATTTTTTATTAGTTTAGTTTTTTCTTTAAATATTATTTTTTTTAGTTTCTATAATTTATTTAGTCAATAGGATATTTGTTAGAGATGTCGCTATTTTTCATATTACTTTTTTTTGTATTTCTCTTATTAATTTTTTGTAATAAATTTTTTGATGGTTTTTTTTAATTGATTTTTTTTTTTTCATATTTGATAAATTGAATTTAATTGTAAAATATTGAAATTATTGAACACGTTTCTTAAGCAATATTCAAATTTTCTAAATATTGCAAATTTTATATCAATGTTTTAATCTTCAAATTTTTTATTTTTGTATTTTCATTTTTAAAAAACTTATATTTACATTATTTAATGTTCAGTATACATTTTTCTCTTAAATCTCATCTTCTATCACACACTTGTTGCATGTACAAAACATGCAGCTGCTAGTTATACTATGTAAGATAAGTACAAATATTTTTAGTTTTGATAATTGACCATTTAACATATATATTAATATCAATTTAAAATATAGTTAACTATATTGCATCAATTGTACAATTATATTATTTTCTTTTTATTTGTCAACTCAATTAAATTTTATTGACATTTAAACTTAATTTGTCATCTAAACTCTAATTTTATGAATAACTTATATTTTACAATTTGAAACCAATAAAAATATTTATTGAAACTTCAAGTTTCACAACCTTTCTTTCTCAATTATCTTGTAATTAATTATTAAAATATATTTTATGTAAAACGTTATTATTTAGTTAATTTCATCCTATTTTCCAATAAACATTTGAATAATTGAATGAATGATTAAAAATAAAAAATTTAAGTTTGTTGATATTATTATTATTACGTCAAGAGGTGTTCTATACAATGGCAACACAAATGCCCAGCACGGGAATATGCCAAGATTTCTTGTCAATAAAAAAGAATTGGGAGCAGTTACAAACTTCCAAATTAAATATTAAAAAAGAATTCCCAAAATAATAGCTAGCCAAAATAATAGGAAGCCAAATGGAGGCCAAAATAATAGGCCCGAAAAGTAGGACCCGAAAAAATAGGGCTCGAAAAAATAGGGGCGAAATAATTTCAATATGATTTTTTTTTTGTTAAATATAATTTTGCATGCACATTCATGCTTTTTTTTTGCGGGGAGTGGGGGAATTTGAAACAAATTCGTGGAATGTGAAGAGACGTCTGTTGGGGGATATGAGGAGCCTCTCAGAAGTTATAAAACCAAGGCTCCTCATTTCATTTTCATTTTATGTTTTTGCAAGAAGGAAGAGGTGGAGGTTATTGGAGGATTAGATTGGAGTTTTTGAATAGGAGTAAATTGAAGTTTTGGAGTAACATTTTTGTAGGTGAGGTTTCTATTTTTTATTTACATTTTCATTTAGATTTAGATGTAGATGTAAATTGAAATTCAAAATTAGTTATAATATTCTACTTTGATTTAGATTTCAATTTTAATTAATTTCATTTAGATTTAGAAATCTGTTCATAACTATTTAGGCTTGCATTTAATAGTTTAGTCTTGCATGTTTGATTTAGATTTAGATTTGTATTCAAAATCTATTTGATATATATATTTTATAATACTTTTCATTGTTAATGGTGCTTGATGGGAGTGTTTTAGGGGTGTCTTCTTTTCTATTTCTAAAATATTTTGGTCCAATATGTACTTTCCTAACCAGATCTATCCATTTTCTTCTAATTCATGCATGGAGCTTCCTGACGCTATTAGTGTGTTGCCAGGACTGAATGAGAATGGATTAAAGATAAATGATTGACTCTGGATTTGGATATGCATTTGGAATTGGCTCTATTGCGGCTCCAATTTATAGGTTCCTTCCTGCTACCTATTCTATCAGTGGTTTAATCTGGTTAAGTGCAGATTGAGAGGTTTTGGCTCATTCCCACCGGTTTGTAATTTTGTCACGATATCTAGCGTGTGGCATTCTGATGGGATTCTTCATTGGAAAACGGTGCGAATAATTATGTCAATGCTGAATGACTTGTCCAATGTGATAATTGCTCTAGATATAGAATGCGGCCATAGTGATTTTCTTAGCAATACAATTGAAAAAAAGGGAAATCTGGTATTAACACAATGTTATAGGAAATTTCTGAGCAGAAATGCTTATAAATAAATTCAAATTTCTTTTGTAACTCATAATATCAATCTCACTTTTTCTTGTGCTCCTTTAGTCTAAGAAAGATAATAGATTGGAGTAACAAATTGCTTCTATAACGGCAGTATCAGGTGCAATTATTTTAGCAATTTTGGGCATTTTAACTGTTCCTGTGATGGGTACTTATGTTTTAGTTCTTAGATTATGTGATTTGGTTGTATTTAGAGTCTTTTTAATAATGTTTGAAACTACTATTAAATATAATAATAAAGATTAATTTAATGTTAAATATAACATGCTACAACACTTATCAAAAATATCAAAAACACAATTGCTATAGCAAAATGAGAATGGAGAAAAAACTTCAGCTTTTGTATTAATTCATCTGCTTAAAATATATTACAATTGCCATATTTTATATCGAGAAATGCCTCATATGGACTTTCACATGCTTATTTAACTACACTACAATCAAGACTAACTTTGTACTTAATCTAATTTTATTGAATGAGATTGGCCCAAGATTCCTATGTAACTGTTGTTATAACAAACATAGACAGCTGTAGAACTTGTGATTAATAATTTATAACTACTTGATTCTCTGTATTTCATGCGTAAATTCATGATTCTAAAAACTCAAAGTTCAAACTGCATGTTACATTCTCTTCCTTATTCGGTGAATTGGTGCATGACTATTAGATTAAACGGTGCATGGAAGAGACAAAATACTGAAAGAAATTACTCTTTTCTTATTATTATTGTTGCTGCTATTTATAATTTTTTTTATAATTATTGTTAGTCTTGATGTTGTTTTTAATTTTATTATTACAAATATTGATTATTAATATCTCTGAGTTCATTCAGAAAATAGTACTAAATCTAGAAAAACTTAGTAATAATAGTTTGAGATAACTGCAGAAAGTTTTTATTTTCACAAATATTCTCTTTCTTTTGAAAATCTGCTATTATTTTGGTAATGAATTGTAAAGTAGAAAGGAAAAACTTTCTGTAAATCTTTTTTGGTTACTGTTTTGCTTGCAGTTTTCATTTTATATGAAAGTTTATTATTTTTTCAAATCTTAAAAATAAAGATTTATATATATGTAATTTTATTTTATTATTAAAATAATAAGATTTTGGAGGTTGTAAAATATTGAAGTTTAGAAATTATTTTAGATTTTACAAATGAATTTTAACATAGTATTTATATTAAAGAAAGAAAAGATAATAAAATTGTTACTTAAATCAAATATAAAAATTATAAAATTTTACCTAAATTTATTAATTGTATAAAAAACTATTAAAGATAATTAAGTTCTATTAAATGTACTTGATTTTATATTATAGAAATAGAAACAAAAATTATAAATTGGGACAAACTTTAGAAATGAAGTCAAATTTAAAGAGAGACAAATAACATGAGGTGACGTGTGTGTATGTGTGTGTGTGTGTGTGTGTGTGTGTGTGTGTGTGTGAGAGAGAGAGAGAGAGAGAGAGAGAGGATAATCTTAGAGGGGGTAGAAGGAAAAGGGGAGAGGGGGAGAGATGAGCAATGGAGAGAAAAAACATAAGAAGGGTCCAAAATAGATGGAGATGGAGATGGTGGAGAGAGAGAGAGAGAGAGAGAGAGAGAGAGAGAGAGAGAGAGGAAGGGAAGAGGGTGAGAGACATGAGGTAGACATACATAGAGCATTTTAGAGATATATAAACATGAAGATGGTGTGTGTGTGTGTGTGTGTGTGTGTGTGTGTGTGTGTGTGTGTGTGAGAGAGAGAGAGAGGGAGGGAGGGAGAGAGAGAGAGAGAGAGAGAGAGAGAGAGAGAGAGAGATCGCATGAGGTGATGTGGTAGAGAGAAAGAGTGAGACAAGGGGGAGAGAGTGAGAGACATGAGGTAGACATTGATAGATGTAGTGAAAAATAAGGAGGGAGAAAGAGCAGAGTGGGGGAGGGTGGGGGAGGGGGGAGAGAGAGAGAGAGAGATGATTAGAGGGGGTAGGAGATGTAGATATATAGAAGGGGAGTAGGGAGAGATGAGCTAAATAAGAAAAAGAATATATAAGGCCCAAAAGAGATGTAGACAATGATGGGGAGAGGAAGAGTATGACGGATAGTGATAGACAATGACAATAATTATGGAGGGAGAGATGTATATATGTAGAGAAAGAGATGAACAAAGAGAACAACGTAGGGGGAGTGGGGAGGGTATACATTATTTGGGGGGGGGGGGAATTATAGAATGGGACATGTGAGAGAGAGTGTGATTACAATTAACCCTAACCCTAACCCTAACTCTAAATTATAATTCTAATTTAGAGTAATAATATTTATCAATTATAATTTTATTAGCTATAATATGATTAGTAACCCAAAAATTATCTTAACAGCAATAATAACACAAACCCTAACTCTAACTAGATAATTCTAATTTTAACCCTAACCCTAACCCTAACCCTAACTCTAACTCTAACTCTATCTCTAACTTTAATTATCCCCCTAACCCTAACCTTAACCCTTTATAATCCTAAATCTAATGCTAATTCTAACCCTAACCCTAATTCTAATCCTAATCCTAGCCCTAACTCTTACCTTAACCCTAAATCTAATCAGGTAACTTTAACCTTAACCCTAATCTAACCCTGATCACAACTCTATCTCTAACTTTAACTCTAACTCTAACTTGAACCCTAACTCCAACTCTAATTCTAACTCTAACTCTTATATGAACACTAACACTAACACTACCTCTAATTTTAACTCTAACTCTGATTGTAACCCTAACCCTAATGCTAATCCTAACCATAACCCTAACACTAACCCTAACCCTAACCCTAACCCTAATGCTAACCCTAACCATAACCCTCACACTAACCGTAACCCTATCTCTAACACTAATTCTAATCCTAACCTTAATTCTAACCCTAAATATAACCCTAACTCTAACTCTAACTCCAACCCTTATTCGAACTCTAATTCTAACTCTATCTCTAACCCTAACCCTAACTCTTATTCTAACCCTAACACTAACCCTAACTATATTTGTAACCCTAATTCTAACCCTCACCCTAATTCTTAACCTTATCCTAACCCTAACTCTATCTCTATTCCTGACTATATTTCTAACCCTAAATCCCAACTCTAACTCTAATTTTAAACCTAACCCTAACCCTAACTCTAACTCTAACCCTAACTGTAACTCTAACCCTAACAAGAACCCTAATTCTAATTCAAACCCTATCCCTTACCCTAATTTTCATCCTAATGCTAACTCTAACTTTAACTCTAACCCTAACCCTAACCTTAACACTAACTCCAACCTTAATTCTAACCTTAACCCTAACCTTAACTCTAACACTAACCCTAACCCTAACTTTAACACTAACCTTAACCATAAACATTAATTTGTCCCTAACTCTAACCCTAATCTAACTCTACCATAATTGGGCTCTAACCATAACCCTAACCCTAACTTTAATCTTGGCTTAAAACTTTTCCCTAACCATAACTCTAGAACCTTAACCCTTACTCAAGCCCTAACCCTAACCCTGGCCCTACTATAACCCTAACCCTAACCATAACCATAAGTCTAACCCTAACCTTAACCATGAGCATAACTCTAACCCTAAACTTAACCATAAACATAACTCTATGCCTAACTCTAACCCTAAATCTAACTCTACCATAACTAGACTCTAACCCTAACCCTAACCCTAACTTTAATCCTAACTAAAACCCTAACCCTAATCCTAAACCTAATCTTAACCCTAACTCAAACCCTAACCCTATCCCTACAATAACCCTAACTCGAGCCCTATAATAACCCTAACCCTAACCCCAACCTTAACCATGAGCATAACTCTAATCCTAAATCTAACACTACCATAATTGGACTCTAACCCTAACCCTAACCCTTACTTTAATCTTGACTCAAACTCTAACCTTCACTCTAACCTTAACCTTGACTCAAACCCTAACCCTAGCCTTACTATAACACTAACCCTAACCATAACCATAACTTTAACCCTAACCTTAACTATGACCATAACTCTAACCCTAACATTAACCATAAACATAACTCTAATCCAAACCTTAACCATAACCATAACTCTAACCCTAACCTTAACCATAAACATAACTCTAACCCAAACCTTAACCATAACTCTAACAATAACCATAACCGTAACTCTAACCCTAACCTTAACCATAACTCAAACCCTAACCCTAACTCCATCACTAACCCTAATGCTAACCCTAACCCTTATTCTATCCCTAAGGTTAATATTAATTGTCATGGTAACTTTGTCCCTAACCATATATCTATGTTTGACTATAAATTTTACATTACAATATGCCAAAAATAAATTTACTTTTTTTAAACCATAATCCTACCCCTAACTCTAACCCTAAATATAACCCTAACTGTAAATCTAACTCTACCATAATTAGATTCTAATCCTAACCCTAATCCTTAGTTTAACCTTCACTAAAACCATAACCTAACCCTAACTCTAACCTTAACCCTGACTCAAAACTCTAACTCTAACCTTAACCCTTACTTTAATCTAGATGAAAACCATAGCCCTAACCCTAACCTTAACCCCAACTCAAACCCTTACCCTAACCTTAACCCTGATGTAACTCTATATACAACCCTAACTCTAAATATAAACCTAACCTTAACCATCACCCTAAAACTAACCCTTTCTCTACCCCTTTCTCTAACTCTAACCGTAAATCTAATTTTAACCCTAACCCTAAGCCTAATTTAAACCCTAATTTAAACTCTAACTCTAGCCCTTATTCGAGCTCCAATTCTAACTCTACCTCTAACTCAAACCCTAACTCTAATTCTAATCCTAACCCTAACTATATATGTTTAACCTAAACCCTTATTCTTACCCTCGCCCTTTCCTTAACCCTAACCCTAACTCTAATTCTAACCCTCACTATATTTGTAACCCAAATTCTAACCCTAATCCTAACATTAACTCTAACTCTAATTCTAAACCTAACCTTAACTATAACCCTAACAAGATTCATAATCCTAAAAATAACCCTAGCCCTAACCCTAATGCTAATCCTGACTCTAATTGTAACTCTATTCCTAACCGTAACTCTAACCCTATCCATAACTCAAACCCTAACAATAGCCCCAACCCTAACACTAACCCTAACCCTAACTATAACTCTACTCTTCAATATAACATTTTACGTAACAATATGCTTAAAATAAAACTAAATTAAAGTGATGCAAATAAACACCATATATAGAATTAAAAAATAAAATATTCAAGAATAATTTTATAGTAAGTTTATACAATTGTATTTAAAAAGAAATAAATAATTCAGCACTTACCTTAAAAAAAAAGAAAAAAAATTTAAAATACTTTTCCTATTGCGCCGTGATTGCCACTAGCTTATATATACCTCTATATATATTACGTCGAGAGTAATCATTCTCGAGGCGCCTATTTTCATTTTTCATAAATCCCAACTGTGATTAAAATAACCTTGGGATTAAATGAAAATAGGCACCTCGAGAACGATTACTCTCGGCGTAATATATATAGAGATATATATAAGCTAGTTATTATTATTATTTTATATTTAGTGTTCCAAAAAGCTTTCGATGCTAGTCTACTCAAAAAGCGTTCGGATTTTTTTTTTAAAATCATGTTACCGATCAACAAAAAATCAAATATCGTACCTTGAATTTAAAATATGTTACCGTTGGAGACACTCCATTTTTCAACAGTTTTATATGGGCATTGATGACATCTTTTTCCATGCTCTTCTAGAAAATTTACATACTGTCAACTTTTGTGATCTGTTTAATTTGCCAGTGGCGATGTAGGAAATCGAAAAGGAGGGAGAAAAGGTGTTTAATTTGCCTGTAATTTTATGGCGATGTAGGAGATTGGATGCTGTTGAACTTGCCTGTAATAGATGAGATGGAGCGCTGGAAATATCATGGCGATGGATTTGGGCAGCTACAATGGATCTCCATTATTTGAGCTTTAAATGAGGTTTAATGATGGATCCAGAGGTGGAGCTTTTTTTATCATTCTAAAATTTTTAGCATTCTGGTTAATTGGAAATGCATGCTGAATGGGTGTCATTTTAATGTGTGGGAGTAGAATTGCTATATTTTAATGGGTTTGCGTGTTTTGGGTTGAATAGTGGAGAAACCCTGAAGAAGTGCTATGTTTCATGATGAATGGTGAATGCACAGTGAGCTTCAATCATACTGGCAGGTATTTATCAAATACTTATGCCCAAATTGCTTTTGTAATGATTTAGTTTTGCATCCACTGTTAAATCCAATGTTACTTGATTAAGAGGATGGGTTCAAAAATAAAATTCACTGCATTAAGAATTTATTGTTGAAATCACCCTGTTTGCCTCTTAAATTTTCTTTTAAGATGCTTGACTGGAAACCTTGGTGCTAATTAAGAAGACCCGTGTGCACCTGATTTGGAATTTTCTGTGAAGATATGTAGGTAGGCAACCATTATAAGAGCTCATAGAAGAGAGCCATTTTGTGATTATAAGAGAGCCATGTAATAAACCAAACGTATGCCGAATTTAAGAAGTTTTGAGGTAGATTCCGGTTTTAAAAGAACTTTGTCCGAATCATGCTTTTTTGGGTCATGGAGAAGTAGTTTTATTATGCAAATATTTAATTGTTGAGAACGAAGGGCAACAATTCATTAACCAGACCTCATGTGATTTGGCAAACTCTAGAAACAAATTTTCCAGATCTGAGTCTTTCTTGAGTTTGACTCATGCTTTTAAGAGGTAGACTCCAGTTTTAAGAGGAATTTCTGTGAATCATGCATTTTTTGGTCCATGGAAAAGTAGTTTTGTTATCTGAATGTTTAATTGTTCTCAGAGTAATATGAAATCTGAAATGCAAATCATGGCAACCTTCCACATGCGTTTAGATTGGGAAATTTGATAGATATAAAAACCCTATTCCACAAAATCAGATAACATTATTCCCTCCATGAGGATAATTCCCCATTTCCTCCTTTCCATTGGGAGCACCAGCATTTACCTTGCAGATGTGTCTTCACAATATCCAGGCTGGACAACCAGAAAGTCCTCTTTTCCCATTGCTCTAAGGCATTCACCATTTTCTGGCCTAAGACACCTCGATTGTCCAAACAGTCTGGCAGGCTTGATAAATAGCAGATAACAGAAATTGATGAATGCACGCATTTCAGCTAATTCTCAAATTGGGCTGATTTGAATTTTCTTTATTATCATAATTCATATGCTTGTTATTTATTACTTATTTAAATCTTGTTAGAGTGGACAAATACCAAATTTCTGCTGCTTTTTTCAAACAAAATTAATGGATCCAATTCTTCCTCTCTTTATTAACCTGCTCATTCAATTACAGATGACATTTCTTTCATATTGGTAATCTATTTTTTCATATTGATTGTAATGAACCAGTTCTAGACTAACATTGCCACATCATCTATCAATGGAATTTGTAGGAAAAAAACCAATAGCGTAAAAGTGGAAAATTCAAACTAATCATTAACAATAATTAATGAATACAACAGTAAAATGCTGAACATCGATTACTCTTTATGTATCTATGTTAAGACATACATCATTACAGATTGCTGATCCAACTTACATCACTACAACAGTTACATATAATTTATAATTTGCTGATCAAACATACAACATTTACATATATTTACAATTTGGGCATCAGTTTTCCAGCTATTCAGAACTTGAGTTACAACGACATAATTAAGTACATCTCAAATGATGAGCAAAACTATCAAACTGAGATGACATTTCCATTGTGTTCTTCAGCGAATCTAGTCTCCAAAGCTATAGGACGTCTCCCACCTGCATCCTGAGATGGAAGTGTGGCCTAGGCGCTTTAACCTCACCAACCACGGAGTGAAGTACTCCCCCGGGATTCTTCTTGACATGAAGAATTCCCCGACCTTGGTATGAGAAAGAAGCCTAGCTTACTGAAATAGAATGGATCGGATGGATTTGGTGCGATCGTGTAACATTTTTACATTGCAACCATGTGCCTAGTAGTCTAAACACGGAATGTAGCTGGAAAATAAAAATAAACTACACATCTACACATATGTAGTAAAACCAAATAAGCATAACCATGTACACATATGCAATATCTGGGAAAAAAATGGTTTGGCCAAGCACTTATAAAATCCAAAATTACGTGTAGAAGAAACAAGAACAGCATGTATCCATTCTACAAAACTGGCAGATAGAGAAACTAAACATGAAGATATCCATCTACCTGTCCCATAATCGCTACAGTACACCTAGCCATGGAGGATATACATGTCCACACGCTGATTCTCAACAAGAGGTTTGAATTAAAGCTATTTGATGACAAATATTATAGCATGAAATGTATATCGATTCTTTCCTATGTTTCAGTCTAAATAACAATGCTGAGGGAATAATTATGCGACTAAGGGCAACCATAATATCACTGAAAAACATACAAAAATAAACTCAATAGCCATTGACTATTCTATTAAACATTTGATTGTTGGAATGCATACAAAAAGTCTAAAACAGCCATTGACTACCCCATTAAACATTTGATTGCAAATTTTAATGAGAGAAAATACTCGCAATATCGTTAAGAAGTTAAATGTTTATACACTAGAATATCTAACAGCCAGATTTTCTAAAAAGCTGAAAACATAACCTTTAAGGTACACAAAAATTTTACTTGTGAAGTCATAATATTGTCAACAGTAATCATTATGGAAACATTCGGACACTTAGCTCAACAATTAGATCATTGCCTACATCTATCATGCAGAGATGTCTGTTTCAATTTTCACACTCTAACATTTAGTTAATACTCATGACTATCCTCTTAAGTAGAACTATAGTTTGCCATTGTATAATTACTCTTAGTGTCTCTAGAAAAAAATTAGTAACAAAAATATTTCCAAGGGAATACAATACAGATTTATAGCAGCAGCAATTAAATCCAATTACTCAGATTACAACGTTATAACAACCTCAAGTCAGAAAATTGGAATGCTCCCAAGAAGGCTTAATTTCATATGGTGTCCACTTCCACACACGGCAATAGAGTACTTCAAACTAGCACTAATGTGAGTTATGTAGAGGATTTAAGTGCACAATTAAAGATGACAAAGGGATACTGTCTTGATATTTGGCAGGGTTTTGTCCCATCTATGCTTAAGTCCCTGGGGTTTTTCTGTATATAATACGTATAACCCAGAGTACATATCAAGAAGAACCTAGCAGTCTTGCATTAGTTTAAAGACATAAAGAACATAACTAATCATTCAGGGTTCAAATTCCATAATAGCATCACCAATACAACCCTTAGAATCTAAAACTGTAACCCAAATATCAATGTTTCTTTCAACTTAGAACAAGAACCCATAAATGCACGTGAATCTAGAATAATGCTTATTATAACCTACAGGTTAAGCCTATGGGGTCTTCTAAGTTTTGTGCTTTTGTTTACAATAATAACCTACAGTTATATGTTTCCGTGGTTGAATGTTTCAGTCCGCACCAGGAATCTTTCAATTCTACTCACACATAACCTAAGTCTATAGTAATGTTGCAGTTTAAAGAGAAAAGTTTCAGTCGAGTCAAGTCATTTATACACCAATAAATTAATAATGGCTTCAACACAGCCTTAGACAGATAGAGGAATACAAGCTAACACTCACTAAGACAAATTGTTTCCACACTTAACAACACTATTTCCAAGATATTCTTCCACACAATTAATTGGCATACAGAAAGAATGAATAAAACAAGAAGGGAACCTGAAATTGTGGGCTCCAGTTGTTGTCGCCGCTGCTGTTCCAGTTTGCTCCTTCTGCCCTCTCCCTTGAGCACCGCCCCTGCCCTATTTTTCCAAGAACCGCAGTGCTCCTAACTTGCTATTGATTCCCCCCTTAGCATTCCAGTCTGCCACTGTTCTTCTCTTTCCAAAACTCTTAGCCCCCTTTTAAAAACAAATAACTTCCCACAAAACAATAACTAACCTAAAAATGCTCTCCATTTTCCCCCTCCTGATGACCTTTTATTGATTGTAAAACAAGAATTGTTTTTGTTTCCTTATGAAATTTTGAAAACCATCCCATTTAATAAACACACATGTCTATGGATAGGTAAAAGACAATTGTATTTCTAAGTTTCCTTTAATCAATCAAACTTTCTTTTTTTTTTTAAATGAAAAAACAAACAAACATTAAACTCCAAATATATGCATATTAAAATATATACACGTTCTATCCTACATCTTTTAAATATATATTTTCTAAATCAAATGAAACATTTACTTCATTTCGATCTTTCAAGGTTAGTTCCAGAAATATAACAAACAACAACATAAATGCTACATGATGTGTGTGTGGTCGCACAGATATCCGACACATTCCCTTCCACGAGGCTAGCCTTCTCTACCTCAACCACACTTCCGTTGTGACAATCCCTGCATCCACTCAGACATTCGCAACCATAACAAAGAGTCAGTATCAGTTGAAATCAATGTATCACAATTTAATTACATCATCATTAAGTAGTAATCATTAACTAAATCATAGATATAAACATTACATTTAAGAATACATAAAATGCCATAATCATCGTAATGTAATATCTCATGCACATCCATAGAAAAATAAATCATTTCATTTTTGGAAATCTAAAATATTAACTTGCATTTATCTAAAATTAAGTTTTAATCCATTTTGACCAAGTCAACATGGCCACATAAGCAAGAAAAGAAAAGGTTTTAGGGCGAGACATGACATCCTTCCCCACTAGGAAAAGGCATCGTCCCGATGTCCTTTACAACAAAATTTTATATACACATACCAAAACTGTTATCTAATTTGAAATAAAACAGCTATACAAAAAGACGGGGAAAAGATTTTTGTAATTCCTCAACATCTTCCCAAGTGGCACTATCCACCCCGAACTAGTCCCATTGGACCTTACACTGGAGTATATCCCTATCTCATACCTTGAGGGTACGCCACTCAATGATTCGAGTGGGTTGAACTGTCATCACCCCTGGATCCTGTACCTGTAATGCATGCCAATCAAGAATGTGAGATATAGTAGGATAATAGGGTTTAAGCAAAGACACGTGAAAGACATTATGAATGTGGGCTAAAGCAGGCGATAGAGCAAACCGATAAGAAACTAGGTTGATGACTTCTAGGACCTCAAACGAGCCAACAAATCTTGGAGCAAGCTTTGAACTCTTGCCGAACGAGATTAAACCTTTTGCAGTCTAACCCTCAAGAATACCTTATCCCTAGTTTGGAACTAGTGGAAGGTGCATTTCTTGTCCACATAACTCTTTTGTCGATCTACTGCTTCCGTCAATCGACCACGAATTAGGGTTACCTATTCTTCCATTTCTCTTAGCATCTCAGGACCTACAATAATCCTGTCCTCAATCCTATCCCAACTAATAGGAGTCCGACATCTCTATCCATAGAAAGCCTCAAATGGGACCATACCCAAAGATGAATGATAGGAGTTATTATAGGCAAACTCCACCAATGGAAGGTATTCCTCCCATTTGTACTGTTGATCCATGTAGTACATGTGTAATAAATCTTCCAGTCCCTGATTCACCTGCTCTGTTTGACCATCAGTCTTAGGGTGGTATGCTGTACTAAAATTCAAACGTGTACCCAAAGCAACGTTCAAGGTTGTCCAAAACCTTGAAGTCATTCAGTTGTCCCTGTCAGAAATAATGGTCTCTGGGATACCATGCAATCGAAAAATTTCTTGAACAAACTTACTTGCTAACACCAGAGATCTGTCCTTCAGACTGCTAGGAATAAAATGGGTAACCTTAGTCAGCTTGTCAACTACGACTAAGATGACATCATGCTTGTGTTGAGTCATAGGTAAACCCTGTACAAAATCCATGCTGATAACTTGCCATTTATACTGCGAAATCTCGTGGGGATACAGAAGACCTGCCAGATGGGCATGCTTAGTCTTGACACGCTGGCATTCTAAACACTGGGCTACATATTCTATCACATCTTGCTTGAGTCCTGGCCAAAAGTATAAAGGTCTCAAATCAACCATCATTTTGTTTACACCCCTGGATGCCCTAAAAATGGAGTCTTATGCATCTCCTCAAGTACAACTTTTCGTAACCCTTCACGATCGGGAACATAAATCCTATTCTGATATTTATGTAGACCGTCCTCATCCAAAGAATAGTCATCAAATTGTGAGTCAGAAGCATCCGTATCCAAAACTGACTTTACCCATTCATAATGGGTATCTCCAGGAAGGTACTAAAGAATATACTCTCTCATGCGTGTTCGAGATGTAGAGATAGCAGTAATATGTCTTCTACGGCTAAGTGCATCTGCTACTCTATTTTCTTTACCCTTAATATACTCGATGCCGAAATCATATTCACTAAAGAATTCGAGCCATCATCTCTGTCGAGCATTTAGATTAGGTTGAGTGAAAATGTACCTCAACCCCATATGATCAGTCTTAAGCTCAAATGGCTTCCCCAATAAGTAATGCCACCACATTTGCAAGGCATGTACTATCGCAGTCAATTCTAAATCATGAGGAGCATTATTTGCTTCATGAGATTTGAGTTTCCTGGACTCATAAGCAACAACCTTCCCATCCTGCATCAAAACACCCCCAAGCCCATCTCCAAAAGCATCTATGGTGACAACAAAATGCCCATTTGGGTCTGGAATAATCAAAATAGGAGTTGTAGTGAGTTTTTCCTTAAGTAAGTGGAAAGCTTTCTCACATGCTTCTGTCCACACAAACCTCTTTCCCTTGCGTTGAAGAGATGTAAACAGTGCTGCTATGCGGGAAAATCCTTCAAAAAATTTTCTATAATACCTGGCAAGACCCATAAAACTCCTAACTTCACTTACTTTCTACGGAGTTCGCCATTCAAGGATGGCTTTGATCTTTGTGGGGTCCACGACGATGCCTTCAGCCAACAAAATGTGTCCCGAGTAATGGATCTCATTTTTATAAAAGGAACACTTAGAGAGAGAGTTTTCCATAAAGTTTCTTGTCTCTCAATTGCTGCAACACTATGTGCAAATGTTCTTCGTGCTCTTCCAAATTCTTGGAGTATATTAGTATGTCATCAATGAATATCTCCATGAATTTATCAAGACAATCTTTGAAAACATTGTTCATCAGGTTCATAAAAGCAGCTGGTGCGTTTGTTAGTCCAAAAGGTAAGACTACAAACTCATAATGGCCATATCTTGTTCTGAACAATGTCTTAGATGTCTTCCTAACGAATTTGAAGTTGGTGATACCTGGATCGCGAATCAATCTTGGAGAATACGGTTGCTCCCTTCATTTGATCGAAAAGTTCATCAATCCTTGGTAGAGGGTATCGATTCTTTATGGTCACCTTATTCAACATGCAATAATCAATGCATAGCCTTAAGGTACCATCCTTCTTTTTGACAAAAATTACAGGAGCTCCCCATGGTGATACACTAGGACGTATGAACCCTTTATCCAAAAGTTCTTGTAACTAAATATTCAATTCATACATTTTTGTAGAAGTCATGCGGTAGGGAACCTTTGATTGAGGTTCTTCTCCTGGAACAAGATCGATAGAGAAATCAAACTCCCTTTTAGGGGGTAGTTCGGGCAAATCATCTAGAAATACATCTCTAAATTCTTGTAAAATAGGGTGATACTCTATTCGAGGTGGAGTCTCATCCAGATTCTTAATATGGGCAACATACAACTGACACCCCTTCCTTTTGGCTTTCTTCAATTGCAGTGTTGAAATTTGCCTCAATTCCAAAGGTCGTTTAACACCATTTAGTGTCACTGAATACCCAGTGTCATCAAGACATAAAATCACCTTATCTTGACAGTCCACCAAGGCCTGATGCTCACTTAACCAATTAATACCTAAGATGACATCATATGAGCCCAAAGGTGCTACATACAAGTTGACCTCTGTTCAAAAGCTAGGGAGTTCCAACTCACTGCATGATAAGCATTGCTCTACCTTGCGTTCAGCCCTGTTACCATACTCTATAGTCCAAGGTTCAGCCATAAAACCAGCCCTAACAAGTATCTTAGCTAATATCTTAGGATCTACAAAACATTCAGTAGCACCAGTATCTATTAGGATAGAAATAGGGTAACCAAAAAGCGTACCAGTCATCTGAATGGGAGTGGCTGATAATCCAACTACCTATGATCAATTGCAGCATGGATGCGGTGTTGCGGAGGAAAGTCCTTCTTATCAACTCCTTGTGGACACTTAATAGCATAATGGTTTCCTTCTTGGGAGCATTCTAGTTTTCTGACTTGAGATTTTTATAATGTTGTAATCTGAGTAATTGGATTTAATTGCTGCTGCTATAGATCTGTACTGTATTCCCTTGGAAATATTGTTGTTACTAATTTTTTTATAGAGACACTACGAGTAATTATACGATGGAAAACTATAGTTCTGCTTAAGAGGATAGTTATGAGTATTAACTAAATGTTAGAGTGTGGAAACTGAAACAGACATCTCTGCATGATAGATGTAGGCAATGATCTAATTGTTGAACTAAGTGTCTGAATGTTTCCATAATGATTACTGTTGACAATATTATGACTTTACCAGTAAAATTTCAATATACCTTAAAGGTAATGTTTTCAGCTTTTTAGAAAGTCTGGCTGTTAGATATTCCAGTGTATAAACATTTAAGTTCTTAATGATTTTGCAAGTATTTTTTCTAATTAAAATTTGCAATCAAATGTTTAATGGGGTAGTCAATAGCTGTTTGAGACTTTCTGTATGCATTCCAACAATTAAATGTTTAATGGAATAGTCAATGGCTGTTGAGGTTATTTTTGTATGTTTTTTAGCGATACTATGGTTGCCCTTAGTCGCATAATTATTCCCTCAGCATTGTTATTTAGACTGAAACATAAGAAAGAATGGATATACGTTTCATGCTATAATTTTATTCATCAAACCTCTTGTTGAGAATCAGTGTGTGGACATGTATTTCCTTCATGGCTGGGTGTACTGTAGCGATTATGGGACAGATAGATGGATATCTTCATGTTTAGTTTCTCTATCCGCCCTTTCTCTAGAATGGATACATGCTGTTTTTGTTTCTTCTACAGGTAATTCTGGATTTTATAAGTGCTTGGCCAAGCCATTTTGTTTTCCAGATATTGCATATGTGTATATGGTTATGTTTATTTGGCTTTATTACATATGTGTATATGTGTAGTTTATTTTTATTTCCAAGCTACATTCCGTGTTTAGACTACTAGGCACATGGTTGCAATGTAGAAATGTTACACGGTCACACCAGATCCATCCGATCCATCATGTTCTGGGCAGCTAGGCTTCTTGTGCCAGGGTCGGGGAATTCTTCATGTCAGGAAGAATCACGGGGGAGTATTTCACTCCGTGGTTGGTGAGGTTAAAGCGCCTGGGCCACACTTCTGTCTCAGGACGCAGGTGGGAGACATCCTAGAGCTTTGGAGACTGGATTCGCTGAAGAACACAATGGAAATGTCATCTCAGTTTGATTGTTTTGCTCATCATTTGAAATGTACTTAATTATGTCATTGAAACTCAAGTTATGAATAGCTGGAAAGTTGATGCCCAAATTATAAATATATGTAAATGCTGTATGTCTGATCAGTAAATTATAAATTATATGTAACTGTTGTAATGTTGTAAGTTGGATCAGCAATCTGTAATGATGTATGTCTTAACATGGATACATAAAGAGTAATCGATGTTCAGCATTTTATTGTTGTATTCATTAATTATTGTTAATGATTAGTTTGAATTTTTCACTTTTACGCTATCGGTTTTTCTTCCGCAAATTCCGTTGATAGATGATGTGGCAATGTTAGTCTAGAACTGGTTCATTACATTGTTAATCTATTTTTGCAAACACCTTTTTTAATATTATTAATATCCAATCATGGAAGATAAAATAAATGGTTGTATACAGAAATTTTCAATTTCATGGAAAACAAATTTTTCCTTCAAATTTAATTGATTTCCGTTTTCATACAAAAACTGATACAATTTCATTACAAATCCAACTGATAATTGAATTTTATACACTGTGCATAACCATCCAAATTATTATTGTACTACATATCAAAAATGCTCCTTTCCAGTCTGCTACATATTCCATTTCATAATAGAATCCTCAACCGAACAACTGCACAGGCATATGCAATCAGCATCGCCATTCTCCTTTCCAAACCCAATATCTTCTCGTGCTGACATTATACTCTGCACCTCCACTTCCATCACTCAACACAGGGATGACTTCAAATTCCATTCTGAAATTCCATACTCAATTTATTTGCTCCCTCCTGTTTCTGGCCTCTAACTTTTCAATGCAAACGTTCCCCTCTCTGTGTTCAATCACATGTCTCATACACCCTTATCAATCACATGTTTTAGTTTGCACTTTATTTTTGGGTTCTCTTAGTTCCATTCAAGTGATATTTTTTGCACTATGTCAAAGTGTATCTGAAAATATAATTCTGCATACCAATTGGTTCCCTTAGTATGAATCAAACACAAATCATTTCGATTCCCTTATTCTGAATCAGAGGAATTGCAATGGAAATATCATTGCTTTTTAATTCCTTTCCCTTCCATGGACATGGTTTCCCTTATTATTCAAAATTTGGGTATTATTCTGACAACCTAAGGAAGTCTGCATTTGCTAATTATGTCCCACCACAGGGAAGCCTCTGAAAGTTTTCTCATCATTCACATATCCATTCCCTGTCCTAATGCCTTGCTCGACCTGCCTCCTGACTAATTCGCAGAGATAACTGGCATTTGTCCATCACTCTTAAACATTATACATTAAGAAAAAATTAAGCTTAGGAAAATAAGTCAACTTTGACTATTTAACTTAGTGTATAATGTTTAAGCCATCTATAGCATTTATCTTCACATTTTTCAAATCCCTTTGGAAAAAATCTAAAACAGAGAAAAAACTAATAAATAAAAATTCAAGAGAACTTACTCTTTAAGGTCGCTGGTTGAAAGGCAATCTACACTGCTGTATCATTCCCTGAGATGTCAAGGGGGAACTCATTACCTGAGATGTCAAGGGGGAACTCTGTGGTGTAGACATAGCTTTCTACAGCAGTGCTAACATTCGACTTTATGTGGCTGAAGTTTTGTTGTGATGCTTTTACTCTATAGCTGATAGGCTGTGTTATGATTATCTTTTCTTTATACTATTTTGAAATACACAGAAGAAAATATAGACTGAGTAGATTATATATTTGTGTTTTTTTAGAGTTTCTTCTATATATTTGTTTTGTCTGGCATTTAAAAAAAGAAAGAAAGCTGCTAC
Organism: Cupressus sempervirens; assembly: GCA_028749045.1. Classification (NCBI taxonomy): domain Eukaryota; kingdom Viridiplantae; phylum Streptophyta; class Pinopsida; order Cupressales; family Cupressaceae; genus Cupressus; species Cupressus sempervirens. Next base: position 175,970,368 of record CM053789.1, on the reverse strand, counting down.
TATTTAGATCATGTCAGCTATTCTGAAAGAATATGCTGAACACTTCCCAACATGTTTATCTCTCGAAAGCTAAATGAAAAGTCGGTAACAAATTCACAGGCCTTGAAATTGAGAATTAGTCATTGTGTTCTGATTTTTTTAGTATATTAATATTATACTTTATATCCAGTAGTGGGAAAGCAAGCTGGTTTTGACGTAGATACATAATTATTTCTCTTTTATGTATAGCGATATGATATGCTTGGCACCAGAGATTATCATTGCCAGATGGCAACAGGGTTTGTTTCCTTTGCCCTCTTAAATTTGACATCAGTTTGAAAATGACTTTGAACTGTAAAAAAATTGGTTTCCAAAATATCATAATGACGAATTCTGAATCAAACTCATATCTGATATTTTATCCTTGAAGGATTGTAGATCCATATTTGCTCAAAACTATGATTTCTATGACTACTAATAATTCAATACTACCCCTTCTTCATTGTACAAATATGCATTGCACGAATGAAATTGAATCCAAAGGATAAGGGACCATTTTCACTACCTGGATGGAAGTTGAGACTAATCATTATGTCATGTCTCCAATCACTTGCCTTGTATCCAAGAATACTTCTAAAAACACAGAAGATATGTTTACCCTATATCTATGAGGGGAAGGAAAGGTGTCTCAAAACACCAACTTAATTGCATGCAAGACTATTAAAAAATTTTCTAAACAATTTGCTTGGTCTTTTTTAAGCTCAAGTACTGGTAATATTTTATTTTTATTTTCAAGTACTAGTAACATTTAGGTACAAGGATTAATCCAAATTCATGCGATTTGGAAAACTCTAGAGGTGAATTTTCGAGAACCGAGTCTTTCTTGGGCTCCAGGGTTACTGAATACTTGAATATCCTCTCCACACAAAGATCAATTGGAACACAATAACCTTTCTGTTAAATTGAGTCCATCCATTCATTTTCAAGAAGCTAAAGACTGAAAACTACCCTGTGCATTGGATTATAAACCTCCCATCCTCTTTTCTTTTCATTATCTTATACTCTTGAGAAAACTTGTGTATGTGCACGTAGTCCTATCTGATGCACTCATTAGTTTGCCTTGTACTCATTATGGCTTCCTGTGGATCTCCTAGAGATCCTACCACAATAGTTGTTGCATGTTTGATCCCATCTAGTATTTTATTAAGTCTCTTCCCTCAGCAACAGTGGTGATGTTTTTTCCAATGTGTTTCTAGCTTGTTACCTAACCAAATTTTCTTGGGTTTTAGCTATTCAAAATATTGAAGCTTCAAATATTTTTGTGCAAGATCTTCTTCTAAGAAGCTTCAGTCTCATAAAAATTCCCTGATTTTATTCTATAGATAGACAACAAAATTGTTGTCTTCTCTCTGATTTTATCCTGAAAACACCATTCCAATTGCAACTCCAGAATAGTTTTTCCTTGTCCTCACCTCAAATAGTCCAACCATCTTTCAACAAACGAGAGTTAGAACGTATAACTCTAACAGCCTTGAGCTTAGACTTTTAACTATTCTTTGGCAATGCATCCTGAGAATGATTGAGGTGTACTATTTAAAGTGCCCAGATTAATTGATCAATTCCTATCAATGAAACAAAGAAAAAAGACTTTGAACTATCTTCAACAACATTTGCTGGAGTAAAAAAAAGAGCCTTCTGAACGTTTTTCGACTCCATTTGCTTTCTATAATCTTTGGATGTCGTATTACTTTTTTCTGGAGCTTGAGGATCTACTTGAAAGAATACATTACTTTCTCCTTTTTTTAACAAATGCCCCTCATCATGACTTAAAATACTTTAGTTTGTTTACCCGGTTAGTAACTTATATATCTGATTCTTTATCAGAGTAAGAAGGCATAACCATAGACAGGATGCAACTTGGAAATCATCTCCAGTAATGAAAATTGGTCCTTGGCATAATAGTAATCATAATAGTCTCAGATTTCACATGAAATACATAGGAGCATCTGCACAATTGAAATACATGTAAAACAAGAGCTGCGATGTTGCAGCTGAAGTCTTCGCCTAATGTAAATGTTACAGCAAGGTGCACTATAGAAAATGCAAATAAAGAGAGAGAATAGGAAGTGAAAGGATAGGAAGTCCCTGCCTAATACAAATGTTACAGCTAGGTGCACTATAGAAAATGCAAATAAAGAGAAAGGATAGGAAGTGAATAAACTTGTCTGAAAGCAGGAAGTCATTTCATTGATAAAAACCAATGAAGACTCTTCTATGCGTTAGACAGGTTGAAGTAAATTTCAGACTATTCTTTTAGTGCAAGTGTCATACTCCTCAAACAAGCCTCCATGGCTAACAATAAAATGGATTTTGGTCAAATGGTAATCTGGTGCTTCACGAAAGACTAGTTCAATCACCATAAAATTGTAATCCCACTATTCTTAAATGTTGAAGAGAGTTCCATTGATGTTTGAGCAAGGACTGGTGTAGATGTTGCACAGATATATCTGTGTCATTTCCGCATGAGCAGAATCTAATGCCTTTCCAGAAAGATGCAATGGATGCACAAGAGATAAAAATTCACACAAAATGTTAAGCTTTCTGCATACACAGAACATGTGGAGAAGGCATCTGCCATCTACCTTGTCATGTTATACGCCACCAGAAATCCAATAGATGCTATTGCCAAAGAATATTATTTCATTAAAGGCACCATAAAAAATTCAACTTTCCCTGTTTAAGATATGACCATCAAGAAAACAAAAAATCGAGACTTGAATAAGACTTATATACCAACAGAAATCTTGACAAAGAATATTATTTGATTAAAGGCAGTTGTGTATGGGAAACAACTTGTTTCCCATCTTGTTTCAGAAATGGGAAACAATCTCCATCAAAATTTAAATGCTCATCTTGTTGTTTCAATAGGGTCAATCCGACCGTGCCATGAATTCTTTTAACACTTGTTTGAGTTTTGTAAAACGACAATTTAACAGTTTAACATGTATTTTGTATTTTCAAATTGGATAATCCTCCCTCGGCCATATTTTGGGTTTTGTATGATATAGTTAGAAGAGCATGAGACAATCTTAACAATCCAAAAGCCCCACCACCATTGATGCCACCATTGATGGCAGAGGTGCCAGAGTGATCAGAACTAGCGACACTATTGGCCTGGCTAGGATCTACAATATTATATTTCTTCACAACTTGCAGATATATATGCAACTCTCATCATTCGTGGTCTCACCAAATTCCTCATCTCGTGCAAAAATGGTAGATCATAAGAAGATGCATTTGACAGGAAAACAATTTGAGCCTTAAAAAAATGGATGTTTAGAAACATTTATTACCTACCTAGTTTACTGATTTAAGTTACTTCTAAAATCCACAGACAAATAAATAGCGCTTTTAAGGTTTTAAGGTCCATTGGGGTTACTCAAAATTGATTTATTCAATGTCTTTCATGGAATCTGCCGAGATTTTTCTAGCTTATGTTAGCACACTTAGCAGAAATCTGAATTATGCGGCTGCTAAATAGCTTATTTGTTCAGAGGCTTTGTCCAAAAAAATCAGAAGGCCTTTATGATGACAAGGTGGAAAGATGAATTGTTCAGACAAAAGAGAAAGGGCTATCATTTTCAATCAATTTTGCATCACTTTGGGTCCAGATTCTAGAGGCATTTTTGGCCTGGGGCATGCAACAGGGGACAACTTTCTATTCCTGACCATTACTCTTGCTTCCATCGAACCTTTTCCCTGAGCCATATTTTCATCTTTCAGGAAAAACATATCCGAATACGCCAATTTGTCTAAAAAATTGAGGGGCAGAAAGAAATAATGAAATTTACTACAGGATGGGCCAAAGACTAAAATATTCACTATGAAAAAAGGCTATCATTAACAGATACTTCCTTTAACAAATTACACCCATTTCTATCGTCGCCAACCACCGTTTTTCTGTCGTTGCTCTTTTCGGTTGTCATTAACTTTACCGCTTAAATGAAGTGACACACAAGTTAATTCATTAGCCGATAGGCTTTCACCTGGGTGATAGCCCACCGGGAAATCCTCACGCTGCTGCCTGCATTGCTACTTGTTATGGGTGCCGAACGTTTGAAGTTTTGCTACCACCGCCGGGATGTCCATGGTAGAGTTGTCATTGCAGCTGTGTCGACAGACAGCTGCTTCCAAGAGGGATGGAGGGTCCACGGGTGTCGCCATAGACATTCGGTCTACCGATTGATGGAGGCCATGGCCTAAGGTTAGGGCATCGCCGGCTCTACAGATATGCCATATACCACCGCAATTCGACCGCCCAAGTTTCCTATAAATTCGGCACGTTAGGGGTTTTTGTAAGGGATCACTGTTATGCTATGGATTAAACAGGTATTCTTCCCCCGAGGGCTGCTTTCCACTCTCTTTATATGCTTACTACTTCTCGATAACCCTTCTTAGATTGTTTTCTTTTGCTTCGTATGGAAACTAGGTAGATAGTAGCAAAGGCGGACAACAGCAGGTTGGAGAAGTCTCGGGTGACAACGGTTTTGCTCAGCCATTTTGGTAATATGCCATTATGCGATTCCATTTTCTGTATTTTCTTACCCTGGGGTCCCATGGGGGGGCTTGGGCTCTATATTTAAGGAGTTGGAGGTCCCATGATAATATTTTGGGGGGGTTAAAGCTTAATTTCAAATCTTTTCCTATTAATTAGGAGCCCCTACTTTTTAGTTGAGCGGATGCAAAAGTGGGGGGGCTGGAAATAGCCCTTACTGTTTAGGGAAGAATTCTGCCACTTGGCAAGAACCTACCCTTCATTTTCCCTCCAAATTGAAATCATCCTACCAAAAATTCTAAAAACAACAATTTATATTTTTAATATTTCCTTCAATTTAGGAGCTAATTTTTTTAAGCAAATTTAAATGCCATGCCCACGAGACCGCTCCCTTTTAAATGTTCCTAAAAAAGGTCAACGTTACCTGCTCTATTTTTAAGCAAGCGGGTGCCCATGGGACCCCAATGTTATTCCTATATTCTTATTTTCGTAGTTTTTGGAAATTTTCTAAAACACAACTATGATGTTCTTGATCAAAGAAGATAGAGTTTTAATGTTTTTCTTGGTTGGTTTTGAATGTTGTTCACCTTTCCTTTATCTTTACCCATCTTCTGCATTTTAGCTATAAAAACAGAGCTCCAACTACAAAAGATTGAAACTCCTCTTAATTCTTGGTTTGGGTTCCTTTCCTGAGAATTACGAGCCATATGAGTGTTTCTGCTTCTCTTTTTGGGGCATTTTTTAATATCTAAACTCCTCTCTTTGTAGTTGTTGATACCTTTTTTGTAGCCTTTAGTTTCATTTGATGGGTATTCCTTATATAAGTTAACAATTCTTCTATGGTTGGTAGTCACAACTTTGCAACAGTTTTCCACACATGTTCTCTTTGTTTTCATTTTGCAAAAGTAAATATGAGCATTCTTTGGACATAGTTTCCACACACAGGTTTCACTATATTCATGTTGATTGAAGATGGGTATTCTGAAGAGTTTGGCCCTAAAATTGTTGTTTTATCACTGCATAGACTGATTCTTAATCTTCTTCTACAGACTCATGACTTATATTTCCCTCTCTATTAACAGATTTCAAACTAAGAACTCGTATTTCCCAATGAAATTGCTAAAAATTATGCGAAGAAGCCCACTACATTAGTTTGGACTTTGGAGAATACAATTTTGACTCACATGTGACCAACGGAAACCTCTACTTGCAGGCTGACATCACTTCTGAAAGCGGTGATAGTTAGCTTCTCAAAGACCTTGGGGAAAACTTGTCCAACTCAGCACCAATTACTAGTAACTTTACCCAACTCAACTTCATCTGCCAAGTTTGACATCACTTCTGAAAGTGGTGATACTTGCTTCTCAAAGAGGTTGGGGAAAACTTGTCCAACTCAGCACCAGTTACTGGTAACTTTACCCAACTCAACTTTGTCTAGCAAGTGTTTTCCAACTGCTTGTCGAGATATTACAAGCGATATCTTTGTCACCTCTAATTTGATGTAAAATTTGGCCTGCACCCCAAGTTACTAAGCCGCCTATAGAACAGAGGAGGTTAATATCATGTGTATTTGTATTACCAGCAGAGCAGATAAATGAGAATAGTATTTGTATCCATTAGATACTTGTAATTTGTATTAAACATATTAATAACAGGTGCTGTTGCAGCATTTTAATCCAGGGAAGACAAGTTGAAGTTCTTTAATCCAGTTAGGATGTGCCCTTCAATCTTGTTGTTTCCCAAATCTAAAATTTTCAACTCCTTGCAATATCTGAGAGAGGATGGAAGGGATCCCCTGATATTGTCCCAAGGCAGTGATGTTTCCTATGTCTTGAGGAATTTCTCCATTGAAATCATTGCTTGTAATGTTGAGATTCCCAGAGAAGAGCAATTTGAAACACTTGAAGGCAGGCTCCCTGATAGCTTGTTGCTGGTCAGATCAAGCAAATTTATGTATGGGTTGCAGATGGAAGATGAGAAAGCTCCGCTGAAATTGTTTCCTGATAAAATTAAGCTTGTGAACCTGATGCCTATCAATGGTTGAATGGAACCGTTAAAGTGGTTGTTGAAGCAAAATCTTGCTACAAATTGGAAACAACATGTATCCACTGCACATTGCAACAACAACACCTATCGGTTGTACTCTTGGACCCTACCGGGGTACAAGCGCTAGTTTTAACCTTTTAAATGTACATTTGTCTCGAAAATCTTAGGCCCTATTTGGTTGCTAGCATAGGAATAGAAAATTAGAATAGAAAAATGGAATGGGAATGGAAATGAGGAATGAGATAGAAATAGGCAATTCCAATCATGTTTGGTGCACTTGGAATTCGACTAGGAATATATTAATCTATTGTTTGGTTGTACAAAAATAGAATAGGAATAAGGTTAAGTTTTGTATTTTTAAAAACATTTTTCTTAAATTTTTTTTTAATTTATTATTTTTTTAGTTAATTCATTTTCATTTTCATTTTTTTAAACAAATAGATATAATTTAAAAAAATGTTATTAAAAAAAAATTTAACAAAAAAAATTCAAAAAGTAAAAGTTAAAAAAAAAAATTCAAAAAAAAAATAATAATAATAAAAATTTTAAATATTTTTTAATGGAAAATCGGAATGGGAATGGAAATGGCCTATTCCAATAACATATATTTTTTGGCATAGACATATGCTCATTTTAGGGGCAAAATTGGAATATGTCTTCCTATTCCCAATTCCGATTGAGCTTACCAAACAACGAATATAAAACATATTCTAATTTCGTTTTCCTATTCCACTCATATTCCAACAACCAAATGGGGCCTTATAGTATTCATCTGGCTTTTGTATGTAATGTTTCAATTTAAACTAAATGTCTTTGTAGATAAACACTAGAACTTCAATAATTAAATCTTCTTATGGTGATGTTTGGCCACATTTAATTAATTTGTTTTTTAACAATAGTTTTAAATAAAGTTTTATATTTATAAAAGATATGATTAAATTTTGTTTTATATGTTTTACTTTTATAAAATTCAAATTTGTAGTATTTCTAACTCAGCATATGATAAGAAAATAGTAGATATCATATACGATGTTTGTGTACATCTTGAATATTCATGATAATATACATTGTGATGTGCAAATTAAATCAAATCATAAGTGATGTAGAATACTATCTTTTATGAAAATTTTTATATGTATATTATGTTAGATATGCACAAATATTTTTAAGTTTTCATAATTGTCATTTAACTTACAAATTTATATCAATTTAAAATATTTTTATTTTATTAATTGTACTCAATTATATTATTTAATTTTAATTTGACAATTCAATTATAAATTTATTGTTATTTAGACTTGATTTTCCACTTAAGTTCAAAATTTGTAAATAATTTAAATTTAACAATTTGAAATCAGTAACATGTTTATTGAAACTTTTAGTCTCACAATCTTTATTTTCAAACTTATTTTAGATGCTTTTATTTTAATTATTTTGTATTAAAAAATATTAAATTAATTTCAGCCTATTTCTGAATAGATTTTTTTTGGAACACTAGGGGTAAAAATTTATTAAGACAGAAAAGATTACAACAAGGAGAGCTCAACAAGGAGCTCTGTGCAGAATAATAAGTTCATCAAATTCTTGCACCTTTAACATTTGAATAGATGAATGAATAATTAGAAAATTGAAATTTGTTACTATTATTATTTTATATTTTATATTTACAAAAGCATTCCATAGCAGTGGAGGGAAAAGCATTCATTTAAATTTTTTTAAAAATCACATTATCGTTGTAATGCTCCATTTTCAACAATTTTATATGGGATTAGTTTTTCCATGCTTGTTTTAGAAACTTTGCAAAGTGATTGTGGTTTGTTCCACGGATAAGAAATTTGATGTTGATTGGAAATTTCATGGCTAAATTGATTGTTCAAGGACTTCAACTGTAGTTGGTGATTGATTCAAATGGGCTTCAATTTTTTTCTGATGTTCATGCTTCAGTTGTATGTTAGTTTTTGAGTAGTAATGCCTTGTTGGACTACGGAAAAAGAAGAATGGGAAATTGATTTTGTAGGGAGATTGGAAGAGTAATGCAAGAAAGACAAGGACTAGGAGCTTCAATCATATTGGCATGTATGTACCAAAATAATGTTGCTCTAATTGCTTTTATGATGATTGAGTTTTGCATCCATTGATGATTCCAAATGTATTTATTCTTAGAAATTGATACCGTGTTTGTCTCCTAAGTTTCCTTTAAGATTCTTGATATGACTATTAATGTCATCATTGGATCGTCCATATGTTAATTAAGAAGACCTATCTAGATCAATTTAAAGGTGTTAATTAGGATGAAGAATCGTAAGGGTTTAGTTGTTCACTTGAATTAGAAAGAAGTAAGGGCCCGTTTGGTTGCTGGAATATAATTTAAGAATTAGCATCCGGAATGCTGAGTTTGGGATTCTAGAACTTGAAATCTAGATTATAGTTTTAGGATTTGATTTGGGACCGTTTGGTTCACCAAGAATTCATTATGAGAGTAGACATATCCTCCTTTTGGTTACACATTTTTGTAATTGGCATCTAAAATAAACATTATTGCCTTGTCTAAAGTTACATATAACGATTGTCTATGGCCTGAACTAAGGCATCATCTCCCAAACCAATATGAACTACACCAAGATGAACCACAGTTCCGGCCGTCAGCCCCGTACGAGTTCCATTGGACCTTGCAGGGTGGATCGAGAGCATGCTAAGCAAACTCAATGCCCCCAGTAGAGCTGATCAATCCTCTATGGCTCGAGATGTGAACAATTCAACAACAATCCCTGAGTCCTCGACCTCGACCTCATGACTTGACAGATCTGTACACAACTTCGAAACCAGGGCCTCGTTTGGGCTCTATGATGGGCTAGATAGATCGAAATTTCTTCAGGATTATATGGATCAGATGGTGGGTCTTTTATCCCAGAGCTTTGATCCTTCAGAGGCTCTGGTCATCAATGGCGGCTCTAGCGGCCTTCTTGAACAAGAACAACACCTTCAGGAGGTTAAAGAGTCGTCGCCCATTGATTCCACAGCTACTTTCCAACACAGCTCGAAAATATCCCATGTTGCTATATGAGCGCCAAAACAAGAGTGGACATGAAAAAACATTTTTATTTCAATAATTTGGAATGCTCAATTTTGAAAAAATAGAATTAAAACGAATATTTGGACAATTCCACCTATTTAGATGGAAGACCAAATCCTGATTTTGGGGGGCAAATAAGGATATCAGATTCTACTTTTTTCTAATTCTTATTCTCATTTGGCAAACCCAAACAATGGATTTGAGAATTTTGAGAATTCCATATCCCAATTCTTGCTCTAATCCACAATCCAAATATGCCCTAAGATATTAGAGATCTTAGAATTGGATAAAAGGTGGATTCAATATTTTTGAAATTTTAAGAGAGTCGTATAATGAATCAATTGTATGTCGGTTTTAAAAGGACTTTTTTTGAATCATGCATTTTGGGGTCCATAGAAAATTAGTTTTATTATCCAAATGCTTAATTATAATAGACTAAAATGAAGTCTAAAATGCAAATTGTAGTAGCCTTGTACATGCATTTAGATTAGGAAAAGTGATAGATATTTAAGAACCCTATTTCACTAATTCAAATTATCATACATAAGTTGTAAATACATTCTTTGCACCATCATTTACTTCCACCTCTTTGAAATAGGTTATCAAGTTGAGGTGCAACATATATGCACCATTATTCAATGGAAGTATAAAAGACTTTCACTATTTAACACTTGGGAGGGGTGCATTTATGTTGCCCCATATCCACTGATTTGAGCCAAGCACTTAGACACATTGATTATGTTATTGCACCTTGTATTTAACTGAACCAATGAAAAATCCCTTTTTGTTGGTTACATTGGAAAGAACTTATATATTTTCAAATGAAATGCTTATGCTTTAACCAAAAATTAGATTCCAATCTTCACCCAAAAGAACTTATAGTATTGATTAGGTGTGTATAAAGGAACAATGGGACCTAAGCTCTTCATTGCAAGAATTGGTTTGGTTTTCAATTTTATAGTAATGATTTAGTACACATTGCCAAGGAGAACCCATAGAAAATTAACCTTCAACCATATTTTCCCTTATATAGACTACAAGATTCATGGGGATGCAATCTTATGATCAAAAGAAAGGGGCCATTACCAATTGTCCTCATGTATAGGTTTCTCTGAAATGTCTGCACTTTAATTTTTTTGTGCTCTTACTTTTATTTGAGTGATTTTTTTTTCCATACCTAAAAATATAATTCTACATACTTATTAATTTATTTAATATGAATTGCACACAAAGCATTTCAATTAGTACAGATTCTATAGGTGCATAATGCACTTAGATCCAATTCATGGAGTTGCTTCCCTTATTCTAGACAGAGGAATTGCAATGGAAATATGATAACATAACTCGCCCTTCACTTTGGTATCTGGTCACATGCTCTTGTCTTTTAATTATCTTATACTCTTGAGAAAACTTGTGTATTTCCATGTAGCCCATCTGATGCACCATAAACAATCCCTCCCATTTTGAACACACCATGTAGTAGATGCATTAGTTTGTCTTGTATTCATTATGGATGCCTGTGGCTCTCCTAGACATCTAAACATAATAACTACTATCTCATCTACTATTTTCTAGTATTTTATGCAAGTTTGTTGAGTGATTAATATATCATCGGGCTTAATGATCTTCTACACCTCACAACTAAATCAATATTTTTTAGTTTTGTTTCTTTTAGTTAATATATACTTTGGTTTGTCATTCAACATACACCATCTCCACTCTATGCAAGTAAAAATCTCCTTTCCACAAATAGGATGTCATGATTGCTTACTTTTTGATCTCTTCCCAATCCAAACTTCTTATATTTTTCAACTCAAGTTTTCATTTTGTATTACCACTTCTAACTTTTCATTTGACATCATAAAGCATGATTTTCATATTTTATATTCATTAAGAGTGTTCTTTTGACTAATGTATGATGCTTTACTTTTCCTAGCTTTTTCACTAATCAAATATATAGCGCCTTAGAAATATGCTTTATAATTATACATAAATATGTTTAAATACTACTTTATGAAGTTATAAATGTTATCTAGAATATTTTTGAACACTTTATTGTTTAATTTATTTGACATTTTTTTATCAATATATTTTTTGAATATTTTTTAGAACTACTTTAATTGGTCTTTGAATTTGTACATTCATCTCATTCTATTGCAAAATGGTTTACTTTGCAAGGGATACATAACTTTTTAGGTTCTATTTTCATCATCAAGCTTTTTCTGTAAGGCCATAAGTTGTCATACAACCCTCACTAATATCACTATCATGAGAATATGAATATGACATTAATCAAAGTTTTTTTGGAATGAGATGTAAATATTAAGGAACAAGAAGCCAGAATGACTAGAACACCTATTCCATTTTATTTAGCAAGTGAACATAAGCATCAAAGCATAAATGCTAGGATGACCATAATGTTTCTTGGATACAAGAACACTAGGCATGCAAGAGATCCATTTCATGCTAAGTAATCAGGAAGCATTTTGTCTGCAACGACACTTGTGTTTGTAACTTGAGATGAAAGTTTGCTAAATATACTTGCAATGACCTATACCTTTACATAGAGGACGAGTAACAATATGTACTATAGCGTAGAGAATTCACTCAAATAGACAATGAGAAGAACCAACCTCACTAAAGCATCCATATAAAATGAGTCAAGGTACACACAACCATCCAACACGAGATAGAGGCTCTTACAATAGACAACCCTTTTATATAGATTTTATCAGGAAATATTCTGTCTACAATGACGCTTGTGTTCATAACTTGAGACATAAGTTTGCTAAAGATACATGCAGAGATCTGTATGTTCACGTAGAGGACAAGTAACAATATGTACTATAGCATAGAGAACTCACTCAAATAGACAATGAGAAGAACCAGCCTCACTAAAGCATCCATATATAATGAGTTGAGGTACACACGACCATCCAACACAAGATAGAGGCTCTTACAGTTGACACCCCTTTTATATGGATTCTTCAGATCATTGAAACTAAACCATCAAACAAAAAACAAAGAAAAGATCATACCCCCCAATTCTTGCTCCTATAGTTTTTAACATCATCAAGAGGCAAGGGATGTAGGACTAAAGAAAATGAAACATCACATAGTTTTTGTTTATTGTGCAATAGTGTGTAAAAGTGTTTAATAATGTATAGTTTGTTTTTATCCTATTTAAGAAAGTGAGAGTGGGAGTTGGTTCAGACCATAGGAGAGTAGAAATCCAAGCATCATGATGTATTGTGAAAAGTGTAGCACCCAATGAATGAAACGAGTAAAAAATGCAACATCCAATGAATGAATAGAGTGAAAAGTGTAGCATCTAATAAAAGAATCGAGTGAAAAGTGTAGCATCCAATGAACGAATCGAGTGAAAAGTGCATTATCTAATGAACAAGTTGAGTGAAAAGTGTAGTAACAAAGGATGTCTGACACACTTGTCCACCACTGTTAAGTGAGTCTAGTCCATCTTTGAAGAAGCTTTTAAGAAAAGAAGTGTGTTTTAGTCATGTCTGTAAGAATAAGTAAGAAATAGAGAGTATGCTCTCTTCCAATGGAAGATTAGAAATTAGACTATCTTTCCTGATTATAGTATGTCCAGTTTATTTCCTTGTATAACCAACACATGATTTGAGTAATGATAATAGTGCATTTATCATTCTCATAGCTATTTGCAAAAATTGGTATCAGAGCCTCGTTTTAATGAAAAGTTTCTTGTTCTATTATTGTGTTCCTTATCTGGATTTCAATTCTGTATCTTTGTTGTTTTGTTTGGTTCTTGCATGAAGTAAGTCCTCTTGTTCAAACCAAATATAAGACATAGAGAGACAGTAAGGTGACACACTCATACCATTCATAGGATGAAACAAGATATCAGAATTTCAGAATACTGTGAAAGAAGGTAATAATACTAAAGATCAACTTGTAAGTTTAAGCTCTGTCTTTGACACTAAATGATATAAATATTGATGAAGTCTAAAAAAAGTCATTTAGATCTTCCTTTTGAATGTTTCAAGTTACCATCTAAAATGAGGAATGAGATCTATGGTGATTTAGGGTTTTTGTCTTACAGGTCCAAGTCTGTTTGTAAATTAATAGAAATACAAGTTGTTGTAAAAAATGATCAACCCCATAGTTTCATTAATTTTTTGTCAAGCAAGGAAATCTACGGTCTTGTTAAGCAAGCCAAGCAAAAAATTAGTTTTAAATATCTACTTATAGGTAGTATTGTAATCGGAGTTGAGCCACTTTATCGTAAAGGTATCTCTGCAACTATTTTTATGACCCTTTTGGATGTTAGGCATAATCGTTATATTGATATGCTAATGGGAGGAATTTCTACCCCTATGGCTGCTGGAACCACTACTTTTGATGTAATTCCCGACTTTGCTATAAGTTTGTTGGATGACCATCTTGATAAAGTCCTAATGTTCCAATTTGGTACTCAATATCTAGATATGAAACCTAGATCTAAAACTCATGCCCTATTCTTTGCCTTGTATGGCCATGTTTTTTAACACTACTATGCCAATAGTAAAGGATCCAAGATCTGATAAATCCAAAGCCTGTTATTCTCTACTTTGGCAAATAGAATCCAAAGGTGCTCAATTGACTGTACCCTAAATGATTAATCTTACTGATATTAAGGTGCCCAAAGAATGGATTATCGATGTGCATGCCTTAAAACGACTGGATGCTCCTCGTAACTTGACAACCATTGCAAGTATCCATGAAATTGCTAATGAAGTACAAATCTCATTTCATGATAGCAAAGCTTCAAGCTTCTCTTCTTCCAGCACCCAACCATCTTTTAAAGATCTAAAGTTATAACGATCAGGATCCAGCTTGAGTTGAAAAACTTTTCCAGTTTGTTCCCATAATGATGCTATTCCAAATCCTACTCACCCTTTGTTTTGTACCATCCATCAACAATCTTTTGATGAAAAGAAATTGGGTTCTAATCCTTTGACCCAACAAATCCCTACTTGCCAACATCCCCAATTTACAGAACTTGATGATGGCAGCCTGCAATGTAACCATTGCTCTTTTGTCCAACCTTTATTCCATGTTTGTATGATTTTATCTGGTCAACCAAACTCTTTTTTAGAAGAACATTTTGTTGAACCTCAAATTCCACCTTTTCATGATTTTATGTTACAATCTTCTGATGATAAGTTTAGAATTCATTTCTGGCTGCAACATGTCATTGCCTCTGGACAACCAGATGCCACCACTCAGACTAAAATGGTAAACTATGCCAATCTCTATATCTGAAAAGCTTTATTAGTTCAACAAGATATGCATCAAAAGTTTATTCAGGGAGAATTTTCCTGCCAAAAAGCCGAAGCTAGCATGAATTTCAATTTCCATAATATTCTTGCTACTTTGCAATCTCTTGATTCTTGCCTTACTACTCATATAAATTCCACTATGCAAGCTAACATTGCTTCCCTTCACCAAACTTATGCTGCTTTTCGTACTTCTGTCGAAGTGTGGTGGATTGATAATACACGCCAAATGCATCAATTGCAAATAGTTGCCCAAACAAATGCCATAATTGATCAAAATACAACTCAAATTTCCTCATAACAACTTGATGATAGTCAAGGTCTATCTCAATCTCTAACAACAGTCACTACTCGAGTTGAGCAAGCCATTGCAACTAATTTGCAAATGCAACAAGTTCCCAAATGTGCCTTTCCTGATTCTTCCTAGGATGTCGCATGCTTGCAAAGCCAATTCAAAGAAAAAGCACTTACTCTTGATGTGCCCAAACCTAAGTTGCAAGAATTTGATACTAAAACAGGTCATTGGAAGAATGTGAATATGGTCAAACAAGAATGAGGAGGACCATATGATCAACTATACATCTTTTTCCTAAAAATGTCCCACCTTTGATGAATTTTGATGAATACAATCCCACAAAAAATAAAGCTACTATAGATGCCTTTAGAACCTGGATAGACAATGTTGTCTATGCTGCAAATGTTTCTTAGGAATAGGCCATTCACAAAGCTTTGAATGCACTCATAGGAATAGCTTGCTCTAAATGGCATTCACTAAAACACTAGTGGTGTTAATGTTTTCTGTGAAGCTCTATATAGAATGTTTGTAGGACAACATGACAATGAGCAGAGAGCTACTTACAAGAGATTCAAAGAAAATTGTATCTATGACATGAGACATTTTGATTCATATTGCAGTAAAAAATACACCAACTTCTATCAGTCAGGGCAAACAAACAATAATGTCTGGATGTATAATACATTCCTTGAAGGTTTTCCTATTCAGCTTCAATCTTTCTATAGTGAAAAAATTCTTAATAGTATTTTGAATAACCCTAACATGAACATCAATGATGTCACTTTTCATCATTTGGTGTGGTTTATCAAAGAAATTAATAGTGACGTGTAGTGAAAAGAAGAAAAGAAAGAAAAAGAAAGAAGTTTTTCCTTATTTGAAAATAGGTCTGTGCCATTGCAATCAAAATAGTTATGGTTGTTTTCAACACAACGAAAAATATAAGTCCATTAGAAAATTCAAAAACTATCCTGATAGAAAGCAATTTTCCTCTAAGCCATTCAAGAAATCAAAGCATAGGAAAACCTTTCCGAGAAAACAAAGTAAAGTGCGCAAAAAGAATTTCACTCCTACATGCTATATCTGTAAAGGAGTGCACTATGCAAACAAATGTCCTAACAAGGATAAAAGGAATTCTAAGAGAGTTCATACTTTAGGTAAAGAAAATTTGGACTCTTTGCCTCTAATAGAAATGCAAGAACCTTTAGATTATGAAGATATTAGTCTAGTTGAAAGTTCCAGTGAAGAAGATGATCAGGATGATATACAGGTCTGACATGTTATACAAGAGCAAAATATTGAAGGATTTTTTCTCTAGATGATTCACCATCTGAATTTGAAATTTCCTTCATATGTTTTATGTTCTGACAACACTCATATCAAGATGGACATGGACAGTCAGTCACCTAAAGTGACCCTCAATGTTTAACTCTAACTACTGAAGAACAACTTCAGCAGCTAAAAATTAAAGCCTCACAACTTGAGGCCCACAAGATTAATTTTTTAACCCTATTTCAACACCAATGAGTTCTTGTTGATTTAGCAAACCTTGAAGAAGAATGCCAGAAGTTGTTAGAAGAATATCCTAAGCTTTATGAATGTACAACTCCTATAAAAGAAGAAGATGAAGATGACCAATAGGTTATTCAACCAATCTCTAGACTATCACATGGGTATGTTTCTCATCCTCTTGCTGAAAGGGTTTTTGCCAAAAATTCAAGGAAAGAATGGTTATCCAATCGACTTGATTTTTTGTACAATGTCAAAAATGATGTTCTCAAAGAGATAGCTAGTATCCAAAAAGAATTGAATGAGTATAATGCTAATACCAGTTCTCTTAATGCTTTTGAAAAACTTATTGTTGAACTGGAACAAACCCAAGTACTACACAAGGATATATCTGAACCTGAGACTGAACATCTTGTTTCACCTCAACAACAAACTCCACCATCTAGTCAAGCCTTTTCTTGTCGCAAGGGAGTTTCTAATCCTTGCCTAGCCTTTTTTTTTACTGTTAAATTTTCTGGCATAAAACCTTATACACAATATGCTCTCCTTGATTCTGGTGTTGATTGTAACCTCACTCGATCACAATGTTTCCCATCTGATTGTTTTTGATTAGATAGATAGGTTTTACAGGGGACCTGAAACCCAATAGTTAGTACAAAAGAACACTGATAATAAGCATGATAGACCAACCAAAAAAGTATAAGTTCAAAGGCTGATAATAAGCATTAAGCCCAGCCAAAGGAAAGAGTTCTAAGAAAAGAGCAGGAAAAGGAACCAAGCAAAGCCATGACCTAAAGCCAGAACAAAAAGCCAAAAGACAACGATAAACCAAAGAACAGGTGAGATTTATTCCTCATTCTTTCGTTCTAGATCATGCATCACCTGAGTAGCCTCAAAGGCTAGTTGATTCTCCTCCATTTCCATCTATTGCGCCCTTTGATTCCCCTGGTCCTAAGTAGGAATGGAGTTGTCCTTTGCAGGGTCATCCTCCGTTCTGGCCTCATCCCTGTCATTTCCATCCTCATTATCGTGCATTTCTTTGTCTTTGATCCTACCCATGAGAGAGATGATGTTGTTGTTGATGGAGCTTAACAAGGAAAACATCTGATTCGCAAGGTTGTGATTGTAGTTTTCCAGGTTGTGTATCCTCTATTCTACCAGATTGAGCTTGTCAGCCGAATTCGTTCTCCTGTTGACATCCATTCCTTTCCTTGTTGCCTCAATATGTTTCACTTGATCTTTAACCTCCTCAAGCTTGTGGAAAAGCCATTTGATTGATCTAAAATTATCAATCATGCTATTGCAAGCATTATTTAAAAGGTTCATCCCTGTCTCCCTGGCTCTGTTCGAAATAGCCACAATTGCCAGATCAGTTAATTCTTCCATCCGCTTCTCTTCTTGATTATCCACGAGGATTTGGGGATTCATGGCCTCCCTAAAGATTCCCATCTTGGTGGTCTTGACATTGAAGTTGATCCACGCTTTCCTCCTATCATTGGTCTGCACTTCCCCTTTCGCATACCCAATTTTCTCCTCTTTCTGCTCCTCAGGGTGGAGGTGGACAGGAGAAAGGGGCAGCACAGACGCCTCCTCAAATTGAGAGTGCACATCCTCCAGAATCTCCCTCTTGCACTTCTTCCTTCCACTTTCCTCCTTTGTTTCCTCCTACGCCTCCTTAACCACCTCCTCAGACTCTGAATCCTCCTCATCATCACTACCTCCATCCTCAACCTTCTCAGCTTGCTTTTGCCCAAGATCCCTAGGGCTTTTTCTGCTTGGGGTTATGGGGGAGGGGGATTTTTTAGCATGATAAGTCACTACTTTCCCTGAAGAAGAGATCTCACCTTTCTCAAAACTGAGGCTCTGAATATCATCCTAGTCAGAGGAGTAACTAGAACTTCCAAACTCCGCAATCTCTATCTGAGGGGGGGCATTGCTAATAGTTTGAGCTTTGAAGTGCTCATGGATAAGTAGTAGTAGGCCCTCATGTAGAGTCAAGTTAGCAATGGGCTTCTTTTTGAAGCTATCCATCGCCTTACTCATAGAGGTTAACAAATAAAAAGGGAAAGAAATTCTCGCTTTCTTTCGAAAATGATTTAAAATAACAAAGTGGTGGGTTCGAGCTCTATCAAACCTTGGGTCCAAAGTAATGTACTTGATAACAACTTTCAGAACATACCTCCACCGCTTCTTCATGGAGTTGGGGACATAGTAGGTGTCAATTTTTTTCAACACCTTCAATTCCTTCTCACTCTCCACAAAGTCCCTAACTGCATTGGCTGAGAGCTTCTTATCCCTGAAGAATTTGAAACCCTTGATAGGGATCTCAGTGATAGCCGCAATCACCTCCTCCATTATCTAGAAATTGATGCCATTCACCTTAACCTTACCATCCTTCTAGGAACCCACCATATTGTTGGTCACCTCCTAATCAAAACCGTGCAGCTTCATGAAATACTTGATTACCCCACCCTCTTCAAGATTTTTCCATACTTTCGGCCTACTTCTCCATTTCTCAAAGTCCCCCACCAGCTCCTTTCTGCATCTCTCTCCCACCATCTCCACACACTGCACACCCACTTTACTCATGTGCTCTTCACTCTATGACTGGAATGCACCATCGAGAGTAAGCAAAGAGCAGAGAAAAATAACTCTATTTTTGCCCTTGAAATGATTGCAATAAACAACCCATAAAGCATGGCAATTAATCAATAAAGGATATCTACATTTACCAATTCCCAAGCTTCTATTATGAAAAGTACCCTTATATCTTAACCCTTTCATATTCATAATTATAGCTTGATATCCTCCGTACTTCCTTGGATTTTATCCAAGTCGATCAGACACATGACGTCTGCCGACAAACAAGTTCCAGGAAGCAAAGTCATTTTTTAGTCTGTGTCAACCCCTATATTTGCCAACTTGTTAGCAACTAGGTTTGCTTCCCAGAAAGTATGGGTGACGTGGGATTTATTGAATTTGGCAAGGGTCTCTCTAGTATCATTAATGAGATTTGCAATCGTCCAAGATGGATATGAATTGCCATTGATGCACTTAATAATGTTATTTGAGTCCCCTTCAAGCCATAAATTGGTGACCCCAATTTCAAAAGCCAGTTTAACAACATTGCATGTTGCGTTGGCTTTCATAAAATGATTTGTTTGGAAACCCAACGGGAGAGCGAAAGCCGCAATACTATCTCCATTTTCATTTCTAACCATACCTCCACTACCCAAGGATCCAGGGTTGCCCTTGGAGGCTCCGTCAAAGTTGGCTTTATGCCAGCCTTCAGGGGGGAGGAGCCACTTGGCTTCCTGTCTTTTCCTTATTTTGTCTTTACCTTCTCCTTTTTCCTGCCTCCTGTCTCAAAAGCTCCCCCCTTGCTCATGGAATTTTTTTTCTTTATGTTACTGAAGATCTTCCTTCCAACAACCAAAGTCGGCTCCTCCCTATCTCTGAAAATTCGATTGTTTCTCTCATTCCATATGCTCTAACAAAAATGGGGCAGGAGCCAGGAGTTGATTTCCTGCAAGGTAGACCCATTGAACATGCCTTGCCATTGGCGAAAAAAGTCTAGAAGGTTGGAAGGAATGCACCAGCTATGGCCAAGGTCTTTGGTGAGGAAGTCCCAGATTGTCCTAGAGTAAGAGCAAAGAACGAACAAATGATTACCTATCTTTGACTCTTTTTTGCATAAAACACATTTGGTAGGCATGATATGACCTCTTTTAATGAGATTTTCCTGGGCAAGATTTTTGTCCTGAAGTGCCAACCAAAAAAACATATTGACTTTTGGCATTAAGCCTGGGAGCCAGGCCCTCGACCAAGGGGGGGACACTTTTTTGCTCCATAAAGAAGAGTACCCAAAGGAAACCGAATAGAGCCCATTGGCATTATCCCTCCAAACGAGTTCATCCTTGTTGATGCCGAGGGATAAGGAATTAAGCATGATCATAATTGGTTTAAGGTCCTTTGAGATAATAGAAAGGTCCTTCCATCCTTGTTTAGTCCTGTAATTGCTAACTTTGTGCCCAAAAAGGTTGATGCAATCATTAGTCCAAACTCCATAGCAGGGATTATTAATGAGGGGGCCCTGAGAAAGCCAGTAGTCTGACCAGAATAGAATGTTCTCCCCATTTCCCAGCTTCCAAGAGACTTTAGAATTAGCCAAATCTCTGGCTTCTAAGAAGCCATTCCAAACAACTGAGCCTCTAGGGATATCCTTGCTGAAAAGAGTGAATTGAAAAGAGGGCCTTTTATATACTTGTTCACTAGAGTGTCTCTCCATTCCCCCGTGCTACTAAAGATGTGCTAGATTTGCTTTGCCAGGAGGGCCTTGTTGATATGAGTGAGCTTCCTAATTCCCAGACTACCATTCTTTTTAGGGAGACAAACTTTGTCCCAAGCAACAAGGGGGTACCTTTTATTCCTTTCAGTTCCTGTCCATAAAAAATCCCTTTGGATTTTCTCCATCCTCTCGGTGTATTTCCTGGGTATGGTGAAAAGGCTCAGGGCATATATTGGCAAGTTTTGAAGGATGGATTTAACTAGTTGACATTTTCCAGCTTGGCTGAGAATGGATCGTTTCCAGCTAGCCAGCTTCTTACTAAACCTATCCAAGATGCCGTTCCAGAAGGAATCAGAGGGGGACATGCCCAAGGGGAGACCAAGGTAGGTAGAAGGAAGCTTCCCCACCTGACAACCCAAGATTCCAGAGATTCTTTGTTGTCTTCCCTCCGGAGTGTTGATAAAGAAAAAAGAGCTTTTGTCCCAATTGATGAGCTGCCCTGACCCTTTAGAATAGGTGTCCAAAGTGTCTTTCAAAGCCTTGGCCTCCCTAATTGAGGCCTCTCCACCCATAATGGTATCATCAATAAATTGCTGATGCGTGAAGGGGGTGCATTTAGAAGAAGGTTTAAAGCCTTTGATCCTCCCTTCTTTCTTTTTCTTCTCCATGAGTCTACCAATACATTTCGCCAAGATGATGAAGAGTATCGGTGATAGAGGATCCCCCTGATGAAGGCCTCTAGTAGGTTTGAAGAAATTAGAGGGGGATCCATTCACTAAAACAACTAGAGAGGGGGTGGTGACCAGCTGGGAGATTAGCTTGCAAGATTTGACATCAAAGCCAAAAGCCTTCAACACTAACTCCAAAAAAGACCAATCCACTCGATCATAAGCTTTAGACATGTCAATTTTGAGTAACATCCCTTCTCTCTTACCAGCTTCCATAGAGTGAATCACTTCATGCACCATGATAATCGAATCTAAAATCTGTTTGCCTGGGACAAAACCAGATTGTTGTTGAGAAATAATTAGGGGGAGAAGCTTAAGCATCCTTAAAGTGAGAACCTTCGAGATGATCTTATAAAACGAGTTGCATAAGCTGATGGGTATGAACTTATCCAGAGTGTCAGCACTTGGCACTTTGGGAATAAGAACTAAGAATGTGGAATTGATTTCCTTCAGAATACTTCTGGCTCCAAAGAACTCCTGAAGCACCTTAACAACATCCTTCATAATGACAGGCCAATACATTTGGAAAAAGAAGGTAGGAAAACCATCAGGTCCAGGCAATTTATCCGCCGGAAGAGAAAAAAGAGCTTCTCTCACTTTAGAATCAGAAGGAATGGCCTGGAGCAGATTATTATGGTGCGGTTGATGTTTCCCATCTGATTGTTGGTTACCTACTTCTACTAGTATTCATTCTAAGTCTCACAATAATAATCCAATTCATTTTCAAGCTCATATTCCTATTCTTTTCCCCTTTCAAGCTTATACAACTATCATTTTACAATTCCCTGTTGAGCAATGTGATTGCATTATTGAGAGCCATACTCTACAAACCTCAAGTCCATATACTGTTGGTTTATCTAGTACTACCATTACCTTCAAATTTGGCTCTATCCCTTAGATTAATGAGACTTGTGCCTATTCGTCAAAGCTTGCTTTGCCTCCTGCTCTGAAACTAATTGTACCTATTTTTCATGTCTGGTTTGCTAAGTAGTCTTTTTCTTCCTAAGGGGAGCTTGAGCAAATTCAACTTGATTTTGCCAACACAGTTCTTACCAAAGACCTACAAAAATATACCAAAAATTTTGAATGTTCTTTACCAATAAAAAGTGATGAGCATGGAAAAGAACTCTTTCCAAAAAGCAAAGCTAATTATATAATTCTCTCTAGAGTAGAACAAGAGTTGTGTGAAAAAGAAATAGTTGACTTGCTAAGAAAAGCCATTATCAGACCTAGTTCAAGTCCTTTCTCTTGTCTTGCCATGTATGTTCCCAAAAAGGATGAAAATGGAAATGAATTGGTTGAAAAATGCTTAGTGGTTAATTATAAGCTACTCAATGCCTATCTAGAAAGCAACCGACATCCCTTACCTAGTAAAGAATGATAAACACACTATTAATTTTTGCAAATAGCTATGAGAATGATAAACACACTATTATCATAACTTAAATCACACATTGGTTATAAAAGGAAAAAAACTGGACATACTATAATCAAGAAAGATAATCTGATTTCTGATTTTCCATTGGAAAAGAGCATACTCTCTATGTCTTACTGATTCTTACAGACATGACTAAAACATAGTTCTTTTCTTAAAAGCTTCTTCAAAGATGGACTAGACTCAGTTGGACTCAATTTGTCTTGAGCATGGAGATTGAAACCCTTTTTATAGGAGAGGCATCATCCTGAGAAACTCAAACAAGTTTACAAATGTTTGAAATTCTTCCATAGGAGATGGACACATGTCCATGTTTTCGAAGTCTTATCATAAAGGAATCTCATATAGTAACTGCACTTAGAGGAAAATGAGTGTGAACAGTAATACGAGATGACTTAACAATTATTACAAACATCTTTTTAGACATGAGAATGTTAACTCATGCTTACATTGTTAGTGTAACCTGACCTCCTTTTTTCTATGGTTAGGTCCATACCTAATTTTACGTACTGAGTGTTAGGTAACTCAGATAAGTGACAAATCCACTTATTAAGTTTTTATTAATATCGTGGACTATATGGAGAATGGGCCTCCCACTCAAAACCCTCTTCCAAACTATCTAGAAAATTTGAGTAGGATTTTGAATTTTGTTGTACTTGCAAGATTCGTTCAAGTTGTTCTTCTAGAGATTCTTCTTTCCAAAGAATACTACAATCCAACTAGACAAATGGGTTAGTTTGATTGGTGTCTACTTCAGCTATTTGTGGTAGAGTTTAGTATCGAGTAAAGATCCACATTGGTTTTCTTTTGGTGGCAAAGTAATGAAAATTCCTTAGCTTAATTGTATGAGGTTGTTCAGAAGTAGGTCCATAATGTTCAAACACAAACTGATTAATATGATTAGAAATATAAGAATGAAAGATTAGTTTATGCAGGTAGCCATAGTTAACCTCTGTTGGCATCAAAGCATGAGAGTGTAGATAAAGACCACAAAAATAATCTTCAATAGGATTTTCAAAAATCAACCATCTCCTTTGATTTGGTATATGTGTGCTACTGAGCACATGCACTGACCATTCAAAAGTTGAAGCACTTGTTGCAGTGTGGTATAGATAAATTCTAATATCATTATCTGTAGCCTGACATGATTCCTTTTAAATGAAAGAAATAGTTAACAATCTTTGAGAGTTTGCAAAATGTCAATCTCTCTACTCTTGATAGATGTTCTATGTCATTGCAAATTTATCAACTTCCCAATGCACATGACTGATAAAATTGAAAATCTCTTTCCTTTCTTGAATCATTCTGACATGATGAATTGGTGGTGGAAGATGATTGAATTCATGAAGAAGAACATAATACCTTTCATCATGAAGGTTATCATCAACTTCCGTGGTATCTGCTTGATGCTAAAATACCTAATGTAGATGATCAACTATATGTGTTTGATCTCGGTTAGCTTCCGTCAAAATATTTGGCTATTGAATCTCTCTCTTTTCAGGACTAGCTTTGCTAATTCTCTGCACATGATGCAATATTCTTTGTCTGTGTTCTTCCACCATTATCCCTTGAACATTTTCTACAAGGATTATTCTCTGTTGTTGTGCATATTCCTCCCATGAGCCAGGTGCAACATAGAGTGTTAGATATAAATTCTGCAAAACATCCTGTTGACTTTTTGTAACAGAATCTCGAAGATGTGGCTCCAATATTCTGGTACCTTCTGTTGTTGTAACTATTTAACTAAGGCTATTAACATGTTTAGACTTCTCTGTACAACCTTCTCTACTTAGGAAATAAGCTTTAAAAAATTAGTTCCTTCAATATGCTCAGTTTCAAAATCAAATTTATCTAAAAATTGAGCCCGTCTAAGCAGTCTAGCTCTTACCACCTTATTTTTGGATTTCTTTTTGATAAAAAAGGGTAGATTTTGCAAATCACTTCTAAGCACACATTTTTGATCTTCTATAAATAACTAGAATTTTTCAAATGCATTTACCACAACTAGAAGTTCTTTGTGTGTGGAGTGGTAATTCAATTCAGATCCTTTAAATGCTCCTAATTCAAATCTCACAATTTCTTCTTTTGAATTTCCATTAGTTGTGACAACTTCTAAGAGAACAACTCCCCATGCTTCATGGCTACCATCAGTCTAGACTATTTTCTTACCTTTACCAGGAATACAAAGAGGTGACAATTGTTGACATTGCTTCTTAATTACTTCAACGACCTCATTATGCTTACTACTCCATGTAGGTGCATTCTTTCAAAGCAACTTGTTTAATTCCTTTATTGACTTTGCAATATTTTGAAAATATCCAACAATATAATTTACCATGCCCAAAAATCTTTCTAGGCTTTTCTTATTTTTGACTTCTACCTTTTGTATGACTTTCAACAGGTGATCTTGAGGATAAAGCTTCCCATTAGGTGCTATACGAGTACCAATAAAGATTAAAATTTTGGTACACCAAATCAATTTGGTAGGATTTAGACATAGATCATGTGTTTGACAGATAGAGAGGGACTTCTTTAAGTGTTCCATATGTGACTTATGGTTTTGGCTGAAAATTAGAATATCATCAATATATAGCTAGATAAATTTAGCATAAGGTGCAAAGATATTATCCATAAATCATTGAAAGATAAATTGTGTTGTTTTGATTCTGGATGGAAGTACATTCCATTCAAACAATCCTTGTGGTATAGAAAAAATAGACTTATATCTATCTTTCTCATTCAACCTAATTTTCCAAAAGCCTATAGTAAGATCAAACTTACTGAATACATTGCATCCTTGTATTCTCTATCAAATGTAATCTTTACTAGGTAAGGGATGTTGGTTGCTTTCTAGATAGGCATCGAGTGGCTTGTAATTAGCCACTAAGCATTTTTTAGCTAATTAATTTCTATTTTCATCCTTTTTGGGAACATACATGGCATGAAAAGAGAAAGGACTTGAACTAGGTCTGATCATGAGACTTGAACTAGGTCTGATCATGGCTTTGTTTAGCAAGTAAGCTATTTATTTTTCACACAACTCTTATTTTTCTCTGGAGAGGATTATATAATTAGCTTTACTTTTTGGAAAGACTTCTTTTCCATGCTCATCCCTTTTCATTGGTAAAGAACACTCAAAATTTCTGATGTATTTTTGTAGGTCTTGGTAAGAACTGTGTTGGCAAAATAAAGTTGAATTTTCTCAAGCTCTCTCTGGGTGGAAAAAGACTGGTTGGCAAACTAGACATGAGAACTAGGTACAATCAATTTTGGAGTAGGAGGAAAAGCAAGCTTGGGTGAATAGACATGGCTCTCATTAATCTGAGGGATAGAGCCAAATTTGATGGTAATTATAGTGCTAGATAAACCAACAGTATACAGACTCCAAGCTTGTAGAGTATGACTCCCATAAATGCAATCATATTGCTCAACAGGGAATTGTAAAAAAGTGGCTCTATAAATTTGAGAGGGGATAAGAATAGGAATATGAGCTTGGAAATGGATTGGTTATTATTGTGAGACACATAATGAATACTAGTAGAAGTAGGTAACCAAAAATCATATGTGAAACATTGTGATCAAGCAAGGTTACAATCAACACTAGAATCAAGGAGAGCACAAAGTGTATAAGGTTTTATGCCAGGCAATTTAATAGTCAGCAACAACATTGGACAAGAATTAAAAAATCTCTTGAGATAAGCAAAGGCTTGACTAGATGGTGGAGTTTGTTGTTTAGGTGAAATAGGATGTTCAGCCTCAGGCTCAGATATATCCTTGTGTAGTTCTTGAATTTTTTTCTAGTTCAACAAGAAGTTTGTCAAAAGCATTAAGAGAATTGGTATTGACATTATACTCATGCAATTCTTTCTAGATACTAGCTATCTCTTTGAGAACATCATTTTTGACATTGTACAAAAAAGCAAGTTGATTGGATAACCATTATTTCTTTGAATTTTTGGCAAAAACTATTTCAACAAGAGGATGAGAAACATACCCATGTGATAATCTAGAGATTGGTTGAATAACCTCTTGGTTATCTTCATCTTCTTCTTTTGTAGGAGTTGTAGGTTCATAGAGCTCATGATATTCTTCTAATAGCTTATGGTGTTCTTCTTCAAGTTTTGCTAAATCAACAAGAACTCGCTGGTGTTGAAATAGGGTTAAAAAATTAATCTTGTAGGCCTCAAGTTGTGAGGCTTTAATGGCCAGCCGCTGAAGTTTTCCTTTAGGAGTCATTATTAACCATTGAGGGTTACTCTAGGTGAGTGATTGTCCATGTCCAACTTGATATGAGTGTTGTTGGAACATAAAACATATGAAAGAAATTTCAGATTTAGATGTTGAATCATCTGGAGAAAAGAATTCTTTAGGATTTTTTTCTTGTATAACATGTCGGACGTATATATCATCCTAATCATCTTCTTCACTAGAACTTTCAAATAGACTAATATCTTCATAATCTAAAGGTTCTTGCATTTTTGTTAGAGGCAAAGAGTCCAGATTTGCTTCTGCTAAAGTACAAACTCTCTTAGAATTCTTTTTATCCTTGTTAGGACATTTGTTTGCATAGTGCACTCCTTTACAAATATAGCATGTAGGAGTGAATTTTTTTTTGTGCACTTTACTTTGTTTACTCAGAAAGGTTTTCCTATGCTTTGATTTCTTGAATGGCTTAGAGAAAAATTACTTTCTATCAGGGTAGTTTTTGAATTTTCTAATGAACTTATGTTTTCCTTTGTGTTGAAAATAGCTATAACTATTTTGACTGCAATGACACAGACCTATTTTCAAATAAGGAAGAACTTCTTTCTTTTTCTTTCCATTCTTCTTTTCACTGCACAAGTCGCTGTTAATTTTTTTGATAAACTACACCAACTGAGGAAAAGTGACATCATTGATGGTCATGTCAAGGGTATTCAAAATACTACTAAGAATTTTTTCCCTATAGAAAGATTGAAGCTGAATAGAGAAACCTTCAAGGAATGTATTATACATCCAAACATTATTGTTTGTTTGCTCTAACTGATAGAAGTTGGTGTATTGTTCATTGCAATATAAATCAAAATGCCTCATGTCAGAGATACAATTTTTTTTGAATCTCTTGTAAGCAACTCTCTACTCATTGTCATGTTGTCCAATGAACATTCTATATAGAGCTTCACAGGTAACATTAACACCACTAGTGATTAGATTTTCTTTATATTCTGGTGTTAATGAATCCCATGTAGAGCAAGATATTCCTATGAGTGCATTGAAAGCTTTGTGATTGGCATGTTCCTGAGAAATATTTGCAACATAGACAACATTGTCAATCCAGGTTCTAAAGGCATCTATAGAGCTTTATTTTTTGTGGGATTGTATTCATCAAAATTCACCAAAGGTAGGACATTTTCAGGAAAAATGTACAGCTGATCATATGGTCCTCTTGGTTCTTGTTTGGCCATATTCACATTCTTCCAACGGTCTGTTTTAGTATCAAATTCTTGCAACTTAGGTTTGGGCACATCAAGAGTAAGGGCTTTTCCTTTGAATTGGCTTTGCAAGCATGTGACATCCTGGAAAGAATTAGGAAAGGAACATTTTGAAACTTGTTGTGTTTTCAAATTAGTTGCAATGGCTTGCTTAACTCGAGTAGTGACTGTTCTTAGTGACTAAGATAGACCTTGACTATCAGAAAGTTGTTGTGAGAAAATTTTTGTTATAGATTGATCAATTCTGCTAATTGTTTGGGTGACTGTTTGCAATTGATGCATTTGGCATGTATTATCAGTCCACCACGCTTTGCTAGATGTGTGAAAAGTAGCATAAGTTTGGCAAAGGGAAGCAATGTCATCTTGCATAGTGTAATTCATATGAGCAGTAAGGCAAGAATCAAAAGATTGCAAAGTAGCAAGAATATTATGAAAATTGGAATACATGCTAGCTTTGGCTTTTTGGTGGGCAAATTTTCCCTAAAGAAGCTTCTGATGCATATCTTGCTGAACTAATAAAGCTTTTCGGATATAGAGATTGGCATAATTTAACATTTTAGTTTGAGTAGTGGCATTTGGTTGTCCAGAGGTAATGACATGTTACGGCCAGAAATGAATGCTAAACTTATCATTAGAAGATTGTAAAATAAAATCATAAAAAGGTGGAATCCAAGGTTCAACAAAATGGTCTTCTAAAAAAGAGGTTGGTTGACCTAAAAAAATCATACAAACATGGAAAACAGGTTGAACAAAAGAGCAATGGTTACATTGCAGGTTGCCATGATCAAGTTTTATAAACTAGGGATGTTGGCAAGTAGGAATTTTTTGGGTCAAAGGATTAGACACCAATTTATTTTCATCAAAAGATTGTTGATAGATGGTAGAAAATCGGGGCCATTAGGATTTGGAATGGCATCATTATGGGAACAAAATGGAAATTTTTTTTGGCTTAGGGTGGATCCTAATCGTTGTAACTTTAGATCTTTAAAAGATGGTTGGGTGCTAGAAGAAGAGCAGCTTGAGGGTCTACTATCATCGAATGAGATTCATGCTTCATTAGCAGTTTCATGGATACTGGAAATGGTTGTCAAGTTGTGAGGAGCATCTAGTTGTTTTATTGTGCGCATATTGATAATCCATTCTTTGGGCACCTTAATATCAATAAGATTGATCATTTGGGGTACAATAGATTAAGCACCTTTGGATTTTTCAGATCTTTGGATCTTTTACTATTGGCACAGTAGTGCTAAACAAATAACCATACAAGGCGAAGAATAGGGCATGAGTTTTAGATCTAGGTTTCATATCCAGGTATTGAGTACCAAATTGAAACATTAGGACTTTATCATGATGGTCATCCAGCAAACTTACAAAAAAGTTGGGTATTACATCAAAATTAGTGGCTCCAGCAACCATAGGGGTAGAAATTCCTCCCATTAGCATATCATATAATGATTATGCCTAACATCTAAAAGGGTCATAAAAAAAGTTGCAGGGATACCTTTATGGTAGAGTGGCTCAACTTTGGCTACAATACTACCTATATGAAGATATTTAAAACCATATTTTTTCTTGGCTTGCTTAACAAGACCTTGAATTTCCTTGCTTGACAACAAATTAATGAAACTATGGGGTTGATCATTTTTGACAACTTGCATTTTTATTAATTTACAAATAGACTTGGACTTGTAAGACAAAAATCCTAAATCTCCATAGATCCCATTCCACTTTTTAGATGGTAACTTGAAACGTTTAGAAGGAAGATCTAAATGACTTTTTTCAGACTGTAACAAGTCTTCATTGATATTTATATCATTTACAATGTCAAAGACAAAGCGTAAACTTACAAGTTGATCTTCTGTATTATTGCCTTCATTCACAGTATTCTGAAATTCTGACATCTTGTTTTGTCTTGCAAATTGTATGAATGGGCTACCTTCCTACCTCTCTATGCCTTCTATTTGGCTTGAACATGAAGATTTACTTCACGCAAGAGCCAAATAGAACAACAAAGATAAAAAAATTGAAATCGAGATAAGGAACACAATAATAGAAGAATAAACTTTTCATTGAAATGAGGCTCTAATACCAATTTTTGCAGATAGCTATGAGAACGATAAACACACTATTATCATTACTTAAATCATGCGCTAGTTATACAAAGAAATAAACTGAACATACTATAATCCATAAAGACAGTCTAATTTCTGATCTTCCATAAATAACATAAATTTTTCAAAAGCATTTAACAAAGCTAGAAGTTCCTTGTGTGTGGAGTGATAATTCAATTGAAATCCTTTAAATGCTCCTGATTCAAATCTCACAATTTTGTCTTTTAAATTTCTATTAGTTGTGACAACTTCTAATAGAACAACTCCCCACGCTTCATGGCTAGCATTAGTCTAGACTATTTTCTTACCTTTACTAGGAATACAAAGAGGTGGCAATTGTTGACATTGCTTCTTAATTTGTTTAATGACCTCATTATGCTTACTACTCCATGTAGGTGCATTCTTTCAAAGCAACTTGTTTAATTCTTTTCTTGCCTCTACAATATTTTGAAAATTTCCAGCAATATAATTTACCATGCCCAAAAATCTTTGTAGGCTTTTCTTATCTTTGACTTCTACCTTTTGTATGGCTTTCAACAGGTGATCTTGAGGATAAAGCTTCCCATTAGGTTCTATACAAGTACCAATAAAGATTAAACTTTCGGTACACCAACTCAATTTGGTAGGATTTAGACGTAGACCATGTGTTTGATAGATAGAGAGGAACTTCTTTGAGTGTTCCATATGTGACTTATGGTCTTGACTGAAAATCAAAATATCATCAATATATAGCTGGATAAATTTAGCATAAGGTGCAAAGATATGATCCATAAATCCTTGAGAGATAGATGGTCCTATTTTGATTTTGAATGGAAGTACATTCCATTAAAACAGTCCTTATGGTACAAAAAAAGCAGACTTATATCTATCTTTCTCATTCAACTTGATTTGCCAAAATCCTTTAGTAAGATCAAACTTATTAAATACATTACATCCTTGTATTCTCTACCAAATATAATCTTTACTGGGTAAGGGATGCTGGTTGCTTTCTAGACAGGCATTGAGTGGCTTGTAATTAACCACTAAGCATTTTTCAGCCAATTCATTTTTATTCTCATCTTTTTTGGGAACATACACGGCATGACAAGAGAAAAGACTTGAACTAGGTTTGATAATAGCTTTGCTTAACAAGTTAGCTATTTCTTTTTCACACAACTCTTGTTCTCCTATGTAGAGAATTATATAATTAGCTTTGCTTTTTAGAAAGAGTTCTTTTCCATGCTCATCCCTTTTTATTGGTAAAGAACACTCAAAAGTTCTGGTGTATTTTTTTAGGTCCCTGGTAAGAATTGTGTTGGAAAAATTATGTTGAATTTGCTCAAGCTTTCCCTAGGTAGAAAAAGACTGGTCTACAAACCAGACATGAGAACTAGGTATAATCAATTTTGGAGCAGAAGGCAAAGCAAGCTTGGGTGAATAGGCACGGGTCTCATTAATCTAAGGGATAGTGCCAGATAAACCAATAGTATATAGATTGTAATGATAGTGCTAGATAAACCAATAGTATATAGACTATAGTCTTGTAGAGTATGGCTCCCAAAAATGTAATCATATTGCTCAATAGGAAATTGTAAAAAGGTGGTTGTATAAACTTGAGAGG
This sequence comes from Cupressus sempervirens, assembly GCA_028749045.1. NCBI lineage: Eukaryota > Viridiplantae > Streptophyta > Pinopsida > Cupressales > Cupressaceae > Cupressus > Cupressus sempervirens. Next base: position 175,937,984 of record CM053789.1, on the reverse strand, counting down.
AGAAAAGAATAGGAATATGAGCTTTAAAATGGATTGGATTATTATTGTGAGACACAGAATGAATACTAGTAGAAGTAGGTAACCAACAATCAGATGGGAAACATTGTGATCAAGTGAGGTTACAATCAGTACCGAAATCAAGGAGAGAATAGAGTGTATAAGGTTTTATGTCAGACAATTTAATAGTCAGCAAAAGGGTTGGGCAAGGATTAGAAACTCCCTTGAGATAGGAAAAGGCTTGAGTAGATGGTGGAGGTTGTTGTTGACGTGAAATAGGATGTTCAGTCTTAGGCTTAGATATATCCTTGTGTAGTTCTTGGGTTTATTCTAGTTCAACCAGAAGTTTGTCAAAAGCATTAAGAGAACTGGTACTAACATTATACTCATGCAATTCTTTCTGGATACTAGCTATCTCTTTGAGAACATAATTTTTGACATTGTATAGAAAAGCAAGTCGATTGGATAACCATTCTTTCCTTGAATTTTTGGCAAAAACCTTTTCAGTAAGAGGATGATAAACATACCCATGTGATAGTCTAGAGATAGGTCGAATAACCTCTTGGTCATCTTCATCTTTCTTCTTTTTTAGGGGCTGTGGGTTCATAGAGCTTAGGATATTCTTCTAACATCTTTTGGCATTCTTCAATTTTTGCTAAATCAACAAGAACTTGCTAGTGTTGAAATGGGGTTAAAAAATTAATCTTGTGGGCCTCAAGTTGTGAGGCTTTAATTGCTAGCCACTCAAGTTGTTCTTTAGGAGTCAGAGTTAACCATTTAGAGTTACTCTAAGTGAGTGATTGTCCACATCCAGTTTGATATGAGTGTTGTTGGAACATAAAACAAATGAAGGAAATTTCAGATTTAGATGGTGAATCATCTAGAGAAAAGAATTCTTTAGGATTTTGTTCTTGTATTACATGTCAGACTTGTATATAATCCTAATCATCTTCTTCACTTGAACTTTCAACTAGTCTAATATCTTTAGAATCTGAAGGTTCTTGAATTTCTATCAGAGGCAAAGAGTCTAAATTTGCTTCTGCTAAAGTACATACTCTCTTAGAATTTATTTTATCCTTGTTAGGACATTTTTTTGCATAGTGTGCTCCTTTACAAATATAGCATGTAGGGGTGAAATTCTTCTTGTGCACTTTACTTTGTTTTCTCAAAAAGGTTTTCCTATGCTTTGATTTCTTGAATGGCTTAGATGAAAATTGTTTTCTAACAGGGTAGTTTTTGAATTTTCTAATGTACTTATGTTTTCCTTTGTGTTGAAAACAACCATAACTATTTTGATTGCAATGGCACAGAGCTATTTTCAGATAAGGAAGAACTTCTTTTTCTTTCTATTCTTCTTTTCACTGCACAAGTCACTATTAATTTCTTTGAGAAATTACACCAACTAAAGAAAAGTGACATCATTAATGGTCATCTCAGGGGAATTAAAAATA